>CM052198.1:746518-928419 GCA_028455805.1 Lasioglossum figueresi | reverse complement strand
GGGGATAAGTTGCCACCACTTTTTGGCACGCTCACGCTTAGCTCAGAACAGATCCCACACCCACGGTAGAGCCACTTTTCCCACGAAACAGAGACTACACAATCCAGCAGCATGTTTTAGCATGAAACAGAACCTTTACTAGTCCGTGGAAATCTAAAATCTTAAAATCCGAGGGGGAAATCCGCTCTACCATGGGTGAGGGATCTGATCCAGGTTAAAAGTGGGAGGGCAAAATCCGCTCTACCGTGGGTGTGGGATCTGATCCGGACTAGGATTCTTTGTAGGGGCAGCACTATACCGGTGGCATCGAAAACCCGGGCGTGAGCACTCTCCTATCCTCTCTGCTCTGGAATAAGTTCGTAGATTCAGAAATCCTCGAAGTTAGTCTCATGATACAGTAGTCGAAATCAACATTCTTACTCGCACAGTTGCTACATACCTTCACGCGATACAATTTATAGCGATTGCATGTTTCCTACATTCCGTGGTTGTTTGTGCTAAATTAAAATCCTCGGCAAAATGTCAGTTTATTCGATAGATTCGCTGGAAGGAACGAACGACATCACGCTACGCAACAGCAATTCTTCGCGCGATGAGAATGACAGTTTTAACATAGCGTCAATCAGGCACTTGACCAACGCACCTCGTGATGATGCACCCCTTCGTTTGAAACCAACTAATGCATTGAATCATTCGTATCGGAAGCAAGGCAAGCGAAAAAATCATGATGTTTCAATTATTGTTTCAACTAATGATATAATTAACCTCCAATAGCGTTTTTGGATTCTAATCTGTTGAACTTTGAGGTCACATGTTAAGTCCTCTAAAATCAAACACTATTTTTTCTAGTACTCTTGAGTCATCCTTGGTGTGAACACTATCTTCTTAATCTTCGTATAGCACTTTATATCGAAACAATTATTGTACAAAGGGTGCAAGATGGGATAATAATTATAACACTAATGTTCTAACTATGAAAGTTGATTCGAGCCTTCAATGCGTATGCATCGCTAAATACAGTGCTGAACAAAAGTATAAATTCACTTTTTCATCTGTGTTCATTTATCGTTGTTGTTACAGATATTGCCGTTTTCGTTTTGTAGAATTATATAAAACTATACGACAAATTAAAATTATGAAAAAATACTTTGCAACATTCGCAACTTTATAAAAGACTGAAGAAGGTAATGACACGATTTGCTAAACAACGTAAAGCTAATTTTCAGTAAATTAATTATAATGGAGTAGTAAGTAATTATTTTAAACTGTTTTCATTACAACTTAGAATTAGTATATAACTAAATACTTTGTTTGTAACTGTACATCTGCCCATCCTATGAACAGTATGTCTCATAAAAATACTAATAATTAGATGTTTCTACGAATGTTACAAAATTCCATTTCACGATTTTATTAATTTTTATATTTGCTCTGATTCTGATTACGAACGAGTAAAAAAAGAAGTGATTTTACAATTGTGTCCAGCACTGTAATAATGTTCCAAATGAAATTTAGATAAAGTAAATGCATATTTTTCAATAAAATAATTGGCACATATTCCTTGAATTGCCTTCATTTTAGCGTCCCATACCGAGCTACCGTTTTAATTTTTGTTTTTCTTGAAAACCAGATACTGGCTATAATGTAGCTGCGTCCAGTAACGATACTGATAAAGATGCAAGAACAGATAAGGTTGCGATAATTGCGAACGGTAAATTCACGGAAGAAGACAACGAGAAACGGGACGTCACGGGTCGACTGAAGAACAACGTAAGACTGTCTCTCCAGAAATTGGCACAAGTACTCGTAGCGCATTTAGAATTATACAGGGCGAGGCACCTAAAATTTTCAAGAAACCGACCCGACCCGACTCGTCCCAACAACCATCGGGTTCCCGATATTTCGGGTTCTCGCACACCCTTAGTTGTAGTCTAAGAGATGTGCAGATAGAACCTAGTAACTAGCACGAACTAGTTATCGTTCATGGAAGGACTATTGGAAATGTTTGAAACGCTTCGCGACTAAAAAATGGGGCCTCGCTTTAAAAAATTCAATGAAGACTTGATATTAGGTGTACAAATAAATTCGGCGCCTTTTGAGCATACTTTTGATCGGAGTAACCCACCGGCCTCCCTTCTGTATTCTCCCAAGCTTCTTCAAACCAACGGAAATTGCTTGTTGTTTAATTTCTCTAATTCCTCGTCCTGCACTTTTTTCGGCATTCCACTGCGTTCTGCATCACTGAGATTAAAATTTCCGCTACAAAACCTTTGGAACAACTTCTTGCATGTTTTATAGGTTACAGCATTTTCACCTAACGCGGAACAAATCATTTTCGTATCCTCGGCAGCATTTTGCTTCGACTCAAATGAAAAATAATACAGTGTCGAATGTGCTGCTTCTTAAAAGCCATAGTGCAAAGTATTGTTTTTTGGGGTTATGTACCAATTAGCGTAAATTTATATAGTGCGTCTAGTAGGGCGAGGTTGATGCTTTAAAACACCAAAGCGGCGGGAGAAAATTTTAATTTGAAATGCAATCACAATTGAATATATGTAAAGGCACCGAACTTATTTCCACACCTAATAATACCTACTCTATACTATTCCCCTTGTGAGAATGTTCCATTCGAATTTCGAGTCGGGCGAAAGTGACATTATTCTGAAGAAAATCCCAGCATATCTGGGTTAGGAGAGGAAACAGTGAAATCTTTCTTCACGCACGGAACTCTCTTCTGTCTTTCAGAACGTAAGCAGCTTAAAGCACGAAGAAGCAAGCAGCCTGAGCAAGAGGGTGGCGTCGGATTGTCGCAAGCGTTCCTCGAAACAGTTTCCGACGAAGCGAACTTGTTCTAGGGAAACCCCGACGCCTATGAAGCCGAATAAGAAGCTGGGCAACGTGCTTGCCCCGAGGATCCAGCAGGCGAGGAAGCCGCGTTCCTATTTGGAGCTTTATCGCCGGCGATTCAGTTAGTCCGAAACGAGATGACGTTCTTTCTTCTTGGCTGGTGACCGACGCGAAGTTCCGCGGCATCCCGTGGGCGCGGGGTGGGACGCGTTTATGCGGAGATGCTCGAAAACGGTACCGGAACGACGCAATTTTCTCCGAGGACGTTTACTTTGGCCGTGATTAGATGTCGTTTCCACGCCGGTGATATATATACCTACACGGGGAAGGGGCGCGGGGATTGAAACGCACGCCAACCCCCATAGGACGGTCCTTTTTGTTTGCTTCCTACCCCGGCTCGCTTGTTTGCTGACGCTGCGCTATTCTACTTTATTGTTATTTGGACGCGTTGAATCTTTCTGTAATTTGAAACCGACCCGCGTCTCTCGGCCAGCTTCAGCAGAAAACGAATTCTTTCCGGAATGACAAGTATTTTTAAAATTCTCACCGCAAGGCGTCACGAGGGCTTGTAAATTGCTATACAGGGTTTCGCAAAATTCCTTCAACATCCTGAAATGAGAGAGACCTGAGATCAACGGAAGCAACATCTTCCTTTGCAAAAATGGCGTTCGCGGCTTTGTTAAGAAATTATTAACGAGAAACACAGACCAATCCCCAGATAGCACAGCTGTCCATTGGACGTCCGTTTTTTGTCCAATTTACGTCCATGCGTCCGATGTCTGTTGCGGACGTCCCTTTGACGTCCAAAGGACTTAAATTTCGGACGTCCTATAGACGTCCGTTTTTTATGTCCTAAGGAAAAAAGTTATTCTGGTTTAAAGGGCGTACGAATACTTGTGTGACCGATTGTACCTACTGTCCGGCATTAGGTGCCATCTGGCGTTAAGGAAACTTTCCCTACACAACATCTTTTAATTCCATTTTACGTTGAAATGATCAAGAAAAAGTAAAACTTAGTCACGGTATATGAGAAATACAACGCCTTGTCGAAAGGGTGAGAAATTCCGGCATCGTTTCGCAAAGGTTAACTCCATACGAAGAGTCGCGCGCTTCAGTTTCCCGCGGAACCAATCATACGATCTCTAGGCAAAGTCCCTCGGCGGCATGCGATCGTGGAAACTAATTTGAAAGGGATTCGGTCCGTGTGGAAAAACGCCACGGGAACGTTGCATCTACTGTTTCTCGTTGCTCGCAGGTGAGCCACAGTACAATGCCCGATCCCCGGAGGGTTCCACCCTGTCGGTTTTTGGAGACAGCCAACAAGAGCAGCACACTGACGAGGATACGTGTTTACCGGGCACCCCGAGGGACGATCGCAGCGAGCTCAGTTTTTACCGGCGTCTAATCAAGGGATTCACCGATTGCACGGTCACAACCGCTCGATCCCCCGGAACCTTACATCAACACGTGTCAGAAGACACGAACAGCTCCCATAGCCAACACGCGGTTAAAGGAGATGCGATCAGCAATAAATCGAATAGAATCGGGTACAGACCGTACACCATCGAGGAGTACAAGACCTTGCCGATACCGAACCTGGATCGATCTCTTGGGCCCGATAAAGTAGAAGCGCAAGCGAAGGTGGGATTGCATCTTCTTGTCTTTTTCTTTCCATCGATCGCGACACTAGCTATCGTACAGGGTAACTGTACCGATAACTGCGGTGTCATTCTTCCATTTCACTTTATTTTAATATTATTCCTAATTCATCATGAAATAATAATATGTGTAAGTATTTTATGGAAGAATGATGTGTTCCGAAGACAAAAAAAATTGGTGGTCCTCAACACCTAATGCAACATAAGAAAATATTAAAAAATAAAATCGATAACATTTTGTACGTATTACCGTGGACGAAAAAGAGCCATGTACCAATTACTGCGTACTCATTACCGTGCGGATTAGAATTCGAAATATACGAGCGTACGGAAACAAACTACGTATGTATCTAGGCATTAATTTAGATACATCCTTAGTACAGTAACAAATAATTTTTTTATTTATTACATTCTTTTAACAAATACATTTAACGAATACATTCTTTTAAACAAATGTTCGAGTAATATTTATTATCTTTAGTTTGAAGTAGAGCTGTGACTTATGAGATACCCGGGTAAACGAAAATTCCCCGAGTACCCGGGCATCTCATGAGGTAGTCGGCTACCCGGGAATCTCATGAGATAGTCGGCTACCAGAGTACTCGGTTCCAAGGATTGAAAACTGTTATGATATCGGTTCCGTTTCTCGAAACATTTATGGAGAACCGAAATGATGTTATAACTGTTACTAAATAGAATATCGATTCTGGCTTATATCTAACTTATTTCGATTCTATAACTATTATTTTTCGGTTCTGAATTTCGGTTCCGTCCTTCAGTATATTGTGTTCGGCCTTATATATTTATTATTTGCAGTGGTACAAATTTGTTACCACAAACTAGTATTTATTTTTACGTATTTTAATCTGATTCGGGAAGAATATCGCAGTAAAACGTACACCCGCAGTAATAGGTACATTTGCCCTATTTAATGGAGGTGAAATTATAATTCGGTCATAGGGGGAATAGTAATTGCGTGAATTTAGACGTAGAATCACTACTACGATTTTCCACAAATCCACTGTTCCACAAAAATGTGCCAAGACCGTGAGGAACGGTCTCCCCAAGTATCTCGATTGCGAGTCAATCCACACACCTCTATCGTTTTCCAAGGCTATACTCCTCCGAGGAATCTGTCATCGAGCACGATAGAGTCGCGAGTTCGGCGAATTGTTTTCATGAAGTCGGATGAAATGCCGCTCTTGCCAGACAGCATTCTAGGCGGCGCGGCGGAGAGATTGCTACGCTGAGAAAATAGTTGTCGCCGTCATACTTGCAGACACAGTAAATTCCAGAAGCCTTTGAACTAAATACCCTGCAACTGGCGAGATGGTTTCTTATTTTTTCCGAATTCAAACCTGAGAATGAATGCGATTTCTTTGCCATGCTCATGCGCAAAACACCAGAGGGTATACGGGGCCAAAGCGGGATAAAAATCGAATGCGATACAGCAAGTTGAATTAGTATTTTTATTCATTCTCTCTTAACGCTAAACCTACCGAGCCTTGAAAGTAACTTGTACATGTTCCCTTATAAAAATGACAAGATTGACTTTATTTAGACTTCATGCTGTTCCTATTGTAACACATGCTCTACTAAAGGTATATCCATACAATAATTTCTCATGAAATCATTTTTATTATTTCAATAATTGTAAAATAAAAAATCTGGAACCGCTCATTTTTACCGGTGATGGTAGGTTTAGTGTTAAATATACCAAATATACTCCTATCTAAACACTTAAATTCACTATCAAAGCTGGGTAAAATATTATTTTAAATGGTTAATGGTAAATAATCCTATTTATTTTAAAGTATGCGAACAATTTTTTAAAATAGTATTTCATTTTAAGAATATACACATACACTGCCGCTCAAAAGTACGTGGACACTTCCTTAATTCTTATAACTACCTGAAAAAGTTATGATATCTTTGGTAAATTTGATTATCTTGTACGTATTCCAGTTCGTACAGTGTTAGAGAACATATTTTAATATTAATTTACTAAATATCTCACCGATAAGGATAAAAAATAATTATGTCTTCTTTTCATCTACATATCCACCGCGTGCTTTTATGACCCCGTTTACTAGTCGTGGCATCCTGGCTATTAACTTTTTCGTTATTTCAGTATGAATAAGATACCACTCAGATTCTAAGATGTCCCACAAATCGCCTGTTTTTTGTTACCGATCAGCCAATAAAAGGAGCGACCGGCTATCTTTTCACTCACTTAGCAATTGTTCTTTCAAACGCGATCTAACGTTCCGTAACAATCTCTCTCAGTGCTTTATTCAAACGGCCACAGCAAAGGGTTAATCCTTGGTTATCTTTTGATAGATCCACGTTCTAGTTAGCTGGCTGGCATGCCTGATATGAGTCTTCGCGGTATTAGGAGTGTTATGTCCTTCTTGCTAAATACCCTTTAGTAGATCCCACAAGAAAAACTTAAAAAGGTATTGAGTCTAAAATCTTGTTAAAAAAGGTTTCAATCTAATTGGTATACTTATCATTTAAGGGTTAGTATGAATCATTGTCCCGTTCCGTTTATCTGGACACGCCTGCTCTTTAATTGTCATGGGAATTTGTGGTCTTCCGCGTTTCCTCTCGCATTCCCCGAAGCACATAAGAATCTTTTTCACTTAAATTTAGAAGCTTTGTTCAAACGATTGCCGAGAATTGTATTTATTGTTACGGCGTTGTTTAACTCGAACGTTACACACCTGCAAAATTAAACGGAGCACGTGCAGGTCGGCGCTTCGAAAAATTCTTGGTTTCGCTTGTTAACCTTCTTAGGAGATGTTTGCCTGAAAATGTAAAAGTAAGGCAATTGATAGCGCGTGTCACTTAAGTCACCTCCTCTGACTTTAATTTATTATTCTAACGATAGAGATATTACATGTATGTTACCTCTCTATTAGAGCAGCTAATCTTACTTATATTTGTACAGCGGTGAGAATCATATGCAATCTAAATATTATTGGCTAAGATTGACTTTTCATTAAAATATGCAAAACCTTTGAAAGGCAAAAACTTTGAGTCCGGTAAAGTAAAGTTTACCCTAAAATATTATTTAAATATCATATAATAAAATGTAACATATTGATTTAGCGAAGAAACAGAATTTCGAAAAATGTTTCATCGGGAAGTGTGAAAAAATTCGATACCAGTTACAGCGATAAGGCACTCTGTGTCATTAGTAGAAGCAATTTAAATGATACGTAATTACAATGAACATTTCAAAACCACCGAAGGATCACGTTTCGGGAAGGTAAACGAGCGGTGGATAAGGTGCACGTACGCTCGTGGCGCAGGATGGGGAGATCCGTAACTCGTATCCGAGAGAAAAATGCGGACTTTATCCATGTCCGTTTCTTATGGCCGTACATTTGTCGTACATTCTCTCGCTATTATCCAGGATTACTGAGTAACTCGGTACGAGCGTAGATAAGTACACCGATATACGGGAATAAATTTGTTCCCGGTGGACGCGCCGTCGCGGACAGTTTAAATGAAACACTGGTGCCGTGGCCGGCGCGACGCTGGGCGGGAGAGGTAGGGGCAACAGAGGTATACCATAATGCCCATAATTATACTGACTCTTGAGAGGTTGCATTAATATTGCCCGCGGTTTAACTCGCTATGATGTTAACTATACGGACGTGCATTAACGGTGCGGTTTCGTGGTGGAGTGACACGATGCGTGGAGGGTTGAAACGAAGAAAACCGAGCAGAGAACGGGAGTGAAATAGCCAGGGGGCCAATAAAAGACAGTGGAACGATTGGACGGGCTACCCAATCCTGCCCGCCGTTTTATCTAACTTTGAATGCTACATTTCATGTTCTTTCAACGCTTCCAGTGCTCGCTATAATTCTCGTGCGTCAAATGCTTTCGTAACTACAAGACACGTATTGTTTTTCATAAAAAACTGAATGCGAGTAATTTATTTCTATTGTTCATTGCCAACATGTACAAACACTTTTGTTGATTTAACTCTTAGCAGTCGAGGGGTGACTCAAAATCATCGCTAGAAATTGCTGTACCATTATTCACAATATTGTTTAGATTATTAAATATGTTTGTATTTAACATTGAACCTACCACGAGGTGGTAGGACAAATTTTGCGACATTCATAGGAGAATGCCCCCTTAACGAATGCATTCTTATCTTGGCGAACCTGGCAGCACTCATCGTTAGCCTTGAACCGTTCCATTCGCGAAGGGTTAAAAGATTTTAAAATGGTTAAAGAATCCAAGGCTTCCCGCTATGCATCGAGTGCCTAACTCTTTCGCCGGATACTCGTTTCCCTGCGTCCTTTTGTTCTTCCAATCTATCTACTCGCCCACACCCTCCGCCCCTATCTCCCGTCAAGTTCATCCTTTCCTCTTGCGCCCTTCGTGTCGTCCTCTTCCGGAGAGCATTTGCATAATCTACTTTGTGCTGGATTCAGCCGGGGTGGAGTTGGCACTCCACGATTTTCGGCGTAGCTCGATCGATCTATCTTACTACACTTTTAACAGGGCGAACAACGCGCGTCCGTTCCTCCTTTCGAGCGGCGGCAGATATAAGTGGAACTATAAGTGGAGTCTCCCCTTAAAGGGGTATTCTAGTGTAACGTGTCCAAAAAATGGATATCTTTTTGCATACGAGGCATACTTAAAAAGTAACGAGACAGATATCGGTTTTCGGAGGTCCATCATGGCAATAATGCGTCGACGCCATTTAAACCTCGTACGGCGAATCGGCTGAACTACCGAAGACGTCCATGCTCAGAATTGGATGAAATTTTGGAAATAGCTTCATTTTTTACTAAAATGATGATTGTCGGAAGCATTTTTGGCGACTCGAAAAAAATTTTTTTACAATTTTAATATCACTCTCTATCTTATCGACAAAAATTTTTTGTAGGGATACGCTGGGTTAGGTCTGGGTTAGGTCTGGAAGACACCACACACCCACCCAGTGTGTCGGAGAAGAAACGACTGCGGATAACCCGAAAAATTTATTTTAAGAGCGAGCGGAAATGAGATTAGTTTGAGTCAGGTTTGGCTAGATGACTGAAGTTGTTGTTAATCTGGAAGTGGAGTTATATATAGTTTAATAAAAGACCGTGGGAAATTTTTTGAAAAAAAGGTCTCGGTTAGGTCTGGATTCTTATAAGAAACGGCTGTGGATAATCCGAAAAGTTTATTTTAAGCGCGAGCGGGAATGACATTAGTTTCAGTTGGGTTAGGGTTAGGTTAGGGTCTCGGTTAGGTCTGGCTAGGAATCTGTGCACGAAACGAATTAATTGAATTAGTAATAGAAGTATGTGGGCCGTCTACGACTTTGTCAGTAAGGTAGAGAGTGAACTTTTTTTTTCGAGTCGCCAAAAGTCCTTCTGACAATCATCATTTTAGTCAAACAGGAGCCTACTCTCAAAATTTGAATGAACGAATCAACAGTTGCAATGAATCTAATCCAAAAGTAAGGTGAACCTAACGTTACTTCGGTCTAAACGCTAATCTAATAAATGAAAAATGAATACAAAATTGTGTTATCGACCTACAAGCGACATGGCAGCCAATATGTTAAACGTTGATCGAACAGTGCACGGGACTTGCACAAAAGCGAATAGTTGCGCGAGTGTTAGCGATTAGCGGTGGGTTCGCGAGCGAGCAGTCTCGAGCGTGTTCGAATACGAAGGAAAAGTTCGAGCTCTCACGTTTCGAGACGTTCGAACGCGTTCGAACTTTCGAGCCTCCGAGGCTTGAAAGTGAGCTATCGATAGTCTGCTTTCGCCGTAGTTCCAAGGACTGAGTATGCGACCTAGACTCGGCCGCTTCAAGCCTCGGAAGCTTGAAAGTTCGTACTTGTTTGAATTCGCGTAAAGAGTTCGAACTTTATCACGAGTTCGCATGCTTTTCTGGGTTTCAACTTTTCGTCATACCCGTAATACGTGTACGATATCGAACACGTTGGAACAGAGCGAGGACCACTCGCATAGTGGTCAATTTGCCTGAAAACATGGACAGGATTCAGATCTTCAGATGTATGTTATCCATTACACGGTATAAAAATATTTATAATTTAATCCTTTCTAAAAAATGTCACAAGTGTTACAGTTTGTCGCAGCTGGAAGAACGTATTTTCATTTATTATTACGATTATTACGAATACAGGTATTCACGTCTATGTAAAGTTATACACATACTGAAAATTTCATCGAAATCGGTTGACGCAGGAAAAAACGACACGCATCGAAAGATGCACGATTCTGCGGATTTTAAGCATAAATAGATCAATGGTCGTGTAAAACTACGATTTTCACAATTTTTAACCATTTGTTGCTCGTGTGTATGTTAATCGATTCAGATAAAATGTTCAGCATGTGTGTAACTACGATAGATCTACAAAACATTTTCTCCAAGGGCCCAAATAAAAAAGTTTTGAAAAATGCCTTTTTTAATTCTTGCACGTAACCTAGTAAATTACAATTATTTTGAAAATATTTTTTGCATATCATTTCATAAACCAATGGTTCTAATTGATTATAAAAGATCAGGAAGTATGGCACAATAATAAAAAAGTTATTCTATTTTAAAAGGCGTAGGAATACTTTTTACACTCACCGTAGAAAGGAAGAAAAGAATTTTTACTAGAATAAACATTTTCTTTATTTCTTTACATGTATTATAGTTTTGTCGCGGGGTACATGCGATAATGGCTGTAGTAGATATTGAAACATCTATATTTCAGGTCTGCTGCATTAATTAGATTTCATGAATTGAAAATAGTTTTGTTCAATTTCGTCCACGTTTTAGGTCAAATTGACCACTACGCGCCGCATCGTTAGTTGCGGAAGCGGAAACATGCAGGGGGTGAGATGGCCGATGGGGGTGGAGCGTGAGCGTCGCACGGCTCCGTAAAAAGTAAATAAAGCCCGCGGCGAAACCCGCGCGAAACCCCCGGTGTGTTTGGACTGCGGAAGTTTCGTCGAAGCGTTACCGAGTTCACGGATTGTTTGTTGTTGCAGAGAGAGTGGCTAATGCGGCGAAGGTCATACGGGAACTCGGTTAGCGCGCATAATCGCCAGCGGATAGTACTCCAGGCGCAGAAGATGAAGGTACGTGTCGGAGCCCTCGGTTTTGGTGCACACCGAAGGGCGAACGGTGCGCACTGACCTCTGTAGTTTCGCGGAAAACGATAGGAAAAGAAGTGGTCTTTATTTTTCGACCTCCGAATTTTTTGCGGGACATCCCATAGGATTGTGACACTATCTAAAAAATTATCTATGATAAAATTTTAGAAAGAATGATTGGACGCGCTAGAAGAGGAGAGAATAGTATGAAAGAATGAAAGGTTGCTCTTTACTTCACCGTACTCTAAATTTGTGCCTTTCTTCTATAAATTATGATGTATTTGGTATGTAATCCAGTAGATATGTACCCATTTGATCATTCCCTTCACCGCAAATGACGATTAAACGATTAACAAACATCATTTTCTGGAACCTACTGCTTGGCGTTTCTTGGATGTTTCAAGGGAAACTTTTAATCGACCCCACGCAGGCCGGGCGTGAAAATATTACGGGAGTCGGGGTGGAAGAAAATGTCGATACAGACAGCGGAAAGCAATTTCAATGTGTAACAACTTTGTAAAATCCGACACGAATCCCCGGAATCGGAACGGCAAAAGTTCCCTTCGATCCTGGTACGCAGCGCGAATTCGTTAAAACGCGGATAGGATAATCGGTCGTGCTCGCGGCGCCCGCGAATCGGAATCAAGTATCTGCTCCAGGAAGTATAACATAATACCGCGGTAGAGCAGAAAAAATTGGTAAAAACGAGAAAAAAAGGACGAAAACGATAGCCGAGACGTAGCTGGGCGGACGGATTATCGTCGTCCAGCATTCGGTCGCGTTACGGTCGATACTTAATTGCCAATTAGGCAATGCAAAGAGGCGCCGCGTCGTGACGGAAACTGGTTCGTTTTACTCGTTCCGCGCGGAGAAAGTCAACCCCCAGTAATGGCCCATCGGAAGATTTATAAATGAAATTAATTACGTAGGCACCACTTTCCTGTTAACAATGCCATGAATAATCTTCTTTTTTTCTATTCGCCACGCGTTTCATTTTCCCTCTTGACGACGTGTTTTATACACCCACCTTCGTTACCTCTTCGTTACCTCGTAATCCCATCAACGTCGCGGGATCTCGCCGTAGACTCCTTAAAATTACCTTCTACGTAGTTTTCAAAACGCGAAGAACGTGGAAAACTGTGTTATCTTATTATGCAAGGCTCAGTCAAAAAGTTTCACTCGCTTGGTAGACTGCGTATTAAAGATATCTCGGTGAAACTTGGCAAAAACGATGTTTAATATGTCTACTTTGAAGTTGTATCAATTGCTTCAATGTTACAGTAGCTTTTTATTCGTTGCCAATCACAAAACATAGCATGCCCGATGGGAGTTGCGTCCAAAGAATATCGATCAACCGATGTGTGTATGTGTTAACTGTTAAAACAACACTCACGTTCTCTTAAGTTATGATCAGAGATGTTCAAAATGGCGTCCTTCTACGTTGATACATTTTCTGAAACGTGCAAGATCTGAAACTGTACGGATCTTTCAATTGTTTCGACATTAATATCATCGCAAGCTCTAACTATTCGGTTCTTCGTATCCTCTGCTTGTAGTTGGTCGTTCATTGCAATTTTTCTTACTAATTATTAATCAATTTTTATAAAAGCTCTTATCTACAATCTATAAATAAAAATAGAATATACGTGGTTTTGGATTTTTTGTGTTTTCTCATTTAACAATAATTATTAAATTTATAATATAGTAGCGGACTCTGAGCGTGGAAAAGAAGGAATTTTCGGACGCGGAAAATCTAACTTTCCCAAGTGCGCACCGTAGGTGTACGGGTTCCAAAGACTGGTCACTGACGATTGCCAGAACCCTGGCCTTGTTGTTAGAGCGTCCTCGATGGTACGACTTTTCGAGTCATTATTTTGAGTGGAAACATTCCCCATGCTTTTGAGGGGTTGGACATTTCCTGTTCATTTAGGATGGTCGGACGTCTCGGCTCATCACAAAAAGTCCCTTACCGAAGGAACAGAAAGTGTGCTGTATCTTTTTTTGTTACGTTTTCTCAGTTGTTAGCTCATTATTATTTTTATCGTCGTTATCACTGTTATTCCATTATTTATTATCGTTATTAAACTGATTTGTTATTCCACGCGTGACTGTCAGACATTAATTACCCGATATCGATGTTCTAAAATATTTTCCCATCTCGTATGAAGGGAAAATTTCGGACTTCTTTTGGAGATGAAAACATAAGCTTTTACTATTCTATTACTATAACTATTTTGTTTTTCCAATAATTAGAGACGTTTTCCGAGGTACTAGTACGACATAATCAAGCTGTATGTATAGGTTCATGTTATCCAACAACATCAAGCATACAAATCACAAAGAGAATTTTTAGGACTATCTAATAAACACATAAGTGTGTCTAATAACTATTTACACACACACACACACACACACAAACCATATTTATACAATTTCAAAAATTATAAAATAAAGAATGCGATGTTCGTCATTTTGATAGGTTCGGTGGTTCTTGTAGTAATGAGAGAAACAACGAAGGCGAGCACGGTTAATAACAATATTGTTTCGAAAAGGGAAGCCCGTAACTCATATTGCGTCGTCTTGCCCGTGCAATGTTAATAAATAAATTTCCAAGCTGCCGCAAGCTAAATACAATTTCTCCCGAAAATCAAGCCCCGCGCGCTTCATGAATTGACGTTGATCCAAAGTACATGCCATCGGAAGCAAGCGCAGTGTGTACGCTCGCAGTCCCCGCAAACGAAATCAAATTTCCTCAATAATAAGACCTGGGCGTTGCAAAAGGCGACTGGATGTAGGTGCAAACGCGCCTCACGGTTAATTAATAACGGCGCCTTTATCAGGCAGTTGTCCGTAGTAGCCCGATACGCAAAATTAGTCCTTACCCGTTAGGCGTGGGTCGGATCTAATGATAAGATAGGGGAGTGCGGCCGTTCCGCCCTGGAAAAGGACGAAGGATGCCGGGCGTGGATGCCGGTGGGCGAAGTGGAGGACCGGTATCCGAACCTAAATTCAATTATATGCACAAAGCGAGGACTGCGGTCCGCAACTACCACAAGGACAGACAGAAATTGAGGATACGAGGGGGTGGGCTCGGCAAGTAGGAGGACGAGGACCAAGGGAGGGGGGCAAAGAGGTAAGGGCGGACACAGAAATTCTCTACACGTGGATAAACCTACGTTACATCTCGGAAAAGGGGACAGGGTCCCGTGACTTGCCTACCGCCACCGGAATTAGATTTTGCTTACTTTCGTGCTTGCGAGGGAGAGTAGCCTCCGTTTGTATCCTCATCTGTCTGTTCCCTCGGTGTCGATAATCGCGGCCTGAATTTCAACGAGTTACGCCCTTTATGCATATTTGCCCCTCCCCCTCCCCCCTACCTTTCCATGCCCCGCCGAACTTTCTTTGTTCGGCCGGTTGCGTCGATGCGCCGGTCGCCGCAAAACAATTTTCAAAGGAATTCGGGAATGGCTTGCTTTCACAGGGCTCCCTACACGGGAAATTTGCGGGGAAACTATTCCGAAATAATCTCGAGTACTCGAGCACCGCGTCCCGTGTGATTTTTAAAGAAACAATTGAGGTCTTGGCTGAGGTAATATTTGTCAAGCTTTTACCTCCGGTTTCGCGTCGCGACGCCGCGATTTTATGTACAATAGCTTTTAATGTTAAGGGTCCCCGGAACCGTGCATATTTATATGGCTCCCTTCTTCGCCACACGTTTTTCTCGTGTTATTCGAGAATATTATTTAGTCAGACTTCTCAGCTATCGATTTCTTTGTATCCACAGTCGCTGCACAGCACCCTTCAGAAATGCTCTCTGCCTCCTTTGAAGGATAAGGAAGTCGACGTAAAGGTAAATCAAGAGTTCTTACCCTCTCTCAAACGCTCGACGATCATCCATTCCCTGATATCCTATCGCACGATTGTCCGAAAAGTGGATTTTCCGGTATTCTCTGATATACTTTCAACTACCCCGACAGTCTTCGCGCTTTGATCCGTATCAGACATTGCTGGGTCATCAACGATCCCTTCATTGTACATTCGTGCGAATTGTCAAAGAGAACAAAAATTTGCTACAGCGGAGAGAGGTTTTCTTGCACCAGATTATTCAAAATTGTATCGTTTACTGACCTACGAATTAGATCAATATTTCGAACGTATCTTTAAATGCTATAGGAAAACTTACACGGTTTGTCTGGAAAGTTCCCGGAATGATTTTTTCTTAAAGTTAGTATTCGACTTCTGGGGTTGATAACGCGTGAAACAGTTTCATTCACATCTCAGTAATTCCATATAATTGGTTGATCGTGTTTTGTTTCATCTACAGCTATTGTCACGCGTTTGACTGAGAACAAATCTCTAACGTATTTTTCGGTTTTGTTGCAGACGCAAGGCGATTCGATATCTTCGACGATATTCGAAGACCAGGAAGCTATCTCACAAAATGGCGGTACAAATTGTAGCAAAACTTCCAAGAGGGATGTCGACGTCAGCAAAATATCCTCGACGGAGAAGTCTAAAAAATTCCAGCCAGCGCGGTCGTCGTGGTTCAGCTTGCTGTTAAACTCGCGTGAAAATTCTTATTTGGAGTCCCTAAGGCAGCGTCACATTTGCGAGAAGGAGACGGTGGACCGTATTATAAGTCAAACAGTATGCCCTTGACTATACGTATGTATCGCCAGGAATTTCGTGCATAATTCAATTTCCGTTCAAAAGAGTATTGTATGCGACGTACATTTTTAATTGAACCTTCGATACACCCTAACTAATCAAGCTTTTTGAACAATATACACGGTATATTATACAGGATCGCCCATTTGAAGCTCCACATACAATTATTTCTACGAACAATGTTCATGCTTATCGTACTCTACCAGGGTTGATGTAAACACTCTATTTCATTATTTACATTTGTTTTTGGTTTATTTCGTACACGTTTTTTCTTCTCTACGGGTAAACTTTACATTACCGGACCCAAAATTTGTGCCTTTCTCCCGAACACGACATTTCGAAACTGAAACTGAAATCATACTGATATAATATGACACAAAGTGTTGCACGGTACGGCAGATTGTAAAAATTAAATGTTTTCGACAATGTTTTAGTGTTCACATCAACGGAACCCTAGTAGAGTACGTTCAGCATGAACACGGTCTTCGAACGTTAAGCTGTGCTTTTTGAAGAATAACTCCTTCGAAGGTCATTTGAAGGTCAACATATTATACATGGTGGAATTGGTTTTTTCATTAGCTGTAATGTTACACTAATCGAAATACGTCGTTACATTTAAAAACCCGGCGATGACCTTAAAATTTCTGAAAATATGATCTAGAGAAAAAAACTTCCTTAACGATAATTTCTTGTATCACTAAAAACAACGAAGATATTTTTGGTGGAAGTCTTAGGTGTCTCACCCTGTATAAGCTGAACTTCCGATTTCGACCATTATTTTCAGCAGTAGTATTTAAAATTGGAATTGAAAACAAAGACAAAATATAAATATTTTCAATATTCGTAGAATAAAATACTATTTTCAAAAATTATTGCATCGAATAAAATATTTTATTTTTAAAGTTGTACGCATACTTTAAAATAAATAGAATTATTTACCATTTACTATTTAAAACAATATTTTACCCAGCTCTGGGTGCTACCTATTTTTAAATTCACACTCTTCTAGAAATAAGCAAATGCCCGTCAACTATCAACTCGTCCGTCTGTATTAACTCCGGCGGAGCTCCCTGTTAAGCGTCTCAAACTATTAATTACATTAAACAGCCGCTGATTTACATTTCCCTGGGACGAAACGAGAGGGCTGAATATTTAAAGCCGTTATCGAATTATTTGCATAAATTGGCTTCGTTCTGGCCTCCCGTTCCTCGGTCACCGTCTTTTTCCAGTTACCACGGAACCAAGTTTCTTGCCCTGGGATCCCCGAAGATATCGAATCGTTTTTCTCAGTGCCCGATTATCGCATCGCCGCGCAGTGCCGGCCCGGTGGTTGGTCCACGACAAGGGGTTTCGTCTTGTGCCGCGCCGTTGAGATTAGTTGGATGATGAAATATTTAAACTTAATTCCATCGAGGTGACTTATTCAGAGAATATTATCTTGGGATCCATTCTGACTGTGGCGTGGCGTCGGTGTTTGGTCGTCAGCGTGGATTCCATCCGTCGCGACGGTTATACGTCCGGCCACGCATGACTACGTACACTTTTCCATTCATGCAGACAACTGTATGGCACACCGGGGAGCTAGCATGGGCCCAGCTAACCTGTCTCGGCAAATTCACGAATTATTCAACGGTTTTTGACGTCTCCGGCACCGAGCGCAGCTCGTCTAGCGATCTTCCAAGAGCTTTAAGTCTCGCGGAGGATTCACGAAGCGGACATAACCAGCGGAGACCATTTTTATCCGCGATCATCCGCGGATTATCCGCGGGGAAAGTATTTAAAGGTCTCGGAGATTAAGGACTGACAGTTTTGTCTCCCCTTTTCCCCCTGTTTTCCGCGGTATGTATCACAGCGTGGCTTCATCCACGAATAGTTTAAGAAACGTTGCCAATATTTTACTAGGGGAAACCGAGCATAGTTGTCACATTCTTCTAGTTTGATTTTTCTGCAAGTTATAGGTACCGGGAAGGTTATATTGACAAGTCTAATACAGAGTACCTATGTCTGTCTTTATTGTATGTATAAAACATTAGTGTCATGGATATTATCGATTATAGTGGATCATTTAAATTATCTTCAGGAATGATTTTGTGACAATGTACCCCAAACTCGGGCTTGTTGTCACAGTGCCTGGGGTTGATCGTCACAAATTTTAGATAATTAAATCTATTAATGAACACACACACAGTCGATTGAATTATGAAACCGAGAGGATGAGGGCTGTATGGAGAGAGAGGGAGACAGAGAGGGGAGACTGACGTCTGCGTGTGCGCGTGCGTATAAGAGCTTATGGTCAATAATATGTGACACCTACTGGATGATTGAAGGAAAAGTGTTATGTTCTATATTGAGCTTTTTGAATAAATATATTTATATTCGTATAGCAATGAAGAGTAAGTTGCTATCAATCCCATACTCCAACAATTATAAATGTTACATACTATTAAACGCGAAATCAAACTTGTGTGTTTAAATGGTAACGGTAAAGAGTAAACAGTATGAGCAAAATAGTAATAATATTTATATTGCGTTTTTTGTTTCGCTAAACATACCAAAATAGATTGAACACTTTTTAAAAGAACTGTCGAAATATCACTATTCAAATTATAAAATTTACTAATTTAACTATTTTTTATAAAATTTTCAAAAATCGTCTGCTAATTTAAAAAAAAATCTCGCGATACACCTTAAACACGCCCAATAATTATTTCGTGCGAAATACTCTGTAGTCGATGAAAGGTCTAACCATCATCTAGCATTTTCATGGTGGTATTTAATTTCCGCGCTGCGTGGCTTTGTTATCGAGCTCAAGTTTTAACGTGTTATTTTGGTGATACCGAAACGTTAAACGAACGAATACGATAACACCTGTTCATTGTTTCATAGCAGTTTAAACGTCGCACTGATGGTGGATGGAAGGTGAACTGGATCCGGATGAAATTTTGCTCGTCAGAGTATAAATGCATGGATACGCCCCATTGATATAAAATTTCAAGCGTTTTGTGTCGACTATTAATCAGTCGATGCTTGAAATGTTATGCTTTAGAAATCATTTCCCAGCCTGGAAGATCAGAGCAGGAGCTGCGGTGGGAGGTTTAAAAATTCAGTTTCAAGTTATTATAACCACTAAATACATATACAGTTCTACAATTTATTATTTTCCCAATGATTTGCATAGCTTCAAATTCCTTCAATTAACCAAATGAGATGCATGTCATAAATTGAAATATTGGGTTGGCAACTAAGTGATTGCGTATTTTGTCAATAGGTGGTCTTAGCACATTATTTTGTTTTGTCAACGTGTTCAAAGCACCTACCCTATATTGTTTTCTTGTTGTTTGGACTTCCACCTTTAATTTAGTAAAAAATGGTATCGATTAGTTTTTAGTTTCGTTTTTATCGCAATTTAAAAATGGAAGAACAAGACGTGCATTTTAGACATATTTTATTGTATTACTTCCGAAAAGGCAAGAACGCATCGCAAGCACACAAGAAGTTATGTGCCGTATATGGGAATGAAGCCTTGAAAGAAAGGCAGTGTCAAAATTGGTTTGCCAAATAAAAAAAAAGAAAAAAGTTCAACAACTCGCCAAACTGAGCGATGCAGTTCAAGAATCGGCCAGAATTGGCAAATCGTAAGGGTGTTGTTTTCCAGCACGATAATGCAAAGTCCCACACATCTTTGGTCACTCGCCAAAAATTATTGGAACTAGGTTCGGATGTGTTGTCGCATCCACCATATAGCCCTGACCTTGTGACTTCAGATTACCATTTATTTCGTTCCATGCAGAACTCCTTAAATAGTACAATTTTTAATCACGCCGATGATGCAAAATCACACTTAATGCAGTTTTTCGCTGGCAAAAATCAGAAGTTTTATGAACATGGAATTATGACACTGCCTGAAAAATGGCAAAAGGTCATCGACAAAAACGGACAATACCTGATCGAATAAAGTTATATTTTTAAGCAAAAATTTTGAATTTTCCTTCTTATTTAAAATACGCAATCACTTAGTTGCCAACCATATTATTTGTCAAATACTAAAGAGCATTATTTCTAGAATTTATTCACAAATTATTATTCGAAATAAATTCGCTCAGGTCTGCGGGGAGCACATACTAAGTTGCGAAAGTACGGGTCAGATGATGGTTAACTCTTTGCACTCCAAATTATTTTTCAAATTGGTTGCGAACAACTCCTTACTATTTTAAGTATTTTATTTGAAATTTACTTCAAAGGACAGTTCCTTCTCTGCTACTTGTTTTAAACAATTTTGTTCACTAATTATATCAAATATAGCTCTCAAATTTTGTTGTAATTTATATTTGTGGAACTTCTATTTGTTTTTAACTAAAAAATAAGATAATTACATAAATAAAGAAGAACCAAATACATATAAAAACCCATCTTATTTACATTTTTCGTTCTCTGATGTCGAATCACACTCGAGAAAGGAGTGCAAAGGGAGAAGGGGGAAGGATATCCGACTGAAGGGAACTACGAAGGAACTGGAATCCACTAGAATCTAACTAGATTACTTGGGACACTCACATTATTAGATATAAACATAATCTCGTTCACCCATGGCCAGCGCGATCTGCGCTGAACCTTCCTCTAACAAATGACCCTTTGGGCAGCTCAAAATATGCTCGTATGACAAAAAGTCGCGGGTGCAACCCATGTTTCGACCCAAAATCTAGTTAGATTCTAGTTCCTTGCTAGTTCTGTCACGTGGGTATCCGTCCACCTTAACAAAGATGCGTCTTTCGTCCAGATTTCTGGAAAAATTTCTCAGCGTGACAGTGGGTGCGTCGCGCAAAAATTAGCAGCGCATTGGTCATGGATTTATAGCGGCTGGATTAAGATTGACCATGGAGAACCGTCAGAAATAATCGATCTTCGGTGTCCGCGTCTGCGCGTCCACAACTGCGGTGCACAGAGCCTCTAGCGGCATTGATAGGTAGCTCTGGCCGGGCTGTCACTGATTCGGCATAGGCGTAAACAAAACGCGGGCATTTTTTGTTCTGTGGTAAGATCCGGGCTTCGTGGAAATTTCGGTGGCGGTTGGGCGTGGTCGTGTGACCGTGTCGGTGCAGGTGCGTGGGTGCGTGTGCGCGCGTATGCGTGCATGGCTTGCACCGGTGTTGTGCGCGGCCTGATGTTGAATGCACGGGACGCGAAGCCAACGACAGCGGCTGGCACGGACTGATTGCGCCATCAGACTGCCGCCAAGCGGGCAAGTCTGTCTCGCGTGCGAACACAAATCAATGGTTCAGGTGAGTGCCGTTCACCGTTTCTTCTTTTCTCTCGAAAACCATTGCATTTTGTTGTCCACGGCCGCGCACCTGTCCGTGAACTTCGTGTACGAGTTGGTATCGCGAGGTGAACCGATGGGGGTGCGTCGTCGTGTGACGGTCGACGTGCGAACATTCACGGACGACAGAGATGTCGCCACGGTTGACGATGGCAACGCACTCACGTGGCCGGTGTCCTTTCACCCCCTTGCATGACCTTGCTCAGAAACTGCGGTTGCGTGAGAAACTTTTTGGCAATCACACACTCCCAGCTAAAAAGATCACATAGACGTTCCAACTTCAATTTCTCAGTGACAGCGAAGGGAAAATTTACTTACGCCGGACGGCACTAAATTACCAAGTTGTTGCGTCGTGTCGTTTAAAAAATAATCAATAATCACGTTTTGTCACGTTCTTGTCGCGTGTGCACAGCTGAGGAGATCTGTTGATCGTTGACGTCGAACTCCCTTACTATTTTATGTTTGTAACAAATAAGATTGGGAAATTTTGTACAGAACGAAACAAAACTATTTTATACTAACAATAAGCATACAATGATAGAGCACGCTTGTAAAATAATTCGCATTTATCAATTTGTCTATCTATCGTTACCCTATACTTTTCTTAGCCTGAATAACAATTTTCCTTCTTCGAAGCTTTCATTTTGTTTCCCATGCTTATAAATCGCTGAGGCACGTCGCTGAAACAATCGTTTCAACAATTTTCGATAACATTAATTTGGGTGAACTTATAAGCTATGAAAAAGCAGATATGTATTTTTTCATTGTGTAGGTATTCATTGCAACGTACCGAGTTCCATACACAACATTACGTAGACAGTCACAGACAACATATTTCGCTAGCCTGGTTTGTATTATATCGATTATAATTGAGAATGAAGTTTCATATTATGTTTTGTTATGCAATACATGAAATACATGAAACACATAGAATCTAATGCCGAGCAGCGGTACCATATTTCAATCTCATTAAAATCAAAAGTAAGGAATTTGCATAGTTAATGTAAATAGTTGTTAACTCTTTGTGTATTATAATTTTTCCTGCGAAGTTAAGGAGATGTTCTTAAAGTGTAGCATCTCAGACATAATTTCCCAAAATTTTATGCGATAATTTTTTACTTTAATTGTGAGCTTTTGTGTTTAAATATTTTATAAAGGGTGTAGATACTCTTGTATCGAACGAAATCATTTTTCCATGAAGTCTGCTACTGAAAAAATGATGCTACCAACTGAATTCTGGATATCGATAATATTCACTGTTGACGCAAAGCTTCTGTTAACAAATCAATACTTTGTATCGCGTGCGAATCGAATGCAACTGCTACGACAAAAGCGAAACGATAAATAGACTGATTCAGGACAATCTGTTTCGCCGCGAAGAAATGGCAGAGAAATCTGAATACATATAGTGCATTTATCGAAGATTCAATTATACCTGATAACGTTTTGTATGCGCTGGTGAAATATATATAATAATGTGCTCAATTCAATATACATATGAAGTGGTTGTTTGATGGAGGCCTGAAGCGTATTCGAAGGAAAATTGAAATGATTTCAGAAAGTTCTTTTAATACTATATTCATTATCGCTTACTCGATTCCGATGAACAATAAAGGATAATCATCTATTCATTGTAAAATATTGCGACGACCTGAAACTTCATACTCCGTCGTAATCGAAAAGATTGCACAATAAAGTACGCCTCAAGACAAGATTATCCACAAGCAGTTTTCCAATATTCCATTTCATTCCGCGAATTATTTAAGACGAAACAACTGCGAAATGGAATTCTCCTTTTTACCACGCGCGAATCTAACAACTGCCATATCCAGCGAATAAGCTTGTATGTACCTCTGATCCTCTGATCCGAACAGCTCGTACACGGGGAATCCGTTCATAACGCTGAATATTGTTCGAATTCCTGTGTATATGGAAAAAGTAAGCAAAAAACTCTTATAAAATAAAGGTCTCGATTTATTCTCCGCGATACGGCAATAAAAGGACCACGCGCCAGCAACGAAGAACCAATATTGTAGAGGAGACCGAGATTACAAGTAACAATCCGACTGCGATAACACACAAATTTTTATATCAAAATTTTATACAATGCGTGTGTATGCGATCTCAGATTATTATATCAACACTAAACTTACCGACTGTTCTTGTATATCTATTCCTACCGCGCTCGGTCGAAATGACCGGTGATTAAAAAAGTTATCGTTTTTATGATTTAACGCAGATAACAGTTAATTTATTACTGAATCTATGTAAAATGAGGAACTTCCATAAACTTTCGCCCAAAAAAAAATTTATTTTTATATAATTTCAATTATAATCTTAAAAAACCAAAACTTCATTTTTCCCATATAACATATTTCCGAAAGGTTAGTGTTCAATGTATCTAATTGCTGAACCAAACTTAACATTATGCATATCTAAAATTATTTCTGAAAAAAACATGAGTTGCATGCTGTCAAAGAAATTTTCTCAGTAATATCTTTCTTCATACCGTACCAAACTTCAAAAATTTTGGTTTCTAATGCTTCCTTGGAATTAGTATTATATTTATTAAGTTGTCTGCCGATTTTTGCCCATAAATGTTCTATGGGGTTGATGTCTGAACTTTGTGGGGGTGTTTCTAAAACGTGGGGTACATTGTGTATGATCCATTGTTTAACGATACGTGCAGTATGTTTCGGATCGTTGTCCTGTTGAAAATGAAAATTCTCTACTACCTCTAAATTTTCCGCACTTCGTTTCAAATTATCTTTTAATATTTGCAGATATTTATATTTATCTAATATTCCTTCCCTCCCATAAAAAAAAATTTTTACGGAGATATACGCATGGCGAATATCTATCTATTCTTCTCTTTTCTCCTGGGAATTCATCAGTTTTCATTGCCGTAGTTACGTAATTATTGCGCCTATAAATGCATACTTAGGGGTCTACACTATTAACTGGCAAAAATAATTTTTCTATAAAGTTGTTTAATAACTAATACGGTCTAACCGGAAGCTTCTTTGCGTTGCACTTATTTTTTGTTTATGGAAGCAAAACTTAAAAGTGTTAAGAAGCTTCGGTCTGGCACCGATCGTTTTGGCAACGTGTAATATTGAACTAATTTTGTGTAAAAAAACTCGGCCTACTTCGAACCACTTTGGCCGCAATTTAAGTTTAAATATTAACTTTTAGAATTTCCGAGAATGAATTTACGGTTACGCGCGGAAGTTACGGTTATACATATACATATTATTTAAGTTGCCCGGGCACTAGGACCTACCGTATGTATTCAGTTTTATAGTTACTCGCGACAGGCGAAGCGGACGGGGACAGTGGGGAGGGACGGTTTTATCTCAATTGAGACAAACATGCCCAGTAGGGTGGACCTTATTTTTCAACCTTCCAATTTCTTTCGAGACACCCCCTAGAATTGTAACACCAGCTGTTAACAGCTTTACAGAAATTTGTCATGGAATATATTGTGAACTGATGCAAAATAATGTGGGTTAATGAGATTTTTTCGTTTCTATGGTTCTGGGGTAAGTGCTGAGCAGTAATCACAGTCCTCTTAGCAGAGGGCACCCGCACCTACGTGGCCAGACCCTCTAAAAATACAGTTCCAATTCTTTAGGGCAATGCTCGGGTTGACAAGTTTTACTCGTCACAAGACTGCGGATCTTTATGCATTTATGGCATCTGAAAATTTTCAAAAAATGTTGGAATGTAAAATTCGATAAAAGTTGGTGCGATTTACAGATCTACGAAGGCTACTACCACTGAAAATAAGATTTTATTTCATTCCAGTTTTTCAAAAGCCTACTATTGGTTTTTTTGGGAAGCAAGGTATGTATTTTATTTTAAAAACAAGGTATTGAATTTTTAACTTGATTTATTTAGATGTTCTCCCTACTAAGGCTAGGCTGTGACTGAACAGAGTTCGGCAGCTCGTTGATACGTTTAAAGAAAAACGTCTTTGATTCGATATCTAAAGACACCGCGAGTTACAATGTAACGGACCCGTAGACACGAGATCTGAAACATTATACATATACACTGGTCCCTGGAATCGTATTCATTTCTGTACATATATCTATACCTACAAAAATTTAAAATTGCATAAACAACCGCGGTCTACTCATCACTTTCTTAGAGTGCTCAACCGCCATCGCCCGACGACAGTTCTGTTTAGTGCCATGCATCCCTATTCCAAACCTCACGTAGACCAAGACCCAGCCATAAAACTTTCTAAGCCTACGGGTAGCCACGACACGAGCCCTTGACTTCGCTTAAAACACGTTTGCTCTAACATGTAATATTAACATTCGCTGTGCAGTTTTACAACTGAGAAGAGAAAATTCGACGCATGTCCCATCATTTCGCCCTACTCGAGTACTGCGTTATTTACTTCTTTCTTCGTAACATTTCTTAGAAATTGATACTACGCATAATCTTCCGTACAGATATTTACAGCTACGCGTATGTAGGATGTAATTGATTTATTAAAATGTCCAATTTCTTTCGAATTTAATGTGGGAACACAAAGAAACGTGGAGCATCCTCTCTTCTGCTCCTTGACTGGACATAGATGTTTAAGGACATATTATTATCTTTAAATTCGGTTAACTCGGATCCGAATGTCAGGGGATCGCGATCAGCGGGATTGAAACGAAAATGGTGTGTCGCGTGGATCGTGCGCGGGTCTTGTTCAAAAACAGTGTTGTCCGGCAATCGGGCGAGCATTAATCCGACGAGAGTGGCGGAAATTCTCGGGGGTTAAGCGAGCAGTGTAAACCCTTAGCCGGGTCGTTGTGGTCCTTTATGTAAATGGATAATGGGGTCTCACCAGCACTTGGCCGGGTTCCTAGACGACCGGGCACCTGCGTGAATTGCAACGCCGAAGGGCAGTTCATTAACTGCCGGACTCTGGTTCGATGAGAGCCCGGGAGAACCGAATGGCTTTGAAGAGGCGGATGCCTCGAGGGCGTCCACCGCTGAACAATGTGAATTATCTTGTCTTTCTCTTTCTGTTTTCTCCGTCGGCCCGTTGCGTTCGCCATTTTCCATCGACGTGCCTGTCTCCTCTCCCATAGATGGCCCTGTATGTACCTATCTACGCGTCAACGCCGCCTGGACGCCGTTAATTGAGCTGCTCCGGGCGTGGAAACAATCATCGCGTGATTGCCACGTATGAAAGCGATCTTAATAAATGGAGGGATGAGACATATCGAAGTATATGACACGCGGGCCGGATTCCAATTATCGTAGCCACTGAGTCAAACAGAATGGCCGCCTGCCGTCGATACGGCTGCATAATTAACTCTCGAGCATCGCTCGCGGCGGTTTCACCTCAAACGTACATCTTTGCTTTTCATTGTACAGGGTGTCACAAAATTATATCTCACGGCCACCATAGCGCGATTCTACACCTACGATTTAGTGGAAATTGACATAAAAAACACCCCGCAAAGTCGACCTTGACCTTGAAAATCAAGGTATAAAGAACAAAATTATTTTTATTTGATCGTGTTCTACTGGTCGTAAGGACCAACTTTGTGAAAGAAACCATGGGTCGCATATCAACCGTTCTCTTTAAAAATGATGTTGCATTTGTTATAATTTTTGCAACTTTATTTGCAAAATTTTTACATTCAGCAACGATATATGTATAAGTAAATAGAATACTATCGACGAAGCAGCGGGGAATCCCTGCTGTTCCCTACTGTAAATTTGAATATTTTCTGGAAGGCATGTTTCTCAATCGCTTGCTCACGATAGACTAAATCATAAATATTAGCTATATCTGTGTGAATTAAGCATATGTGTTAAGCAACTTTGTGTTCTGTTGTGAACTTTGCAGGATCTTTTAGAGGAGATGTTGCTGAGAATGTTCCATTTTGTTAGAGGACACGAATGTACACGAATCTCAACTTGATATCTTGTCAAAGGTGAAAAACTTTGACGATTTTCTTTAGTTCGCTAAGTATCGTATAATAAATTATGTACAATCATTTCTAGTTCCTGGCGCGTTCTCGATATAGATATACATTATTCATAAAATGTTTGGGCACATAATGTTCAGTAGGTTTTCCGGGACATCATTATGAAGAAAAGGAATTTTTTCGGTGAAAAATGGTAAGTATCTGAAAAAGTTTGATCTTTGAACGCTTATTGTAACGAGAATTTTTAATAACTTTAATTAATATTGTCGTTTTCGAATGTAATGGACATTTCAGATACATTATACATTCGTTAAAAATCGATGCGAGGACTTTGATTTTGTAGCCCACGAACAGTTAGACGTCGATCTGGCCCACTATCAAAATAATTGTCCGCAGCGTAACGATCGTCCACAGTATATCAATCCAATTTTTTAAAGACGATGATTTTGTAATATAGCTGTGCATAGTTTATCGTTTATGTATATTAGCAATGTCAATAACAAAACTAGTTCTATTTATCATTTATCATTATTTATATTATAAAAATGAAGTTTCCGAATGTTCGTTGACTACATTTTCAATACGTTCTGCATTGAAATAGCCTGTAAATAAGTGGTTTTCTATTAATTTTATAAATTTTGATATGCAAAAATATAAAGTATACACTAGTAGCAACGTTACCAATCGCTTCAACTATTCACTGGAAGTGTTCGCAGAGCGTGCTACGCCCCCTATAAATCATGAGTATCCCCATATATTGGACGTGTCACACGTGATCATGAAAAGAGAATTTCGTATCTTAATATGTATTGTACGGTTTGCATTGGACGTGACCATATTTTCTGCTACGTCTGCATACATATGTAACTTCCATGAATTCCGTAAATTTCAAAGCGAAGTCGTTTAATATTCACGTTTAAATTATCTCTGTTGCACGTCAGGTTTTGCAATACGTGATCTTCGTAATAAATTAGTAGCCGTGTTTATGGCAAGGGACTGTTGTAAAGGTTGGGACACGTTTTGTTTTTTAGCTATAAAATTTCGTAGAGTGAGAATTACGCAAAAAAATATATACTGTTCGAAAGCTATAGTTGCCAGCTACATTTTCGCTATAGAAAGTGTAATGATAGCGTTAAAGAAATCTTTATTTATTAGGTTTGTTGGGAATATCAGACACCTTCCTCAGCGTGTGTACAGATGAATGTGTGAGTGCGCAAGTGCGCATGGCGGGATCGGCGTGGCGAGCGAAGCGTGTAACAAATGAATCGTTAGATCGAGTTCAATCGTTGTAGCACGCGGCACACGGCAGTAAGAGTAAAAGCCAGTAAAATTATATTTGATATTGTACCAAGTTATGCGAGTTATAAAGTTTATATATTTAACGTTTCATAATTGTTAACCGTGTAAATATTATATAAATATATATACTTATTGAAACCAAAGAATATCTTTTAAGAGATTACATTCTAACAAGGTTTTCGCAGATGAAATATCCTATTTGTAGTATTACCGTTAAACAAAAAGTAACTTTTTTCTAACCAAAACTTATTGTGTACCATTGCGATTAACATATTCTGTCACCAAATTTCAAGTTCCTCGATTGTATTGCAGTAGAAATTAAATTGTTTGGTCGTTTTCCTATCATCGATGAAGTACGTTCGTTTACTGCCTATAAACGATGCAGAAAATTTTGCACATACATTTCTCATAACCTCGCAAACTGGTAGTAACTCTTCAACTACCATTACCACCTACCATCCTCTAAAACCACGAATTTGTCTAAAAGACCGCAAACTGATATACTCGCTTTTCAACCATTGTTTCGTTGAAAGAATCGCTTCGATTTCGTGGAACCGTTATGGTCCGTTAGACTGAAGCGACCAGTCGATTGAAAGAATTAATGGAATCGTCTTGCTAACAAGTGCACGCGTGTGTGCCGACCAAATGCGTAAAATCCACGGTCCAGCAATCATTCATCAGGTCGGTGCGTTCCATTCAACACTCGCGAGCAAGGTTTCGGTTGGCAAGCGGTGAAAGCAAGCGATCGCCGGGATCGAGCTATCATTCATAATCTACCGCGGACTATCGGTCGACCGACGCGACGCGCGACACGACGTCGAGCTGCCGAGTAGTTTGCAGGAGAGAATACGAAGCGTGGTAGGAGCGATCGACGAGTTCTCCCATCAGCTGCGATACGTGCAATTTATCCGCCTCATAGGCGAATGCGTGTATCCGAAGTGATTCGGCCGATTCCGATACACGGCACGCGGCCAGTGATCGTTGATCGGTGATCGGTGATCGGTGATCGGTGATCGGTGATCGGTGATCGGTGATCGGTAAACGGGACGGATAGATAGATTTCTGTTGTTCGCCCCGGTAGCTTGTTTGATTTCAATCATTTTCGAGTGTTTTCAATACATTTTCGAACTGTTTTCGACGGGAGACCAACGGCACGGCCGGGGTATATTGTTTTATCGTTTCCTGGCGTTTGCAATGGGGTTGACGCGGTACATACAAATCGAGAACGTCGAATTACATTCCTGGAACTGCCACCTACCCTTTCCACGTCCCTTACCCTTCGCGCCTTTTTGGATGTCGTCCGATTTTCCGTGTGCGCTTCATCAAATTATTTTCCGGACGTTTCGCGCTTCCGTCGCACGGTTCGTTTATTTTCCCCACGAAACTTTTCTATTGATCGCTTGATTCGATCCAATCTTTTAATCGAACCGGCACGGCACGATGGATTTTCCGTGCGTCACGAAACCTTTCGGTTGCAATTTTATTCACAGCGAGTTTAAGGGGTGTTTTGCACACCCACTTGCAAGAATACCATTTATACCATATTATGTAGTTTCTTAAACCCTACAACTTCTGTAAATAATATTTTCACGTATTGTTTGAAATAATCGAGATATTCAAGTGGCCAGAGTTCGTGGGACACAGCGTATAATGAAGTGGTTATACAAAAAGTTGGAAAAATATACTTAAGAATCAAAGTCTAAGATACCGAGTGTTTATTTTGGAGATGGTAAGCAAAGTAAAGCGTGCATACTGTATATACTTTTTCTATCTCTAAATATTCGAAATATGTAAACCGCCTTATTATTTTGCTCGGCATTACATGGGTTGACGTTTGAATGATGTTGCTTGTTAGTACTTCAACCTTGTATTCAAACTTGAAAAAGGCACAAAGAAAGAGAAATCGATGTGTTAAAAGTCGCAAGTTGGCGTGTGCCCTTAAGCGCATGGTTACGACGTTCATGAACGTATCGTTTCCATCGTAGTATACTACAAGTCACGACAGGCATTGGAGTAAGTTGCAAGTGCCACTGTGTTTCTTCCGCATTCTTCGGCGACACGCGACACGCGACACGCTATTTAGCCTCAGCTCGCTACAAAGCCCGCTAATTACTCGCAAAAGGAAGCGTGCGGCGACATCACTTGACACGATTTACATTTTCAGAAGACGTGGGTGGGTGGAAAACACGTGGGTCTCACGGATACGGCGCGTGCCCCGACGACAGTTCCCAACCATCTACTCTTCTTTTCCTCCTCGGCTCGTTCTTGTTGTGGCGGCTGTTCACGGCAGATCCAAGAATCAGAGCTTGTTTAATTATCTCGGTAGTTATGCAAAGCAAATACGTTCACCGAGGGGGAAAATTGAAGACTCGCTAATTATCGCGTAAAGACGTGAAAGAAGGAGAACAGAAAGCGGAAGAAAAAGAGGACGGAACGCGGTAGGGTGAAGAAGAACTAGGGTAGAAGAAGGTGGGATCGGACGAGAGGCCGGGAAGATGGGAGCGGAGCTTAGGTTACGGCTGTTTAATTGCAGCGGTCCACCACTCGACGAAAGTGGCTTTCCAGCTTTACGGACTACGACAGTTATGCCTGACCCCCTCGGCCAACCATTCCGCCATGCCGTTTATGAAAAGAAATCGCTTTTTCCGACTGATCTTTTTTGTCCTTGCCCATCCGAAATTGAGAGATCGCGAATATCATCGTGATCAAGGACCACAATTTAATCAGGGATGGAAGCTCTTCCCCTTCGCATCGCCGCGCCGACTCGACGTTAGTCGTCGTTCGTAGGTCAGTTTTCTACGAATAAGGTCGATCGCATTAAACGAAAATCTGCTAATAAGGAACTCCTAAGCGAGTGGCTTCCTGTGGGCTAGATATTCAATGGTACCTTAAGTTTGTGTCGCTCGTTGCCTTGCTAGTTAGATAAGAGGTCGGCAAGAAGTGCTCGTTTCGGCCGATGTTCGAGAGCTACGCCCCCTTTTCCCGGCCGTGCTTCTCGCTCTCTGTTACGGTTCTAATTCTCAAGCCACCTCAGCCCCGCACCATATGAACTGCGCGTGGCGCATTAGGACGACACCCGTATCAAAAGGTTTCCACATTACGAAGGAGGTACTATTGTATTGTCAATGGTATCCTCTATAGGCTTATTCCACTGTGTCGCATGATAGTTTCGGAAAAAAAATTTCCTCTCCTACACGCGAGTGTCGTCTGTGTAGGAGACGCAGTCCTTAAGCATAAAGGGTATCAACCGAGAAGAAGCATTGATTTTTTTTTTAAATACGAAATTTAGAGGTCTCTCTAGAAGCCATCCAATCGAAATTAGGTGCGACCATCTGCGATTTTACAAATTATGGCTATTTGTATAGTTACAACTTTTCATAACAATAATCCTTTAACCATTGAATTCCAAAAACATATTTATGACAATATTACTAGTTTGAAATCAGATTAAAAAGCAACTGGTGAAGTTCCATTCTGGCAATGAAAGAGACCAACTTTTAAATTGCTCTGATTTTAATGATCACCGTATAGCTAATAAAGATATGAATTTTGTCGTCATGATTATGTCGCCGAGACACCGATTGGGCTTTATCGCTTTGTGACCCAATTTCTCGATTTAATCTAATGTAATGTAATCATCGGTAGCCCGCGTTCATTCTTCAAATTCGATGTTACGCGTAGACGAGGTGTAACAAAATGTTGTGTCACGGCTTCTTCGGGTGATTCCAGAACTTTGGATCTGTAGGGATTTGTACAAATTACAAAGAGTTGCCGCAAAATTGAGGTTGATCGAGAAATTCTACTTTTTGACGGTAACTTTTTATATATTGGACTATCCAAATATTGGATTTTGATTCTGCTGAGAAGTTAGAGTTTAAATTGGAATTGGTCGAAATTGCCGAGAAAATACTAAAAGTTAATTTTCACAAGTTTCTTATGTGGGTCTACATTGAAAGTTTAAAATATACGTTTTGAAGTTCTATGTCAATTATACATATTTTAGAAATGTCATCGAAATCGGTCAACGTTCCAATGAGTTACAAACGTTTAACACTCAGACGGCGGATAGTTTGGATGATTGTACAGATGGCAATCTTACATACTGTTTAGACAGTTGTTCATCAATTTTTAAAAATATATATGATAATTATTCGGAACAATTTTTTCCTGTACATGTTATCGCCGGTCGACCTTATCTACCGTTCCCACCAAAAGTTCCCGAACTTCTAACCGAGGATTTCGTGCAGGATTCCGTATGTTAATACGGTTAGTTACGTCATAATTTACACAATTTGTGATTCGGATCTCACTATGTGAGTCGGATACGGTGTCGAAGCAAGGCATTTACCCAAAATGTTGAACATATTACAGTAAAGTCGATATTACTGTCCAACAGCCGTATTTATGGTGGACAGTAAGGTTGGTACGTTCGATCGTATTTTGTTACTTCAAAGGAGAGTCCGAACATAGAGAAGGACAATCAAATTCAAAGGAGAGTCCGAACATAGAGGAGGACAGAATGAAATTCAAAGGAGAAGCCGAACATAGAGAAGGACAGAACGAGTGTCTCTTTCTTTCCAATACGCTGTCCTTGCGACCGAAACTTGAATCGTCGATTTAACCACTCGATACAATTGGAATTATATCGTGTTTGGTCTTATATTAATCAGAAAAATGCCAGAAATACGATAGTGAAATTTCATTAAAAAAATAATGAAAATTAAGAAAGTTGAACATTTCGATTCGTTCGAGTCAATGTGTGGCGTTTACACCGATATGCCGGAGCCGAGATCAATCATCGCCGCCGCAGTGGAGTTAGTAGGCACTGGACATAGAACCTGGTATACACAAAGGACAGTAATATCGACTTTACTGTATCTGTGTTATCGACCTCGGAGCGTTTACTGCTTCAACCTGCAGCAATATTCAGCAACGCTGGGATCATTATGCCATAACATTTTGTTACACTCTGTATATACAGTTGCTTATCTCCTAGCAAGATAAAACACGAAAAATGGAGGTGAAATTCGCTTATTATCACAAACCGCATCTCCTTCCAGCGGTTCTTTCATCAGTTGTATTTGGGTAGACGGTGGCCGCAGTCATAGACGTGGTTACGTCATTTCAACGCGAGTAGAAGAGGAGGACCTACGAAAGAAAGAAAGAAAGAAACACAGAGCGAGAGAGACAGTGTGTGTGATAGAGATAGAGAGAGAGAGAGAGAGAGAGAGAGAGAAGAGCAGGAGAGAGTCATGGGAGGCGAGGGAGTTTCAAAGAATTACCAATTCTAAGGTTTTCAATGCCGACGCCGCCGACGCGCCGCCTTGGACGCTTCGTTTGTGAGGAGGGTACAGCGGGAGGATGAAGGTAAGATGGTGGCGGAACAGGAAAGCTCAGCGGCCGGAGAGGTTGTGGAAGGGATGACGGTGGTTGTCGAAGGGAGAGCTGCCGTAACGAATGGTATTCAGTTTATTCTGAGCTAAGTTACGTTGCCTCCGACCTTACTACGGCGGCACCGGTATCCACCCACCAAACTAGAAGTAAAACGGGACTGTAGTGAAATTGAAAAGCGGAATTGACCCTTTATCCCCAGTCTCCGATGCTCCCGGCCGTTTCTTCTGTGTAACCTGTCGTTCTGTGTTATATCTCCTCTCTTTTCCCTCATTCCCCGGCCATGTACACCTTTCTCCCGTGTCTTAACGAGCAAATCGAGAGCCCGCTGCGAAAACTCGACTCGCGTATATATAAACTATTCAGTACCTTTGAGAACCTTTTTCAAGAGGTAACCGAACAGCTACAGAGCACGTCACAGAAAGTTCTTTCCTCGAGCTGATTCGCGCACATCTTCTTAACGGTGAAACGCGATAGCCGACGAGAGCAGCCGGTTCGGTAGGCCCGTTACGATTTTCGAGCGAGTTTAACTTTTCCTCCACTCGTTAACCGAGCGGATCCATGAACTGCCCCGGGTCGGTGTTTCCTTTACTCAAACTTATTGTTGTTCGGTTAATACGGATAACCGGTTTCGAAAACGGTTTTGGCAGAAAATGCAGATTTTGCATGGGAGTTTAAGGGCGACATCGTTCATATTGATATCCAACCAGACGACCGTTGTGGCGTAATTCCCTTCAGATATTATCCAACCACTGTATCCGTATTCGAAATACATATTCGAAATACAGCAGGCGTATACAGAAATTCGTGTCCAAACATGCAAACCTAACATCCAACGCAAGCAAATATTGTAAAAAATCTCTGTCCGTGTCGTTGAAAAACTCTCGAAAGGTACGAATCCTTTCCCCCCGAATCCGATGCGTAATAAATGCGCGTTGCAAAGGAGAGGGTAAACCAGCGATAAACAAACAGGTGTTTTCTTATTCACGGTATTTCCGATATCGCGGTGAGACAATGCCTGTGTTCAATTGTTTGCGGCACGATCGGATTCGTGCGAGTGGCGAACAATATCCCTTAAAAATGATTCAACACGATAACGCGTACTACAGCGGTTTAGTTAAACGCGATTCGCCCGTATCGTTTGTTACATACTGGAATCGCGATTACAGGAAGGATAGAGTTCCGCTCGAAAACGTACATACAGGAAGGAATACACAGGTACGGTGAATCGCGCTTTCAAGCTTTCGTCCTGCATCGTACATTCACAGCACCGGCAAAGCCTGCCGCTGTGGTTCGTGTGTGACCCAACGAAAGCCCAAGTACACAATTTGATAATGGGTTAGCTGTGTAACGTGCACACGTACACTCGCCGAGCCGAGCCGCGAGTACACGAGAGCCGCCCGGAACACGTTGAATCAGTAATAACAACGTGTTTGCAAAATCAATCATGCTCTTTCTCCTGTTTCTTCTTCCACCCGCCCCTGTCCCCTAGTCGTCCTCTCTAGTCCTCGTTAGGACGTCATGTTTTCGAGATGGCGAAGATCGATGTCAGCTCGCGTTATCCTTTCAAACGAAAACGCGCCTTCGTTTCCCGGTTGTTTGTCTTGTTAAAGGCATGCCGACGTTCAACGTTTCGGAATCTGTTTGAACCTAAACATTTCAGGGCCCTTTGTGACTTCGCCGCATTGTTAAAGAAGAACGCTGTGGCACTGACCTGTTTGTCTGTTCCCGTTTCGGCTAACAATGCTGCCGGAAATTTCTGTAGAGGAGAACACGGCGGGTGGGATCTACATAATGAACTGTACAGGCTGTTCGAGTACTGTGTCAAATATTTTAACATTAAATGTGCTACCGACACACGCTGCGCAGTGAGCCAGAATCACAAAAATCTCGGTAAAATTCGTGCCTCTGTTAATTTTTAATTAGGACCTGTACAGCTTCAACTGGGCATATCAATTAACGTTCCAGTCAAGAGAATTGTAAAAGCAATTTCTTTCAAATGTTGCGAAATACTGGGTATTTATTTACAATAGGGGATTCCTCGCTAATTTTAATGACCTTGAAATAATGTTATCTGATGGCTGACCTTGGTTTGCAAATTTTTCCTTCGGGGCAACTATTGTAGCCCCCTCCAAACCTTCTCTTTTTTTATGGAGAAATGCAGTACGCATACCTCGGCACCCTGGGGGGGATACCGAGGCTATGTGGGGCTACCCTCGTGACATAACTAGAAAGGAACTAGAATCTAACTAGATTTTGGATCGAAACATGGGTTTGCGGTCTTAGATTGTTTGTCCTTGTTTGATCGAATTTTCCTTGGGAACGTTTTCCACTAACCAAATTTTCAAAATCTGGTTGAACTTGTTCGGCTGTAATTATTTTTGATATTGATTGTACGTGCTGGTCTGCGTTAATCTTGACCATTCAAAAAGGTAGTATTTAGTAACGACGCAGTTTTATTAATATTTATTGTTGAAAATAGCGGTTCGTACATATTTGTGCTACCACCGATACCAAACATAGCTAAAATTGCCTGATTGCACATAACATATTGGAAAATCGGTCGATAGATAAATAATTGTATAAACGTGGAATATTTTTGTTTCGATACAGAATCACACTGCATTTCTACTTGTCGACGGGCCGCGTGTTTGATACGGTTGATATGTATCTATAAAGTATACGAGAGGTATTAGGCAGGTTATAGAAAACGGACTCTGTACGGTAGCAACGATATCGACTATTGATTCTTGGACATTAGCGTGAACACACTCGACGCGCCACTACAGTAAAAGTTCGTCGCACGATACCCCTATAATATGTAAAAAGCTATTAAAAGTCTGTTTCGCCAAGAAATTCTCTTTCTCGTATCCCGTCCCCGGTTATTTATTGATAACTCGGTACGCGAGGATTTCCATACGCAATATCCTCGGGATATTAATCATTTGATGGCATGGGATGCTTTTAAAAAATCCTTTTGGCAGTATGTGGTGCGGACATCGTTCCTTGAGCATGGCCAGTCTCGCCGGGTCTTCGTCACGGTTAATGGTATGATAATGAATATCCCGCGAAACAGTATGCAAATAAATACCGTAAGCTAAACATGGATACGTCTGGCCCTCTCTCTGTCTCTTTCTCTCTCGCTTCCTCTTTCACCTGCTGTCTTCCACCCTTTTTTCCACGTCGCGTCAGAATAAGTTAATACGTCTGCGTAAACGCGACGGAAACGGCCCTCGAGCTTCAGGCACCCACAAGAGGCGGCCAGGAATTTCCTCGCGTTTCACAGTACAGCGCACAGTTGTACGGGAGGTTAGTTTCGGCTTGTAAAAATCCCGGCTGCAACGGACGCACGCTGCGGGTACTCCATTTCCTTTTTCACCTTAGGATCGCGTATGCATCAGGACTCCGACTTCAGCTACGCTAAAGTAATGCACGGGCCCACTCGAGCTCCCCGCGAAACGCGTGCACGTTCGCGTTGCTCCTCGGCCCGCTACTAAGACTTCACTCGAGTACTTCTGATTATTAAAACGTCTGTTTCGTATTGTCCTCGCATTTAATTTCCCTCCGCAACCGCGTCGAGCAACAAACCTCGGCGATGGCTACTTCCAGGTATTACACTGTCTAATTAATTGGCTCTTGCTCGCGTGCAATTTAAGGGGATGTTCTGGTTTTTTTCTTTTGGAAATATGGATTTCTATCTTACGAGTAGTAAAGGTATTTTTTGGAACAGGGTGGCCATCCCTATGGGGGGAGAATGGAACCCCTTCACCCTTCCCCCATCCCTCTACCCTTCCACCCCCCTAATCATGATGGGCCATTAGCCCCATTTCTCGCCCCCATTTTTGGGACACACTGCCCCCTATCCCTTCCCTCCCACCAATTTTTTAGGGGTCATTGCTCGAGGAAATGACGTTACAAGCGGTAATGGAGGAAGTGACGTCACAAGCGGCAATGGTCTGACGGTTGCGGACCACGTGTGTTGACACATTGACGATCTAACCGACAATGGCGGTTCGTAGCCTCTCTTACCCCCATTTGATTCGAAACTTATTGCCAGGGGTAGTAGATGTAGTGTCAGTCGTTTCGAAGAAATTAAACACGAAAGAAAAACATGAAAAAATAATTCGGATATTTATTATAGAACCTGCTTTCCGAATGCAGGAGTGGGAGATCTATCGGCGATGGCGATTATCTTCCTAGAGGCGTGAACTATTTTCTCCATTGAACACTCGGGGCCAGTCCAGGGTATCTCAGCTTCTATATGAGCTCGATTTTAACGGGTTCTGGAAAGTCGTACGATCCATTATCCGTTCTAACCGCCGTTTCCGAGCGAAATTTCACCGGATCCCGCTGGGAGTTCTGCTGTGCACTCTGGCGGCTGCTCTACAATACCTACAATCTGTTTCTTCCGTTTAGCACCGTAATTGCGCTATTATTGCGAGTGTCGTGCTTCGTCGCTACAGCTTCTCTTATCTCAGAGCCATTTACGGAGTCGCAAACACTTTTCGATGGATCATCGGACTCGCGTGTCTATATGTATGGTCACGCGGAGAATGAATAATGGTCTCGTCAATGGCGTGAGTGCAGTTGCATCGTTCACCGAACCATTCCCGTGCTAGATATTGTCAACGCAATTAGAGCAAACGCATATTTTAATGCGGGAAATATTGTGGGTTTGTTACGACGCCGCGCATTGACGTATGTGGCCCGAAAAGTCGGAAAGAAACAAATTTAGCGTAAGCCGTAATTACGGTTTTTTACGGTTATAAAACTTCATTGACGATTTTGTTGTATCCGATGATTGCATAAGTTAAACATTTTTAAACGGTCATAATGTATTTGTATTGAATATCACTGGATTCGGGAAAGTCTACAGAATCTTTTGATGTAAAGAACAATTAAATATCTTTTATAATAACATCACAATATTTGTTTAAATTTGCAAAAAATGTCTTTTTTCAAACTCAAATTTCTCAAAAAGTGAGCGTCCAGGAGAAAAATTAAGGGCAGATTCGGAATCACCGCGAAAAAGTCTATAAGAATCGCATAATGAGAAACGAAACGTTTTTTGGCTGTTGGACAGTGCAATTCTAGCGTTATTTTTATATGCTTTGCAGGAATTGAACACTCGACATTTTTTTGTGCTCATAGTCGTGAAACTCAGGGTCCACGGGGACGGAGACTCTAATAAAGTTTCACCGTGCAAGAAAGAAGCACTATTTACATAGTAGAACTTCATTAACCGGCCGCCCCCTGTGGGTTTATACGCGTTCTGTTTTATTGTTTCTATTCCCCAACACACAGTTTTGTATAAGTCATCCCCGTTAGCAGCGCTTAACTAGGAAATTGCGGGGGCGTTGTATTTAATTTGAGTCCTTGGAGTACCTGCAGTATTCCTCGCTTTAATTCACTGGTCCGTTTCGTTCGGCTTCGCCCGGCATCAAATATGTTCTTTCAATTAATTCTATAAAAATATAAAGCAATACGGAAATATCAACATCCAATAAAGGGATGAAACCTGGAAATCAATTCTGCTTAACTTCTATAAATTCGATAAATATTTGATCTCTGCGTTCCAACAAATAATATTCGAAGAAATATGCATTGCGAACGGTATTGGAAAGATCTTCATTGCCGCTGCATTTCATCGGGAGTTTCGCTGCCACAGCCATTGTTGATTGTCAACGAACCGAACATTCGATGACACTGGAATACGTCTTGGTGCATCGGTAAAAGCTTTCGTACATAAATTCATATTTCTTTAACGTTGTTGCGGACTGCTCTCAGGAAATTCGCCGAAGCGAATAGGAATAGATCGAGTTACCGATAGTATGATCAAATGTGTACGAGTTTAATACAGCCAATACTCGTTCCCGTAACTTGGTCGATAAGTCGTCTATGTTCGAGCTATATTGAGTTTTACTTTTCGTTTCCGATACCTTCTAACAATGCGCTTGAATAGGGTATTTGAAGCAAATGTCGAGTTATAACCAATAATTACACTGCGGATTTCATACGTTTACGACAAAATTAGGCAGCTGTAATTCGAAATGGTAAAAAGACTAAAAGAATAAAATCGTATCGAATACAGTGACTCCCACTGATATTCCGAATCCCGCACTCTTGCAATCATGGAAAAAGGAGTCTACTCCCTTAATATCGAAAGATTATTTGGCTAAGTCAAAATAACAACAAATTAGATATATTCAAGCAATTAGGGTTGGAAAATTTTCAGTTGAAAACGAATTAATAAGAAAGTCAATAAAACATTTTAGGACATAAAAATGACGTCTATATGCACGTCTATATGCCGGAAGTCAATGTTAAAAGACGGATATTATTTATGAAAGGACCTGTATTTTGGTTTAACAGAAAATGGTTTTGGACCATGTTCATTGGCTATTCCAACAGTATAGTAGATACAAAGATGACAGCGACAGCAAATAAAGGATATGAAATATAGAAAAGCTTATTATGGAGAAAGGTTCTGAAAGATTCAATAAGTTCTTATTCGAATTCGTTCTTATCGAGTGCCGACCGCGACATCGTAGAAAAAGAAAGTTTGATAAGCGCAAAGTGGAAGGCAGCGCCGTGCCGGGGCACTGGCTGTAACATCCCCTCATAGTTCAACAAAGTTTGGTGGCTCATTTTTGCATTGCCGCTGACAGCAAGAAACTGACGACGGTGTAATTAGGGCGATAAAACAAGCAGCTTGCTCTGTTTTTGACAGACCTAATACGCCGTTACCGGGGACTTGGTTTCTTATCGTGAAACTTGTTTACACCCTGTTTTACAGCGGCCTGGTTGCGGTATGATTTTTGCTAGGGAACTCTAATACCAAGTTGCGAACTCGCGGTCGTGGTGGGCGCGTTTCACGGGACGTTTAATTTCTGGTGAACCGAATGATACGTATGTATTTGTTAAAGTAAAACATTAGGTTTGCTGGTGTCGACCTCTTACAATCTCGAACACTCACGTTTCATACGTTTATCATTGCATTGTATGCATAAAAAACTTTGATGTTTCTCTTTAGTTTTCTAAGGTTCAATACGTGTACAACAAGTGTGAAATCAGCGTATTGACGTTCTTTCTTGATTTATGCGCAGTTGGGATGCCGACCATGGAACCTCAGTCTGACCAGCGTGGTTGTTCTGGCGCTGTCGAACATGCTGCTGACTTTCCTGTTGCTGCAGTCGGAGACCTGTATACCGAACGAGGGGCCCAGGGATATGGATGTAAACGCGATCACCGAATGGAACCTGGGCACCCTGATCAAAGAGCAGCAGCAGCAGCAGCAGCAGTTGCTGCTGCAGTCGGAATGCGTCACGCAAGATTACCAACCGTTGCCAGTTGATGGTCACAGCATGAAGCTGAACATAAAGCTGGGCAAATGGGATGCGCGTAAATTGTTCCGCACGTTCGACCATGTTCTGGTCGGGACCGGGTTCATCGAGCTTTCGCAGGTTTACCGGGTGTGCCTGGCGATGCAGAGCTCGGTAGAAAAGCTGCACTCGGTGGTCCAAGCTGCGCACCATTGGACAGGACCGATCTCGGTGGCCCTGTACGCAGCTGGCGACGAGGAGTTCGAAGTCCTTCAGAAGTACCTGGTCTATCTTAGGAGATGCTACGAGCCGATACGGGAGAGGGTCGCGTTCTCCTTGGCCGTGCCAAGCGTCAGACCGCCCAAGAAGCAGCCGCGGGAGTACGAGCTGCCCGAGACGATCGATTGTGCCAAACCGGAAGCAACGTTGAACGAGCTGATGAATGGGATCTCGAACGAGCAGACAAACTGGAGGATCCGGAACGTGTACCCCCAGAACCACATGAGGAACCTGGCCAGGAAGAACTGCCAGTCTGACTACGTGTTCTTGACGGACGTCGACATCGTGCCGAGCTTCAACCTGACCGGCGCCCTCGACGAGTTCCTCAGGACCGATACCTGTGATAAGTGCGCCTACGTGATACCGACGTACGAGCTGGACTCGCGCGTGAGATTCCCTCAAAATAAAACGGATCTGGTACGGTTGGCCAGGAAAGGACTCGCTAGGCCGTTCCACCAGAAGGTCTTCATCCACAATCAGTTCGCCACTAATTTTACTAGGTAAGTGTTGGGCGAATCGGTTAGGCCATGGTCTTAGCGAAGTGCCACACACTAATATTGTAATATATATTTACAATCAGTTTAATGAGAAATAAATGTATAACCATACCGCCGTTCGCGCGTTCAAAACGCTAAGATAGATTCCCTACAGTGAGGACAACATCCTCGAAACTTGTAACGGAGACTGCGAACGATTGATACGTTTCTGAAAGAGAAAGATTGTCTAAACGAAACTAAATAACATTTTAACACATTCATTAAAATTTTCAATTCAAATGTCCACTTCTTATATTCTCGATTATTGTTTGTCATCATTTTTCCGTTATACCTCTTTTCATCGACTAATACGTTTTTAGTTCGTATAATTAGTTTCATTTCACACATGCTTTAAATCAAAATGATTTAATACTGATCGTAATTTAGAATTGCACAGAGTGTTAGGGACACTTGTTAATGATCTTTTTGCATATTTACATTCGACTTTCTGTTCTTTAACAAAAACAAACATCATTTTATTTGAACGCTATTTGCAATCATAGTTTATGTGATATACAGGATTGCAAGCCCTAGTCGGCAAACAGAATTATGAGCTGGATCGACTAACCTAATAATAAATATATGAGATTCCATGATAAAAAAAAAACAAATTTAACCTTCGCGTGTCATGTACGCACCCTCATAAAAAACAATTAATCACGTCGAGTAACGTCCCCATGAAACCATTCAACTTTTATCTGAAACATATTTCACTAAAATCATTATTTTAGAATTTAAGAAATTTTAAATTAAAACTTCTCGTTTACAATTCTAGGTGGATCCTAGATACTTTCCCGAACCATAAGAATAATGGGAACGTGAAGACTGGTAAAGTGTACGTTAGTCACGCCGTGACGAACTTCGAATTCCTTTACGAACCTTTTTACGTTGCGAAAGACATCGCCCCACCTCACGACGAACGTTTCATGGGCTACGGATACACCAGAAATACGCAGGTATGTCAATTAATAATAAATCGACTGCGAATCTTTATGCAAAATACAAATTGCCCGCATAGCTTATGCATATAGGAAATAGAAGTTCAATAGAAATTTTTTTTTTTCCTTTAATCATTCTGATACATTCGATCTGACATGGATATTCTGAAATCCTTCCAACCTTTTCACCGTTTTAAATTTCACTTACTAATCTTTGTCATGAATGCTTAATATCCTCGGTCTTGCAATAAGCTTAAATTGGTTAGCTCTAACAGTTCCTATCGTTTTCTCTTTCATGAACACTGTGGAATGAAAATGTAGTATTAAAGGGCGTTTTGAAGTTTTATTTGTTGCTCATTAAAATCCTGAAAAAATTTGAATAGCTTTTAAATATTCTCGTTAATTTTTTAAAATGGAAAACGTGCATACAGGAGAGAAATTAAAAGTACTATACAATAAAATACATTTTATTGTATTATATTATGATATGTGACAAGGTTGCATACCTCGAGTGTGCAGAAAACAGCATACGTGGACAACAGTATACAATTGGTCTTACGCATGGTTACAATTAGGTGCAAAACTTCAAATGGGATACAAAATGTTGTGACAAGCAACTATGTTATTTTATTTTATCCACGATTTGATCAAATTGCAAGTTTTCTTACTGCGTAAAACGCTGAAGTCGTTTGGTTCAATTAAAAAAAAGTTATTCTACTGTAAGAGCATCCAAATATTAATTCCGGCAACTGCATACGGAATTGTTTTTTGTTTAGCAAAGCGTTCAATAACGAGAGAGTATATGTACAGAGTATAATATACTATTGTATACGCATAAACACATTAAGTTATAGTAGCGTAAAAATCGAAAATACAATAACATATATTATTCTACCGAAATATAAAAATTGTAATATTATTCTACGCAACATACAAAAATCCGAACACAAGAATAAGTTTCTTATAGTATAAGTTACTGTGAAAAGAATTTCTATGATTTAAAACGGAATTGCTTTATTACAATGCTACCGTACCATGGGATCTAGGTGAAATAAGAAATAGCGGTGAAAAATGTATTAACGTGTGCTTTACTATCGTCACAAATATGTGACATTTACAATCACATCGTTGGGACAAAGTTCCGAAAATTGATCAAATCGGATTTGCTCATAACCTCATTTTGACTTAAAAACATGTTTCCCAAACAGATTTTTGGTGACACAAAAATGTTGTAATCATTTAAGTGTCATTTTCTACCTTATACATATTTTAGGGTGGGGGAGGCACGGAGTTCCTCTGCCTGCACCAAATGACACAAGAATGACAAAAAATTTTTTTTCGAGTCACCAAAATTCCTTTTGGGAAACACGTTTTTAATGCAAAATGAGGTTACGTGGAAATTTCAGCTCTTGGTTGTTTAAGTTGTTAGTACGTAGCATAATACTACGCGAGAATTCTGGACTCTATCTTGTGCTAAATTGTTACAATATTTCATAAAGCGGGCACGTTGCAGAATAGAACATTTTAACAGGGAAAGTAAGCAGCGAAAGAAATGTTGGTAGCGAGCACGCGAAGCTAATCTGTGAAAACCCTGTTCATAACTGCTACAGGAGGTCTAATAATGTAAATTCATCTCGAAAAAAGTTGGCGAGCGAAACGTCTGCGTTTACGCAACGTTTGGAACGAATCGGTTAATATTTTGCCGCATACGGGATAATGACAAAAGTCTCGTTTCGAAATTTGATTACGTGCCATTTCTCCAGCATCGAGCGCCATAAACGCTCGAATGGAATGCGAGGCCAATCGATTCGGCTTGGATCGATGGGATGAATAATTAGCGCAACAGCGTCGATCCACTACAATCTGTTATCCTGGTACCGGTTTCTTAATTTCTGCACCTGTATCGGGAATCTCCTGGCACGTTGCGATCGTGGGCGTTCGAAACGAAACGAGCCGGAATCGAATTAAAGTCGTCGGAACGGGGCTATATCTCGCGAGCAGCTTATTTTAATTACTGGCGCCGGTTTTTTACGCCGGCAGGAACATTCGAACAAATGAGAGTCCGGCGGGCGTGGGCGCGCCTCGCCGCGCGACCGGACGATATTAGAGCGCGGCGAAATGAAAAAAATGTATATTTGCACGGTACATAGAAGGGTTCGCGAAACTGCACCCCGGTGTCTGTGTCCTCTGGGAAGCCGAGGGTGGATCCGGGGTCGAGAGGAACACCGAATGAGAGCGCGGGAAGAACACACGGGTAGTTTGAAAACACGAAACTCGAACGGGCAACCAGGAACATTAATTGAATTACATATTATCATTGCCGCCGTTATCGTACGATGGAGGCTCATTTTCCAGAACAAGCATTATTCAATTTAAACTTGATACATCTCGCGCCGTCTAATCGAACGTTTGCATATCGAGGACGCACCCTCCCCCAGTCTCTCGTGTCCGCCGACCGTGTAAGAGGTAATTCGTGTTTCAAACTGTACTTTCCGGGCCCGTTATCAATTTACGGTGAACACCGCGGGCTAAACGTCAAACTAAATCCGCCGCTTTCCCGTCGTCGAATAGTAACACTGGAATTGGACGAATCTCTCAACCTGGCTTTAATCCTGTTCATTACTACAATGGACGATGTCTTTGTAAGAACAACGCGATTCATTCGGAAAAGTTTGATCTGTTATCTTAACACGTTGCCGTACAATGGAGTGCCGTAAAGGTTGCGGCACATTTTGTTTATCAGCTTTAAAATTTTATAGGATGAGAATTACGCAAAAAACCTTATACCATTGGAAAGGTATAGTTGCCAGATACATTTTCGTTGGAGAAAGTATAATGATAGCGTTAACGGATAAAAAGTTATAGCCAATTTTCTCAAGATAATGTGTTAAAAAAAATAAAATTTGCCATACAAGTTGGCACACCCGAAAGAACTCTGAAAAATAAGTGTTGAAATGAAAAAAACATTGTTCACTCAATAATAATAAGCTTACTCGCATGATTCACTTTCACAATGTTTGCATGTGAAATATTGGGTTGTCCGGAAAGTTCGTGCCGATTTTGAAGGAAAATTCAAACGCAGCGCATTTAAATTTTGGTATACATTTATTAAATTATATAGGTGCCATTCTGACCCCACAACCTAGATTATACGCATAACACGCGCGAGCCTTTCCAAAGACAGTGACGTCTCGCGAAATGACCCCGTTCGCGGATTTGTCGTGGAAATAGCGAAAATTCCATCGGGCGGGCGAAAATCCGAGCGCGACGTACCACTGTGTTCGTAGAACGGAGTACGCGACGGCGACGACAATAAAACAGGTGTAAATCTTCGTGGCGCGGTAACACCGGCGTAAAACAACCCTGCGCTCCTCCCTATACAGCTGCGAATGTAAGCTGGTGTACGGTCGCGAGCTTGACACGTTTTCCGACCCGGAACTCTGTATCCTTCGAGAGTATCAACACAGATCTATGAATGTACGATAACAGACGATCTTCGGAGGCTTTAGTTCACATATTGCTCGACACGTTTTGCGCCACGTCGCTCAGTGAGCCAGAGTTGCAAGAAGCTACACAAAATTCGTATTTATATTAATTAAACCTTATTTGCCCCCTCGGGACCAATAACTTTCAAGTGGTTCACTTCCAATGGGATGTGTATAACTCTTTCCGAATGTAAAAATGTTCCGGCGTTGTTTAGAAGATATTTAATTTCAGAATGATGCAAACAGCGTTCGGGTGAATCCTTGCTGACAACATAATTTTCGAATCGGATCGCGCAGATCAAAGACAGCTGTTTTATACGTGATTGAAACATCGATAGCTCGAATTCAATTCCGCTCAGCTCGGTTATCGTAACTGCTTAATCTACCGAATATTCTGACAACAGGTAAGCTATTGCTTGGCTGACTTCTATTAGCGTTCGCTCGATCACTTTTTAATGGTATCGCTCGGCGTATTTTTCAATTGTTCGCCAATTTAAAGAGACAATTGATTCCGGCATCCAGTGCCATCCCTTTTTTCAACGGCGCGATTCACCACGTTCGAAGTGATTGATTCCCTGCCGTGATTCAGTTCTGCAGATAAACGTGCCCTCGAAAGATTCATTATTGTCGTATTTATCGAGCTCGGCGATCAACGTCACGAACAAATCGGATTGATATCTAATCGAGCCGACGCATCAGATTGATTGTAGCTCCTAGCCTGGAAATGTACTTCCTCTACGAGCCGACAGTGATCCTCTAACGCGGCCTACCATTTTCATTTACCCGTTCTTCGATACCATAACGCGCTGATCCTTGCGCGCCAAGTATTTCTACTAAAAGCTAATGGGCACGATCGGCTGTCAAATCGAATACTGCGAACGTTAAATATACAGGGTGTTGCGTCTAAAACAGGACACCTAAATATCTCCTCTGTCTCTGATAATACAAAAATGTTCCTAACGTAATCGAAATGGTTTCAAAAGACGAATCAGATGGAAGAATCGTTTTTCATGAATTTCTTTTAATAGTTTTTTTATATACACACATTTTTTTTGTTGTTGTACGTTATAGCAAACATTTATTGTGCATTCATCCATGTTTAATAGCACGACCTTGAAATGGCCGTGAACTCTACAATTTGCTAATTAATGCAGAACTTACTTTCAGCGACATTTCAGATTTCAACGGTAACAGAAATTCGACCTTATTGCGAACTCTTAGAAAGTCCAAGGTTCAAAGGTATTGAAGAAAAGTTCGTAGTAAAAAGTTCATAAGAAAAGTCCCTAAGAAAAGTTCAGAAGAAACGTTCAGAATTCACGTTCACAATTCAAGTTCAAATCCAAATTTAACATTGTTCTAAAAAGAAGGTTCGTAGCGTTCTACGATTCAGAATACTTTTGTACAAGGTTCGTACGATTCTCCTCGAAGGATCTTAAAGTTCTGACTCCTATTTCTCCTGCAATTCCCTACCAAAGCTCGGGAAGAGATAATTTCTTTGATAGGGACAAAAAGGGGGCAAATTACCGGTTCGGTGCGTAATCCAAAATCTGTGGAACGCCTACCAAATCCGTGATTTCATTTCTCACGCAAGCCTCGTAAGACGCTCCACAAAGATCCCTTGTTCAAAAATCTATCACCAAAACTGGTGTCGCCTTTCCGCTGAGTGTGGGCCTGCGATTGACAGTGACTGGAGTACGGCTGGTTTGTGTTTTTCTGATACGAAACAAGACACACGATTTTCAACCGTACTCAAGTCCGTAATTAATTCTAAGGACCAAGCATGCCAATGCCAATAAATAACTCGAAAATGACAATGTTTCATTCGATCGCAGCACCGGCCCAGATTCGATGTCTAGGCACTCTAGACAGTTCTAGACACTTTATTTGTATTAAAATTTGAGATAACGCACGTTTCTCGTGAGAAGCTTAAAAGACAACATTTCTGGCATTCTGGCGAATTGAAAGTGTGCGCGTGTGTCCACATTACTTTTTAAAATCTCTCGTTACGGAAGCCGATTGAAAGCGTTTACCGTGAATCCTAGACGAAATATTGCTCCCGTAGGATTGTCAGGGCGTTTTCTCTCAACTCGGCGTTCGATTTGAAAATGGTCGACACTGACAGATTTTCCGTGCGACGTCACGAGAGTCTGCGCGGCGTGTCGTCTCAGCTGATCGATAAGTGGGAACAAACAAAACGGGACATTCTTGAAAATATTTCGTCCGCAACAAGCAGAACGAAATTCCCAATGAATTCCGAAGTGACTCGTTTCAATATTGACCTTCCCGACGTTCATTTCGAAGATTGAGTTTCGATCGGCGGCGAAATTGGTTTGACGAAACGGCGCGACGCGGCGGCGTCTCTTCCGCTTGTCGTCGCGAGCGGAATGCCGAGACACGCGAGCATGGCCAGCTACGCCCAACCGGATCGCATCAAAGGAGAAGAAGATTGGCGGGTTTCACCTGAGCCAGCCTCTTCTTCGTCGATTGAGCAATTACCCCCGGCGCGGCGGCCGCGCGAGGTCGTCAATCAAGAACGAGAGTCGATCATCTGAACGGGCGCGATTCAACTAGTCTTCATTGAAAGCGAGCGAAGCACGAAGCCTGTTTCCACGGATCGACCGGCACGGCGGCATCCAGCGACGAATACGACTTAAATTTCGTTGAAAAGATTAACAGGGTCTATTAAAAGTTTTCCAGGTTCGTTCTGCCTCGCCGATTCGCAGCCGAACTGGCAGACGAAACGTTTACCGTTCCTCCCGATATTTCTTTCTTTCTCTCCGTTGCTGCCGCTTATTAGGCAGATAAAATCACTCGTTAAGCGGTTTCTGGTATTGATATCCTGTAATTAACTCGATCCCATTCCCCGACGGAAGGGCTTATCGTTTGCCTTGATTTTCCCGGGCATGGAAAGCGTTTGCAACCGGTAAATTGAGCTTCAATGAGACCTGTTAATGTTTTCATTCTATTGTCCTTTTTGCCGAAATAGGTATTCCTGTACGGATATGCCAAGAACAGGCGTGGATAGGGCCGGTTGAAACACCTCCGCTGAATGCGGACAGCGGGTCAGCGGAGGTGAACAGTCTCCGGATATAGGAGGAGATGAAGGTCCTGTAGGCCCTTGGGCGGTGGGGGTTTAATGGGTATGACGGAAGCATAAGGCCATATATGTAATCCCTCCAACCTTCGTCGCAGGGGGGAGCCGAGCCCCGCACTACCCTCTTTGACCACCGTCGGAGGAGAGGGTGTGCGTAAGAGCATTCCCCTACTGCCCTTAAAAGAAAGGTGTTGAAGTACACCGAGGATGTGCACGGAACGATACACACGGACAGCACTAGCATACCAAGATCTTTTGGGTCTACCTGTATTTTATTGCAGACCTTTCCCTTGGTATAAAAGGACCCGCTGGAGACCAAGGGTCCGTTATTCCTACATCAGCCACAGTACAGCACGTATCGCGTCATTCACTCATTTGTACATTAAGTCTAATAAAGTGTATATATTTAACAAAGAATCTATACCTCGCTTCCAAATAACCAACAAAAGGTATTCCTATACGACTGGCGCACAAGCGTGCAAGCGTAGATAAATCAACCAGCGAAATAGAACAGAGCGTGAGAGACTGCCGTAAAGGTTGGGACACCGTATAGGTTTGGACAGTCCTTTTCCCTCATCGACTCACTGAAAACACCAATGTCATGGTTGTCCACTTTATTTCTGGTTACAAACAAACATTTCATGAGCATTACAAGCAACAAGTTAGGTGCAGTGTAGCTGTGCCAAGCGAAGGCTGAAAATATGTCCTAAAATGTTTTATCGTGTTTCTTATTAATTCGTTTTCAACTGAACATTCTTCAACCCTAATTGCTTGAATATATCTAATTTGCTGGAGCTTTGATGTAGTTTAAATGTACAAAAAGAATTGTGCACTTATCGCGATGTGAATTTGTTTTCATTGTGCGCGTCGAAATGGCGTCTCGTGTAGAGATTGTGACACTCGTGCCGTACAAGTTGGGACACAAACATTTTTCCTTTGTTTTGAATGGAAACCATGTTTTAAGCGTTGTTATATAAAATAATCAAATTGTTAAGGCGGCCAAAAAGTCCAACCGTGGATTGCAGCCGATGAAAAGCGCTATTTTGACTCCGACAAATAACATTTTGATGCTATGAGGTAAACAAGCAGAAAGCGCTGTTGCGAAGGAGATAGTCGCCAGTAAAGAGAAAAGGAGCGACACCATCAAAACTGCCAAACTTGTAATTTTCATCTGATTCTTTGAATTCATCTAGTTCAGAAGATATAGATTTTTGGTGAGCGAAGCGAACGGGAGACGGAGCTCCCTAGTATGTAGTAACAAAATGATTAGAACTTCTTTATATTCAATAATTTTGACAACAGAAGAAAAGAAGTTCATATTTATTGTATGTCTTCGTTGAGATAATACCTTAACGTTTAAATATTGGTTAGAAATCAATAGAATCTGATTTCTTCCTGAAAAAGGAAGTAATATTCATATTTAGTTGATTTCGTTTTTAAAATGTTTATCATGAGTCCGACTTGTTCAAGTTTGGTAAACAAGGTTTCAAGTTTGTGTCACCCATCAATAGTTGATGTGAATAGTCAAAGTGTTAACAAGTTATGTGTTGAATTTGAGTGTTATGTGTGAAAGATGTAGGTGTTTAGATAAGAGTTTGTTGGATGAAGAAATTGGAATTTTATAGGCGTCTGACTGATGCGCTAAAGTTTAGAATGTAATAGTCTTGCCTCCTGTCACGCGTATTTTCGTTATTGGCCAAACCGATCGCATCTACAAATTGAATTGTACGACGAAAAGAGTGCTGTCGGGACTACGAAAGTGTCAAAAATGGGGTCAGACGAACCGAGCAGAGTAGGTATCTCTCTTGTCCGTGTCGTTCCGCTATCCGACTTGTCATCCTTGCGCAGTACATGTAACACGTAGTTACTCGTGAAGCAACTATAACAGTTTTCCTTGTAACACATGATAAAACTCGTATGCGGGGTGCATCCAAAATCATTATACAAGCTGTTAATCATCCCTATTTTCTACGCGAAAGTCCAAGTCGAAAATATGCAATAAAATTTTATGACACACAGACCTCGTTTTCTGGAAAATAAAATTTAAATATTTTGTGTGTAGATTTTTTAACGCTTGGCTGGCCTCTTTCTAAATGTATATAGTACACGATCGACAAGTGGTCATCCGATTGAATTTATTTTAAAATGTTGCGTTCTACGGTCTTTATTTATTTTGGCATGAAAAATAATCTTCTATCGATTATGGTTTCTGTATTCAGCTGATAACTAGCCAAGTATACAGAGATTCTATATCTCTGAATCAGTGGAGATCTGTTAAAAAAATATACCGCAAAATTGACCTTGATCCTTTTTTCAAGGGCGAAAAATTTGTTTGTCGCATCGTATAGTACTCGTCGCGAAGAAGAAAAGTCTCGAAGGAACTGAATACGAGTCTCGAGTTTCTTCTTTCCAATACGCTGTCCTTCCTTGCGCCCGAAACGTTCGCCGTCAATTAAACCACCAAACGCAGTTGAAATTATATCGTGTTTGGTCTTATTTTAATCAGAAGATCTAAATAGATTTAGGAACATATGCGAACTAATAATTGAATGACAGGAACGATAAAAATGTCCAGTGTCAAAACGACACGAACTTTTTCGGTAACTGATGGATCCACACACCACTGCACTGGTCCCAGGACGATTACGCGTGTAACCATCCTTTTTCCAAAATCGCTTGGCTCGAGCTGTTCGAAATTCGCTGATGAATATGACAAGAAGATCCACGCATTAGGACCATACGTGACGATGCATCCGGGACGCCCAGCGAACTTCGGTAAACAGCATCGCATAATTTTTCCAGATAGCAGAAGTGCCACGTAAAACGAGCCCAGCGCGCGGGATCGGCAAAGTAAATCTGATAATTGAGCTTTATGCGATCGCACGTCTGTATAAATCCTCGCGAATATAAGGCGTCCCCGCATAACGCGTCTCCACTTATCTTACATTGTCGATAGGGTGGCAGGACGAAGGTCCACCGGTGGTTAAAATGTCTGGTAACGAAGCAGCTGGTCTACGAAACTACTGAATTTCTACAAATTCTACATCGAGGCTCGCAATCTCCGCTAGGTTTTACATAACGTCGGGATTTACGTGGGCAAACTTTTTTGCACAAACATAGGGCAGTTGTACCCTACGCTTTGCGCAGTGGCGATATCGTAACCAATGAGGCTCTATCTAGGTGCGATTATTGCTAGTTGAAGGGTAGTTGTACCATTTGTGGCCAGTGCCTTATTTATTTCGATATACATCTTAGGGTAAATGTACCTATTACTGCGAGTGTACGTTTTACTACGATTTTGTTTCCCAATGAGATTAAAGCGTGTAAAAATAAATATTTTGCCCCGAATTAATTTGTACGATTCCATGTGAATGTATTCTCGTTGGCGAAGCAAACAATCCTGAAATCCTGAACTATAAAGAATTTCTAATCGCTATAACCGCAACAACGAATGCACATAGCAAGGCACTGTTTCTTAACCGGTGTTCCGCGTGCTTTTTGCAAGTGTTCCGCGAAATTCCGCGAAATATATATTAGATATATTTAATAATATACTTTTAAAAATATATTTATTTCTACGTGGGATGTTTTTGTTTGTTTTTTTTATCATTAATTTTGGTGTTCCGAAAATTTTTCATATAATCAAAAGTGTTCCCCGACTTCAAAAAGGTTAAGAACCACCGAGTGGAAGGGGCGCACACACATTTTCTCGAAAAACACCGAAGATATTTTAGGTGGAAATCTTGGGTGACTCGTTCCGTACATATAACAAAATTGTATAAATTAGGATTTGAGTGAATCTAGGTATCGCCGCCTATAAAATCGTCAATGACGGCCGTTTCTTAATTCTTCTAATACAACCTAATATATTGTAACTTCGTGTATTTTGTTTTTGGTGTGTGTTAGACTTGAATATCGTTCTAACTAACGTTCTAACTAGAATGTTGTAAAAACGATTCTTAATTAGCCTGTTCCCTTTAGGACGTATAATAGACCAGGCGAGGATAACGGCCCCTTCCTCTCGTTAAATTTAATCACGCGAATTCTCCAGGAACAACGGGGATCAAATAAAATGTAGTAGGTGACAGGGTGGCGTGTCAGGATCGTAATGGTCCGCGGTGCCGATGCTGGTATAGTGTCGATGCTGAAGCGTGAAATTAACCTGAACGCATTTCCCCAAGGTACACGCTACGTAAAACAATCCTCCCTGCGGTGTTCAGTTATATTACCCTTGTACTTCGTCTGTCACAATTACGATAAAAATACAATCGAGGTACCATGTCAAGGTTTGCTTCGACGCACCAATCCAGCATTGTTAGAAAAAGTATTTATTGAAAATATCGGAAGATCGTTTATAAATGCGAGAGTCGTGCAGTACCGGCCACTCTCTCTGTAAGGTTTTATGAAATATCGAATGTCAAACGACCGGTTTCCCATTTTTTATTTTTTTATTATTGAAATTATAAAGATGCTTCCACATCAGAAATTATTCAATACACTTCTTTAGGTAAATATTGCGTTTAGGGGAGGCAGCTCGGATTACCTTGACCATACCATATGTTGTCACGAACAACTTTCTGAGTAACTCCCGCGAGGTTCCAGCCGTCGCTTGTCTTTAATAAAAAATGATGAACAAAAAGAGTGTGCGAAATTGTATAGTACTTATTTGAGTATCGAAGGCGAAAATGACTTACATACAGTGAACCACGAAAGTATTTGTGAACACACTTTAAAACACTATACTTTAAAAAAAAAAAAGATTTAAAATGTTATTCAAAATGTGTAGCTGCATAACACGTTGTCATGAAAATCGGAGAGGAGTGCCTCTTTCCAAATAATTACCAAAAATTCATTTAACAATCACGTTTATACTTGATCAAATATTTTCTGCCGGTAGTGGTCCAAGTCGACGGTATCGGACTCTATCCAGTCTTCCGAGGATAGAGCGTTTCTTTGAAGTTTTCACTCGCCGGCAAAAGCTGAAATACCATCGAGGTTTCTTCAAATAAAGAGCAGAGAGGATTCCTAATTTGTGAATGCGGGTGCTCGCGAACGCGAAATTCCTTCGTTTTGTAATCCGCCTTTCCCTTTGGAACAGAAATAATTTCAGAGTTTCGCTTGATAACCTTCCCCGCGAAATTTAATGCTCAGGCGCACCTGTGCCTATAAATAAACAGGATATTCGTTGTTCCGTGGACGAGTATACGGCGGTTAATGATTAGTGCGAACACACATACCACCGGCGGAACACTTTGAATTCTTGTTCGCAGCGCGGAAACACGGGAAACGAGCATAGCCGAATAGAGTATGCTCGCCGTGGCCGCACGAAAGAACGATTGCCGACCAAGTCTCGAGAAATTTCGTAAATTTACATTAATACAACGCGCGGATATCGTTTCAAGCGGAACCGCCGCGCCACGGAAAGCGCGGCCGCCGTGGTCGAGTTAAATTTCTCGGATGGTTCCGTTTGCTTTGGAAAAGTTGTAGCGGTTGGTAACCATAATTTCAGATGCTACGAACAGCTTTGTCGGGCCCGTTACAGCCAGCTGAAAATACGAATTACTTGTTTGCTGACGAATTTAGAAAATCACGAGGCGAAGGAAGCTTGTACGCTCCGTAAAGGTGTTTCCTTTTGGAACTAAAGACTTCTACGATTTCTTGTGCGAGGTATATTTGGGGTGGAGTGCGCAAGCTTTCTTATTAAATCCGCTACTGTATTTGTTATGCAGAATAACGTTACAACTACCGTTTAATTTGGAGCCGTTAATTGCAAAAGCAAATATTACAGCTTGCCATTACGTCTCTTCACTTTCCTAAAAGAATGTGTAATTATACAGGGTTAAATGTCTTGAGCACAAAGTTGAATAATAAAATGGGGCTCACACGATACCGAAGAAACAGAATCCTTCCGACAATCATCATTTTAATCAAAAAGGAACCTATTCCCAAAATTCCATCCAATTCTGAGCATGGACGTCTTCGGAAGTTCAGCCAAAAAATGTTTTGGTATCGTTTGAGCCCCATTTTACCATTAAGGGTACAAAAGTGGAAGCTGTATCATATTTCGCACATGGAACGACGTTGGTATACAAACAGTAGTATTTCCAAAGGATAAATTCTTTGTCAATGTTTTCGTGCCACGTTTTCAAGTGTATTACAGATGTACGCTCGTTCCTCGTTGAAATCTATCACGATTCAAAATTGTCGAACACACAAAACATCGATCTGGTATAAAAACAACAACTTAACTGACCAAAGAGCATAACTGATACCTTTTAGTGGATCCATTATACATTAGACAATCTCCTTCCCAAAGCCTAGATCGCAAAGTATCATTATATCGCGTTTCACACGAAATGTCCCCGCACTTTTTGAACACAGCTTGTAGATTAGCCCGATTGCGGCGAATCTTTGTGGTTGCTACGAACGTGTTAATGATTCGCGTGAAAGTCCGCCGTTTCGCCACGGGACCATTTGTTGGGGTTTAATCGTTAGACACGAGCCCGTCGGAGGGGAAACAGGATTCTTCAGCGAAAGCAAAGTGTCCGAGCCTGCTAATTAGTAAGATACGTCAACTCGTTATGTTGTTTAATGTAATCTGTGTTCTCTCGAAACTCCGGGCAAACTGGTGTCCTGCGAGGGGCTTCTGTCGCAAGAACGAGGAATGCTTTACACCCTGTTCGCAAGAATGCGACCCGCAGGACACGTTGCGAAGGAAATTAATTCTCGTCCACTGACTAATTAAGACGAATAATCGTGTGTAATGCACATTGCGCGAACAATTCAGTTTTAGTAATCAACGAGGCAAGTGCCTGCGTCCAGGAGGCATTCGGGCATAATTCAACGCGACCGGCACCGGCGTGCGTGTTCCGCGTTCGCAGGACAACAGACAGCGCACAAATGGTTCTCACTTGATAATCCTTCCTGCTGGCCAACGTTCTAGATACCCTGACTCGCGTACTTGTTCAAACATCTTTTAAATTCGAATCATTTTTTGATAAACTTACCGAAGTGCTACCTCCAATTCCATTTCAATGACCTTGAAATATGTTGTCAAGGTCGCCATTCTAAACAACATTTCCCTTTAAAGTTTTTGACGGTCGGCATTGGTATACGAGATTATTGCAAAAATCTTATATACGTTGTATACTTAGATATATATTTTTCGTCGTATATCAAGAGAATATTAAGTTTCCATTAAGAGAATGTGAATCTATCTTGGTCCTAAGCAAAACCTAGGTCCTAAGTAAAACATGAGTTGCCTTGAGTGGGCTCATTGTCAGTGATGGTATTAGGTGCAACTTTTTTCGCGCATGCGCGGCCAAAACAATAACGTATCTATGATGAGTTACAAAATATATACATCCCACGAGTTACAAAACATATATAAATACACTTGTTATACATTCATTTTTCAGAATCAAATCGTATCAATTTTTTAAAATTATGCGGGAAGCTCAAGGTACTCCATTCTATGCGGTACTGAGGCTGAAATCGCCGCGCATGCGCGAGAAAAGTTGCACCTAATGCCATCACCGTGTGGACTGCGTATGTAGTTTGTCAGGAAATAGACTGATACCTTGGTAAGGCAAACACAATAAGCAACTTATCGTAAAATATCTCCTTACCTATTAAATATAGGACTAATATAGGTTAACGCTGTTTCGCTTGAAATTTAATACTCGTTCGTTATACGATGAAAACAATATGATTCTATTTAAAGAGACAAAGTTGGTTTTGAAAATTTTGAAATCTCTGTACACGCACGCACACAAGAAAAGCTGATACTCCGTCATTTGTCCTTCTTAGAACCGTGTAACCTTAAGTGTTTAAACAATTTTTTATTATACGCATAATTTAAAAGTTATTTAAGGTGTGCAACTTACGATTAAAAATATTGCAAATTAAAATAATATTATGGCTAACAGGGTTGTGGAAATTCGATAGTTTCCAACACGTTGAATACTGAAGTAATAAAACGTGGAAGATGAACACGGTGGTTGTTATAGTGTTGGAAGTTATGCATAATTATCGTGATACCTATCAGACATATCGTCTGAATGCAACAGACGTTGTCGTAGCCTGTCGCTCCGCTGTTACGTTTGAATAATTATTCGGTGGTACGTTTCCGAAATAGGGTACCGAAGATTACACACCACCGTCTATCAGTTCCTTTTGATGCTGTCATAAGCGTCACAGCTGTGTTTCCGCGGAAACAGGCAGCGCTTCTCTGTATTAATTACGACCATTCTCATGCATAACTATGGCTTAATGAAATATTTGACTACCTCTTTTCTAAATTATCACCTGCTGTCGACGCCTCGTCTCATAAATATTTTTCTATTTTAGTGCTGTGACTATGACACTCTTACTTTCTTGTCCACCGAAACCATTTTTGTAATTATTTACAAAGCGGTGCTATTCTCCCCGATTTGAATGAAATTTAAATATGTTATGCACCTAGACATTTTGAACAACTTCTTCCTATACGTATAATAGGCAGTCGCTTTTAGTTTTCAAGATATGTATTCGCAAAAAGCTGTACCTGCTAAGGTAAACGTACCTATTACTGCGGTATTCTTTCCCAATGAGGAAAACCTATCGTACTGTACAACATTTTCCGATGCGAAACGAGAATAGAACGAACCCACCGTTTAGGAATTTTCGATTAGATTTTCGCTAGGACCCGTGGGACTCGAACGGTTAATTACGAATACTTGCTATCCAACTAGTTGTTCGGACAACTACAATATGTTGAGATTTTACGCAAATAAATATTGGTAAATATTTTTGGCACAGTTTTTACAAAATTACTATATTTCCGGCTGTATCATGATTATTGGAACACCCTGTATATTATTTATGGTAGCAGGGCGCACTATTCAAATCAGTAAACGCAGGTTCAGGCAAAATCACTGCTTATTCATAGATTTTCTCGTCTGAAAAGCGTTCAGTGTAAAAGGTCTTAAGTCTTCAAGCTAATCTGCTATAATATTAGCTTTAGAGCTTAGCAAGATCTCGCTTCCTCCTCCATTGTTTGTTTCCTGCTTCTAACTAGCCACTACAGAGCCAGCGGGAGAGGAAACAAGGAAACAGTTTGTGTGAATAGCTCCATTCAACGAACTGCATTACGTTACATATGTTTGAGATTCAATTAGCTCAGAGTTTTTTTCTTGTTGTACTAGTCCGGTCAATGAATGCTTAAAAGGGGAGTGTAGAGGGAAATGGAAGGAACACAATTTTTGACTTTGGAACTTTGTTCGGATCAGTTAGGAGATAAACATTCTAAAAGTCCCCACTCCTAGGAGGTTCACCTAAGTAACTTTATAAAGAAAAAGCCACGTATGGGTTTGTTTAACCAGTTATCCACTATCTGATGTATTTGAAATCATATTTTTCATAGCTGTTCTAACAACTCGGGCAGCGTCAGAAAGTAGGTTTGCGCTGCTCGGTAATTCGTCGCCTCAATTGCTCCTTCATTTTCGGCTGGTAATCAGAACGCATCTGGCAGTCTCGCGTGCGACTGCAGTCTGCGGCTCGCCATTGTTACGTACGATTATTCACGAAGACGTATCCAGAGTGTAGAACAGCAAGACTGTGTTCCGTCTGTTAGGACTGTCTGACCTGTCTCATCCGGCGGACCAAAGAGCGAGATTGCCAGACGTGTGCTCTTCCTTCTCGGCGTTTAACCGCTGTAACGTCGGAAACACAGTGTTTCCCGTGGAAATGTCACTATCCGTGGGATATCTACGAGACGCTCCGAGGAAACTTCATCGCGGCAACAGCAAAAACTTACACGAATAAGGGGACCGCGTCTAGAAATATAATTTCGCAAACTTTTCGTCGAGACGTTTTTCCGAGGACCACATGCGCGGGCGAGCGCGTGCACACACACACACACACATACACACGCGAGCGCGCAGAGACGCCATCACTTTGGACGAAGCACTTTTTCAATTTCACGAAGAAAGTGGCTGCAAAGCGGCCGTCCCGCCGAGAAAAATAATTTTTCTACAAATTTTTTAAGGGACATTATCTCGTGTTCTATTTGCCAGCCGGAAAACGCGAAACGCCCGAGCAATTTTTACCGTTCCAGCGACGCAGGATATCAGAGCGCATTAAAATTTAACGCGGGACAGGAGTGACGTTACTAGACAGTTTAAGGGGTTAGACAATTTTGACGTGTTGAAAATCTACCGTGATCTTGCGAATTCCTTGTTAAAGAACAACAACGTTTCTTACGAAAATGTTTTTACTAGCGCTGGATACACGCTTGAATAACATTATTGTGAATTTTCAGGACACTTCGCGTAGCGCAAGAGTGCTAGATCCATCCCAGCTCGCGATCGGCCTCAAAAGTCCTATTTTTACGTTTACGAGGCGTAATTTGCATTATTCGGAAGCATACAGCTGCGCTGTAGCTATTTTCATAAAGCTTGGGTGCCAATCATTACACCAAATTATAAAAATACGATATATATTCGTACTTCATTGTGGAAATGCGTAATAAAGAAAACTGAATACAAATGAAAAACTTATCTATTTCTCATGTAAACAAATTTATAAATATTTCCGCCTTGCTTGACGCTTATTACGCGGTACCCTGATTTTCACTGATAAGTGTACAACAGTAATTTGCAAGCATTGCACATAAGTCTTTTCCTTGGTAACGTTTTACTAATTGTTGAAATATCTTTATGAAAGACTAATGCAGGAATTATATTCCTGTGGTTTGATTTTAACACAATTTCGTCATAAATATAACAAACAGAGACCGGCTGATTTATACTCATCCGGGACATTTTATCGATTTAATATGGCGCAAGCTGTGTCTTAATTATGTACTTAAGTCGAGATAAAAATGTTTACATCGTGTTTGGACTTATTTTAATCGGAAGAATTTCGAATGTCCATTGGTACTAAAATTATAAAGATAAGACGACAATTACTGAAAATAAAATGTTCTAGTCGCCGCATTGCAGTTTTTCCTTACAGTGTATGTCGACTACGCCAAGCTACGGCCCTAGCGAGTCGAGCTGTCAATGCTGTCAATGATTATTTTCTTGACCTGCTCATATACTAACCGAACCAATGGCTTGGGTTATATCTGGGTCACAAGGAACATCTGTAGAATCCAATACTGTATAGTAAATTCCTGCTAGATAAAAGATTTTTCACATAAATACAAAAATAGACTGTATAAAGTATTGGGATGGAACGAAAGTTCGTAGCGTTTTTAAATTAAAACTTACAGATAAAATTAGGATATTTATACATAGATTTGTTTAATAACATGTTTTTTAGGCGACTTATCGTGTTATTCGATAAACCAATGAATAAATAACTTAATTTTATCTTTGAATTTTGTTTTGAAAACGCTACACACACAAACGTTCGTTCCAACTAATACTTGCGTCAGCTCTTTCGCAAGCTTTAACAAGCATTTACAACTATTAGAAAGTACAAAAAAGTATAATTGGTCATATGGATGTGTAGAGGAGAGTACCCTCTATCTTTTGACTCAATCTTGAACTTTCTTGTATGTTTAAGTTTTACGTAACACCTCGTTTTTTAGATTAAAATCATGCATTTTTACAAAAACCAATGTTTTTCGAAAACGTTGTGTGATAGAACTATGTTTTCGGATTTGGTTTTAGAATGACCTACTCTACAAGAATCACCCAACAGATGTTGCTGATTGTTGTTATGAATAAGAAGGTTAGAGCACTATAAGGGTAAACTTTACTTTACCGGACTCAAAATTTGTGCCCTTCTCCTATAAATTATGATATATTTGTTATGTAATTCAGTAGATTTGTACCCTGGGCGGCTGCAGTCGATATTTCGATCCTGTAGGATCAATGGTTGAGGAGTTATGCTTGCTTAAAGTTGAAGCATTCCTCGGTATTTTTGACAGGTAAGGGCGCCGCCATATTGGTTCGTAGTGACTATCGCGCGCCGTTTACCAAACAGAACCGCTAGATGGCAGCACGGGCACACAGTAATATCGCTAAAATAGAGAAAATATCTCAGAAAATGTTTGAGAGGAAATATCGTGGAAAATATTGACAAAAATCTAACCCAGACCTAACCCAGACCAGTTAAAACGCAATATCGTGGCCTTGTCTTCCAAAATTCAAACAACAATCGCAGTACCCGCTCTATATTATCAGCATTAACGCGTGCCCGTGCTGCCACCTAGCGATTCTGCTCGGTAAGCGCCGCGCGATCGTCACTACAAACCAATATGACGGCGCTCTTGTCTGTCAAAAACATAGAATAATGAACAACTTTAAGCAAGCATAATTCCTGAACCATTGATCCTACAGGGTCGAAACTTCGACTGCAGCCGCCCGGGGTACAAATCTACTGGATTACATACCAAATACATCATAATTTATAGGAGAAAGGCACAAATTTTGAGTCCGGTAAAGTAAAGAGCAGCCCACTGTAATGCTAATGTTATGAAAAAAACGATTTTTCTGTGCAGGTCTATGAGATGTATGTGGCCGGTTACCAATTTAAGGTGCTTTCGCCAGTTTTCACGGGACATTGGGGTCTACAGACCAGGAAAACCAGACCAGCTTGGCGCGAGCGTCAGAACAGTGCCAACAGGAAGCATTTCGAAATGTTTAAGAAAGAAGTTTTCGCTCGGTACATGCGGGATCCCCTAAAGATGATGAAGAACGTCAAGTGACGATGAAAACTGCGTGGAAGGTTTCGTTGATCGAACGCGAGGAAACCCTGTTCGCCGTCCTTTTTATCCGTTGCGGGACTAAAACCGACCGACACGACCGGCACACTAAAGTTTTACTATTTTACCTATCCTATTACTTAAGTTCCATACACGCGCGTGGACACTTTGAAATATACACCACGGTTTTCTGATTACATGTCATGGTTACGCAAACTCCGTTCCGCGGAAATAGAATTAACACATAGTTAAGTAAATAATGAGACAGGGATTATTTTGTATGAGAAGTACTGGCTTTGACTGTTAGAATAATTAGATTCATTGGAACTAAAATGGCTTCGTTTGATTGCTATGCGACTGTGATGATTGTTGCACTCTTGTCGGTTGTCTGTGTTATTGACTTTTTCTAGGAATTGATCGTGGTTTCCTACTGCGGAAGTTCAGTGTTGTGTGCGGCACCTTAACGACGGTCAGTGACCGAAGAGAATATTATGGGGAATATTGAAACTTTGAGTGACTCTTGAAACAGCCAGAAGACGTGGAACAAATATGCGAAAGATCGAGAAAAGATTTCGCGAATTGTTTTAAATGTCCATGATTATTTCCTTTAAGTTGAATTTGTGAAACACTATTTGACGTTACAAATTCGATGAAATAAGCTCAATCTCCACGTTCTTAATTTACAGAGTGTTTAGGCTTTGGTTTAACAGAGTAGAAGATGTATTTTGCGATGACTATATTATTTATTTAATTCACAGTAACGTGAATTGTTTGATCGAAAGTGACCAGAATATTTTCAGAATTGCCGTGTTGGTTGAAGGTCTAATGGGAATCGATTGTTCTATTTTTCACGGTAGTCAAGAGGTAAAACGTTTTCTATGTATTTTCTATTGTATTTGCATCGCACGGTGGCGTTGACACGACGACTAATACAAACGATCAATGAACATACATCGCGTTTTAGTCTTAATATTCGTAATAAGTGATTCCAGACGTGCTCATGAAGTAGATCCGAATCGCTGGTCCAACAAGTATGCATAACTCATCGATGTCTCGAATTAGTTCAGCGAACTATGAATGATTTCTCGTCTTCGGGCCTTTCGCCCGAAGAGACCGTTGTTTATAATTGATCGTCCCAAAACTGATAGTACAGTTTTGACCTCATCGTACAACAGATACAGACACTTAACGCTTAGCCAACCGTGCATCCACCGCTGAACTCTTTCACTCAAGGGACCAACAATTTTCAACTTTACCGAATCTAATATTATACAGTTCGACGAAGAAATGATAAAACTTTAAATTCTAGTGCGCGGAATCCAAGTTTCAGTGTGCAGAGATCACCAGTTTAAAAGTTATACACGAGTAAAGTTGCTCGATTTCAAGCGCGTTTGAGAGGTTAGAACGCTGCCATATTGATTTCCAAATATAGGAGCTCGTATGATGTAGTGAGCGGATCCGGTTAGCTCTTGGTCTGGGTTAGGTCTTGGATTCCTCGTACCAGAATGTAAAGTTTTATCATTTTTTCATTGAAATGTATATACAATAAGTAATAATTTAATTAAATTAATTAATTTGATATAATACGTATCTATACGTATCTAATAATGTAATATAATATTACATTCCGAAAAGTTGAAAATGTTTGGACCCCTGAGTGAAAGTTCAACTCGCGCCGCAGCTAACTGTACGCTTTCCATCGTAGAAAATCTCCCCGGTCGGTCATGCAGCGTCTTGCTTCAAAGAGAAAAGATCTCTCCATTCGGTTGGCTACGTGTTCTGATGGTTGACGTATGTAGATCTTAGACCATATATACTTATTATAGACCCGGCATATTTATAGGATATGCATAGGACGCAGTGTTCCAAGATAACGGAGTATCTGGTGCCCACAAATCACGTCACATGATCATTCAAAATGGTAGATAGTGATATAAAAGCGAGGTGTACAAATATATTTATGCAAAAGCTTATGTAAATATTTGGAAAAATGGTGCAAACTTGTTGCATGAAGAATTGAAAGGAACGATAGAACCGTGATACAAATATATCTTTTCACCAGTAAGTATTTCATACTTACTATTCTTTTTCTAAATAAAGTAAGTTGTCAGAAAAATAAATACAGATTTCATATTACGTTCCATATTAACGTATACATTAAAATTTAACTTTTTAGGGGGTATGAGGAGGGTATGCGCAATGCAATACTGCCAACCGCATATCACTAAATATCTCCATTTGCGCGTAATTCAAAATATTCGGTTATTTCTGAACAAATCTCGTATATGGTCTAAGATCTAGAATAACACCGATACGTAGATCACCCGAAGAAAACTCGGTCTTACAAATCGTAGGACTCTCTCATTCCTGATCGGCACGCATTCGCCAATCATTTTTGCAATATCCGTCCCCTATCAATCAGTGACATATCATGTGCAAATAGTCACAGAGTTAAGAAGAAATCACCTGTAAGCTATTGTTTATCAGTTCTGGGAAGAGATGTATCTAGACGTCAAGTTCAACGACAGATAACGCGTGCTATCGACTCTCCATTTCGAAACGTAGAATACATTGTCTAACACGCGATCGAAACCGGCATGATTTATTGCCGTGTATTGAGTTCCTCAATGACTGGCGCGATAATTCAAGGCCTAAGGCTATGTGGTACTTATCCCGTAGCGATTGACAATGAATCATCGGCACTTCTCAATCAATTATCGATTATTATCTATTTTTTGGAAGCACGTAGCAGATGTCATAATAACTGTCAACCCCATTCTCATCGCTTCAGAGTACACCTATTATGATTTCAGCTATCTTTTTCGGGAGCAGACTGGATACAGTGACTTCCATTAATATTTGGACGCTCTCAAATAAAATCATAACTTTTTTAATATTGGACTATACGATTTTAAATTTCTTGGGAAGTTAAAGCAATTAGTTTGCTACGTGTTATGAAAAATGGCGTCCGCGGCTTCGTTAAGGAGTTATTAACGACAAACGCGAACCAATCAGAGCGCGACCAGTGGCACGCCGCGATTTCGCAACGAACAAGAGTTTCTCGATTATGTGAATCCTCTCCGATTTCGATGAGCTTTGGGTATGTTGTCAAGACCATCATTCTGGACAACGTTTCTCTTTACAGTGTTTGGCGATCGACTTTAGTTTACGAGATAATAATAACAAACGATGTTTTCGAGAATCAAGTGATTCTCGAAAAATCAATATCCATAGCTCATCGAAATCGGAGAGTAGATAGTGCATTGATCGATTTACAATTACAAATTTTTACGATTATCTCGTAAACTAAAGACGACCGCTAAACACTAAACAGAAATATCATCTAGGACTAGGGGAAGTCGGGATAGGCCCATAACTTTTTCAGTTCTTCGTTTCAACAATTTTTATGCGAATCGATTACGTAACACAAAGTACGCGAAAATATTCTTTTATCCTCCGTCTTTGCCTATTGCGAGTGAAACTTTTAGAAAAAAACGTATAAAATAATCTATAATATATATGTACTTCGGTAAACTGCTGTGGGGCTTCTTGACACATATATGGAATATTTGTTGGAACTCTGAAAAACTAATTTATTTCTCATATTTTAGTTGTATTGGTTACATAACATTAATAAATGAAGAAACAAATTTAGAATAAATATCTATTTTGGAGATCCCTATTTCACGTGTATTTGAATACACATATGCACATGGGTTTTACGTACGCGTACGCCAGTACATGTCATTTTAAGTACACGGATACACGTGTGTTTAAATGCTCGTGTACCATTATATTTGTGCAACCGACTTGATCGTCGCTCATCGGACATACGAGGCGCGGAGATACAAAAGAGCAAACATTAATTGTCAACGCTTCTCCTTGATACTGGGAAATAAACGAATTTAACTTTTCAGAATACAATCTTTTTCAATGAACAAAAAAAAGCTAAATCTCCTGAACTATTCCTAATTTATCCACGCATAAATTATGTTTTTTGTCGCAGAAGCGGTTTGGTGAGTATATTAGCCGCCATCTCAACGGTTGACGAATATTTGACAGATATTCCGATCATTGGTGATTCGTGTTTTTAAAGAAGGCTTACAATTAGCTACGTACCAGGTAAGTAAATATTATTCGATCCTTACTTTTTTGGTCTATTTCGATTAATTAATATCGATGTCACTGGTTGTTTTATCCTTATCGGTAAAAATTGTTAAATATCAGGTCGGGGAAAAAGTTTCTTCGTGTTCTCCCGATAGATGGTGTTACCATGCGACAACTCTGTTAATATTAATAGCACTAATAAATGCTACTAGGGATGGTCGCAGAAGCTTGGGAGGTAATTGCAAAGTTCAACCGGATTTGGCCTTGGACGATTCACACCCGACACTCACAGGGTTGCTATAATTTGTTAGAGCAAGTTCTCGTGCACAATAGCACTTCGATGGTGTCACTGAAAAATTACGGTGATCGATACGAAGAGTGCGGAGAGCAAGTAGCGTGGTATAGAAAAGGAGAAGAGGATGAAGCGGAGGATCGGGGCTAGGAAGAAGGTTCGCGTGCAGGGATGCAGGTTCGTACAATCAAGTAGCCGCGATTAGCGTCGATAGCGGTTGGGCTTCTCGTGTCTTCCGGTTCATCGATTCCGTCCGGAACGAAACTAACTGCGCTTGCTGCTTCCACTCACGAATCCCTAAAGTCATCAGAGACTGCCATGCGGGATCGCGGGAATAAATATCCGCCGGTGAGTTTCGCGGCACGTACTCCCCGGCGCACGAGCAGGAAAACGAGGTCGGGGAACTTAAGGGAAACGTACCTCGTTAGCTGTCTGTGATTTAAGAGGGCGGCGCGGCGTCTAAGTTCAAGATCGACTCGACTGTTGCAGAGGAGCGACGCGACGTTTTCGTTCGTTTTTTTTTCTTTTTTCCTTTTTTCCCCACGCGACGCGTAAAGAACTCAGACGTCGCCTACGGACATCACGCATCGATGCGGCGTGGTGAAAGGAAGCGAAACTGCGTTGTGATTACACCGTCTGTTGATAACGGACGCCATACACGGTAATCCGCAACGTCGTTTCACCAATTCACGAGCATCATTTATGCTTTTTATGTTCAAAAACAAATTGAGCCGAATTTAGGGCACATGGCTTTTGTTGTACAGAGTGTCTCAAAATTCCTTCAATATCAGGAAATGGGAGGTTCCTGAAATCATTTGAAGCGACATTTTCCTTTGCAAAAATGGCGTCCGCGGCTTTATTTAGGAGTTATTAACGGTGACGCCACGCTAAGCCGGACCTGTCGCCGAGTCGTACTCCGTTCACCGTAGCCGCGTTTTTCGTTAATAACTCCTTAACGAAGCCGCAGACGTCACGTTTGCAAAGGAAAATGTCGCTTCAAATGATTTCAGGAACCTCCCATTTCCTGATATTGAAGGAATTTTGTGACACCCTTTATATAATATATAATATTAATTTTCTTCTTAAGATATCGTCATCGATTAGTAGTATCTTTACATTATTTTTAACCTTTGAATGGCAGAATTTGAGTTCGCTATGAGCTAAAACGTTAGGCTGAAGTGAACTGATTCGAAGTGATAGTGATTTTTGTGCTGCAGTATTCGGCTCTTCCTACGCTTTAATGTACGTAATGCTGAGGAATTACTTTTTTTAATAAAAAGGCAAGAGAAGTTTCTTTATATATTATTATTGTATCGAAATAAGTATCTAGACCCTAGATAATAATAAAACTCACCCCTATGCGTATTTAAAATTAAAATTAAAATTATTCGATTAGAATGTTTAAAGATTTAATATTGCATTCGTTGCGGCCCGCACGTAGTATTAGGTTTCCAATTTGGCTCACTGCAGTCCGCGGGTTACTCATCATTAGTTTAAAGGGATGTAAAGCCTTAATAGAGGAACGTCGAGGATCGAATAAGAGAAAACTCAAAAGTGGCCAAATTTCTGACCCAATGTAAGCTCGTATATCGCGGTATTTCAAAGAGATTGTTTGTCCTTATTAACGTTATTATAGATCTTTACCCTTACCATCTTGCGATGCAGCCAAGTAGAGATAGCAACGAATCTCTTGTTTTCGTTGTAATTCTCAGGTTACAGAGAAAGTATTATAATTTTAAATCAAAATCGAAGCTGCAGTGTCATCATTCTTAGTTTTCATCGAGTTTGATTCTGCAGAGTCTCCGCAACCAATCGTCAAATTATAAATTATTCTTGGAAGAAGTTTTGCACGCTCGAGAACAATATTTCTCCGGAAAAACTGGACTCTTTAATCTTCTCAAGACCAACAGTTCTTCATAGTTCTTCATAGTAAATGGTAGACATACGACGTAATAAGGAATAATAATTCTAAAAATAAAAAGCCTTTGCGACAGAATTTATGATACAAATATCTTGCAAGATATTAGCTTCGAAATCGAACCTCAACAGCCTGGCAAGACGCCGATACGTATAATATTAAGCAAAACAATATTCCGCTACTTACTAACAAGTTCATGATCAGACTCATGGCGATAAGTATCGTTCCTTTTAATTTAATAAAAGAAATAACACCAAAAAATAATTCTAAACAGTTTAATCGTTTCACGTGTTTATTAATTGTGCTGCGTAAAATGATTTGTGCTACAGCTCTAGTTGATTACTCCGCCATTGTGAATCTCAGATGGTTGTTATTTCTGGTACTAATGTTCAAGAGAACGTGAAATAATTATAAACTTAAAACAACAAATAAAAAGGCTATACCAAACAGGGAGTGTACTGATTCTTCACGGCGGTGAAGACCAACGTATTGCGTTTCTGCAAAATAGGAACAGGAAACGACAGCTGCGATAACAGCGATCCAAGGAACACGAATGATGACTACGAATTCACTCCTGGCTCGTTCCCGGCTTTCTATAACGAGATACACCGCTCGTAAACACACTTTACTAAGCCGGAACGATCGGGAGGAGCCATGGAAACGGTTTACCTAGCGCCTTAAGTGCTCTGTCTCGTAGCTAGATGCATCAGTACAGATCTATGGCGATTTACTTACCTGGAATCTAAAATCTGTTACGATAAATGATAGCGTAGTATCGCTATTGCTAATTTATCCATATTGTTCTCAGCTTCTGAGCTGAAACGGTTTATTTCATATTGTGAAAATTACTTCTGGGTATGCGAAATTGGGTCAAACCGGATCGTTTGCAGACATACCGGTGTGCAAAATTAAACGAGCATCAAAGACGAATGTTAAAAGGTGGCCAAATTTTGGGTAGTTCAGACTCCTAAAATATTGATAAAGTTCTTCCTTGCAAGTGCTTTATTTAATTTTGAACGTATATAGTAGAACAGGGTTACTTACTGCTAAGTTGAAATAATTTACAACAAAAAGACAAATTCTTCCATTGTTTTTTGTTGCAAAACTTATATTTGATTAATTCGAATTGTGTGAATATTTGTGGGAGTCAGTGTATTTCTTGCATAAAGATTTGAATTCTATTCACGTGTATTGATTAGCGACGATTGACAATATTATGATTGAGGAATATGTGCTCGTTCGTGATACACGAATGGGATTCAAGCGGTGAAGTTGGAGCATTGAGAAGTGTAATGAGGGATGCAAACACTTCAGACGGTTTCGATTCTTGTTATGAAGCGGGGGCAACCGTGCGACAGGATTAGAGCATTCCCGAGGAAATTGACATAATGCCAGGTAATCCGATTTCGTTCTCTGCCAATATTGAACGACGCTGACGCGGCATGACGATAGTTTACTGTAACACGACTCTGTATTAAGCCCGTCTAGCTGCCTATCGAGAAGTTATGTATAGATTAGAGGTAAATGCGGCTAATCTACTCTCATCGATACCTGTATTATACTCGTATACGTTTTGTTTTCTATGAGTTATTGTCTGTCTGAGCACATTCGCTGCAAAATAACAACACTAACAAACGTGAAAGATGAAGAATTGACTAAATACTTGCTGTATTGATATTTTAAGAAACTATGTGACTGGCACAATGAAATTAAAATATAAGGTGTCGAATTCAGCGAAAATTCATTCTACAGGGTGTTTGAACGTTGCGTCGCTTAGAACGTGTATAATGTATCATTGAAATATATATTTACTTTTATATATTCAACCCTGCGTATATTTATTTAATTAACCAACAAGTTCTTATTTCAGTTGTCTGACAATAAACATTCCAAATGTACTTGTCTCATCATAGAGCGTACCACAGTATAAGCGAGTTTTTAATTCAATTAATTTCTGCTGCTTCTCTTGTTCGCTGTTTCATCGCGTCGCTTCGCTAAGTGGAACCTGCTGCCGAGTCGGACTCTCCATGCCAACACGTGCGTAGACCGCGCTCTGATTGGTCCGTGTCTTTCGATAATAATTCCTTAACAAAGCCGAGGCAGACATTTGTCTGTCGCTTCAAATGACGTCGCGGGCCGCCTATTTCATGGAAATCGAACATTTTTGGGACATCCTGTAAATAGGAGGCCGTATCCTAGCAGTCATGCGAGGCAAAGCACGGTTATGGCGATATGAAATAGTTGATAGCGAGGGAACTGGTACGTTGGTAGTGGGGGTCGTGAAACGACAACGAGGAAGAAGTTGCCCGGGTTTTATGTAACTCATTGAATGCGACAATTTTCCGTGTGCAAACGGGAGAGTCGCTGTGCAAAACGTTTAATTTGCGCGTTTGTTTAAACAGCAATTCGTTAAGTTCATTGACAGGTCCGCAGAACGGTTGAAGTTCGCAGAACTTGCCGCGAACAATCGGCTGCAGAGCCGAACGACTATCGCTATGGAGCGAGTATAACCGCGAGTATTTTGAAAGGGAATCAATTCGACGTTTCTGAATTCCCGATATCGCGGAATCGACGACAGATAGAGGCAACATCTAGAGCGGGCCGCTGGCTACGAGCTCGAGCCACGCTCCCGTAACTCTGTTGTCAGAAGGATTTTCGACGCATTGTAGAATTTCAGTTTGTTTTGCCGCTCACGGAGAAGTTCGTCAGCCGAAATGAAAGCGTCCACGTTTCCGTTTTGCTTGGCCGTTGTTCCGTTATTCGTTCGAATCGGCATCGTCGCGTCGGCTCTTTCGTCGCAAATCGACGCGCGCGACGACGCGATGCGACGCGACGCGCCGGGCGGAAGTGACTGTTTCACAGCGTGTCTCTCAGCTCCGCTCACCGTACCCTAACACGAACCAGGCTGGACTAATTCTGTCTAATCTTGAATAATCTGGATTAATCTTGTGCAATCCGGCGACAGCTTTCGCGACGCTGCCACCAGAATAGGTTCGTTTTCAATTAGGGAAAACATTTCGCTGATGGCGTCTGTTTTCGTTCGACGCCCGGCACCGGAACTCGCCCGAGACGCAAGGCTAGGCGAATTCGCGGCAAATCTGCCGACGGAATAAATTGCATGGATAATCCGTGGGGCCTCGTTCCCGCGATAAATCGCGCGCCATTATAACTTCGCCGGGACCGTGTCCACAAGCAGGATGTTCTACGAGGTAACGATAAAATAATGGCTTCGCGGTTATTGCCCGGCTGCGTCGAAAGTAGAAATCGATTTTGTTTTCATTCCGGAACTTTTATCTGGCCAGTGTAACAAGGAGAATCCCCGGGAAAACTTTTGCTTCATTAATAATATAAGTTTCAAATCGCCTCGAAGAGAGAAATTTAGTCGAGAATTGTAAATGCGATTTGTGACGTTTTGCAGCTCACTGAATTGTTCCAGTACCGTGCACGTGAATTTCATTTTATGCGTGGATATCGATGAGATGTATTCCATATCAACAATTTATCTATCGGAAACGTTTTTTAGTTTCATAAACATTTTGTAGAAAATCAGTTAATAAATAGGAACTCTTAAACATTTTCAACGTTATATGTGTGCGCGTGAGAGAAACGTAGGTTTCGCGAGACACAAAGTTCTGTAAATCTATTGAAAATGTTTTTCATAGCACAAAGACCATTTGGATGATTTGGTCATGAAAATGACAAAGCATTTGTAACGTGCATTTATTTAACGCTAAACTTACCGAGCTTTGAAAGTAACTGGTACATACCGACTTATATAGAAATAACAGGATTGAATTAATTAACACTTTGTGCGGTTCTTATCGTGATATTTGCTGGAGAACACATTTATTCGATAATCTCTTACGAAAGCGTCTTTATAATTTCAATAATCGTAAAATAAAAATTCCGGAACCGATTATTTTGACCGGTGGTGGTGGGTTGAGCGTTAATGTGTCCTTCCAAAATGACACCCAAAAAAATATTGTCCTTGCGACGCGATACATTGTCTGTATAAAATATTTTCTGCGTTTTCATGATAAGAAAAGATATTCCGGTAGTCACAGTGAAACGAGAAGCTCCGTATTATCGGTTTCGCAATGTTACAGAAAGTGTGGAAAATCTTTGAAATTGCTAATGAAACAGTACGCAAAAAGATTTCTATCAACGTTAACATCAGAACGCCGGGTAAAGATCCGGGTAAAAACGTCGTCGTCCCAAGGCACCAGGGATTGCCGGGAGTATAGCAATTGACCGCGTAATCGCGGCCTTCAATCTGATTTTTCGCAATACACCTTTAATATCAATCTGGAAAGTGCTCTTTTGAACGAGACAATAATAGGCTTTGTTCGTGCCGCGGAATCAACGGCGACAGTAGACGGCATTCAGCCGGTTGGAGTTCTAAAAATATTCTCGGCCCGATTTCCAGAATTTCTACCGGCATGGCACGACGCATGGAGAACGAAGCACGCTCGGTCGCCGGTTGCGTTGTCAATCGATTCGTCGCCGAGAACGAGTCGCTTTCAAATGGAACGTCGATCTTCCGTTTCGACGGGGATTGCACGCGCGACAGACAGACCTTTCATTCGTGTCTCCCGCGCGAGTATTCTCAGCCGGTGAACGAGCCTGGTCGATTTAATTTCTAGGAACGATGTCTTCCAGCGTTATTCGCGAACCTCTCCCGTTCAATGATCGTGCAAGGTCAACGACTCCAAGGTACCGACTGCAGTCAAGCCCCGATCTAAGAAAGCGAAAGCTTTCTCGAGAGCTTTAGACGACGTTTGCGAACAGTTACCCATCGATTCTGCATTTCAATCTGCAGGAAGCCGAAACATATTCATGAGTATTGGAAGATACAAGTTGTTGCAATTATATCATTGTATCAGGTCATCCCATAAGTTCGTGCCGACTTTTGCGTATACATTTCATGCGTCGATTTATAAACTTTACGGCGATAAGGGACCAATGCACTTAAGCGTAGCTGTTCGAGAACAGTCTAGAGAAGGTTTTCGTGAGTACAAGACCGTGACATATGAACACTTGAACACAGTGATTCCTAGCAGTGATCGCATACCGACATTATCTTTTTTATGACTGCGTCTACCGCGCCAACCGCGGCGAGAGTTCAAAAGAAAGCCGAACGTAGAGAAGGACATCATGACAGTGGAGTGGGTAGGCACTGGACAGTGATCGCGTACCCGATCGTTTACAGTGAACACGACTTTACCGTAGTGTAAACATGCCGCGTAATTTTTGCTGCGATACAAGTGATATTGCAATTGTTATTAGTGCGTAGCTGTATGTGAAACAAACATACGATCTATTTATCGATTAGGAAGTGAAAGTGAGATTCCGGATCCTTGACTCGACCGCATATCCCTTAGCTTGTCGTATAGCTGACGTATCTGCCAACGCTGTGAAGTTCGTTGGCCTGATCGCAAAATACGTCAAAATACGATCGTGATCTTTCGGCACGGACGTTTACCTAAAGTCAACTCTGCTGTTCGTCTTCGAGTGGCCCAGTGACATACATTTCGAAGCAGCAAGGGGATTACGGCTGAATAAGTAAATAAGCATAAGTAAATAAGGTAGTAGACTCGTTTTTCCAGGATTGCAACGGTGCGAGATGCGCGTTCTCATTTCTCGATAATACAAAAATGGGGGTTTTCGGTAGTCAAAATCGAAAGATAAAAGATCGATCTAGGCCGCTATCGCCCTAAAAAACCTTATATTTTCGTTTACGAGACGTAATTTGTATTACTCGGCAGCATGTAGCTATGAAAATAGCTACATACGCAGTTGTATGCTTCCGAATAATGCAAATTACGCCTCATAAACGTAAAAAATAGGACTTTCGAGGGCGATCGCGGCCTAGATCGATCTTTTATCTACAATTCACGAATAAACGGCCGACGGAAGGAAACCAGATATTTCTACAAAAATTGTTCCGTCATAAATTTCCGATTATGCATTTCACCATGCTTTCAAGCATTCCATACAAAATAAATAACAAAAACTTTATAACTTCGTCAAATCGATTACGTGGGTCAAAGTTACAATGAAAACACTTCATATCGGTAATAAAGATATCTCGTCCATAGAAGGGTTTAGTAATGATTGCGCGAAAGTTTCGAATTGTATGCGCTAGACCAGTAGCGACCACTGAACAGCATGTATGGAATAATGTTGGCAGACCGAAGACGGGTTAAAAACGTTTTTCCGTGAAATTAAACGTGCTGACGGATAAAACTTCGAAACGCACACGGGTCAGGGAACAAAAGCGATCGATTTGCCAGCACCGTGCGCCGCTTCTACCCATCCGTGCCAGAATTTCCGTGAGACTTGGCGGAATTCGCATTTGATTGCCGGCGGCGGCACGAAATTCGCGGGCAAGTTCGCGCTGATAGAAGAAAAACATGATACCCGTGCAAACAACTCTGTCAACGAATTTAATTTCGTCGCGACGTAAATTTGTATCCATTCAACCTAGCGGAGAAAAAGAGGATCCAATTAAAATAGCGAAAGGCTTTTCCGCAGCCGGTCGCCTACAAAACATCCCCGAAAAGGCCGGAAACACACAATCGTGATAGCAGCGTGATCCCAGCTTCCGGTTTATTCGTTGGACAACATATTTTTTATTGTAGCGGAAAACAAGGAATTTACGTCCGATACGAGTCGATACAAAATTATTGTCAGTTTTATTCTCCTTTATGCATGTGTTCGTTGTGTATTTTATGTGACCAACGGATACCGAGATACTGTCATTACTACAAGCAAATCGTAATATTAAAGTACAAAACACAATAAATATTAAAATACAATTCTGTATAGCTACTTTCATAGCTGCAAGTTGATCTTCGGATCTCTTAAGCTCCTTCAGCAAACAACTTTTGTCGGAAACATTTCTTCCTATCTCAAAAATGTCAAAGTTTAGTGGCTTGTCTTTGATGACTAATTCTGTATACTTCGTATTAAAATAAAAGTCACGAAGTTTCAGATGAATTGTTCTACAAATTTGTAGAACAACATGATCCTTTACGTGGAAAATGTGTCAAATTGACACGAGGGACGGATGAGGATTAAAATAGAACACCCCATCGGGTACAAAATCCTCGTGACTGTTCGAAGGTAGTGGTCTATCTTGGTAGCTGCTGGAAAGGGATTATACGTCAAATACATCCGACTCATTGAAACCGCGACGTGACAACGAAGTTCCAAGGGAATAAGAATTTTCAGGTTTCCTGGCGAGACAATGTCACCGGCTGAATAGGATCTTACGTCACCGACGTCGGGCATCGTTTATAGGGGCTTCGAAAGGCTTCTGTCGAAATGTATGAAGATCCTGGCACGGTCGTTACGAATAATGCCTCCATAACGCCGTCCGTCGCTCCGGGATTTCAATTGTTGAGCACCCGGCCCGGGAACTAGTTCGGGATGAAGAATAGCAAAGATGAAGGCCGAGCACAATACGGGCACTTTCGTCATTTCGACCTAGGGGCAAAGGTTCATTTCGGTTCGGCAACTCGCGACGCGACGCGACGCTCGGAGCAATCCTCGCTCGACTCCTGTCGACAGGATCGAGGATAATCTTAAGACGGATTCGGCTGTCGCATTTCGCGTCGGCGCGATAACTAGGTCCGACGGATCTCCTTTGAGGAATTTGTCGTCGCGCGGCCAACTTATTACTCGAATTCTAGCGGGAACTTTGAATTAAGGTTCTAATCCGAGTTCCACGGACCGCCGCGCCGCACAGTGGTGTCGAGACGGCAACAAATCGATTTTTATCAAAATAAAATGAAAAGATTCGTCGTTCAAAGACGCACAAATTGGATCTTTAAATTTTCGTCCAGGTCTAACAGTTTCGGAGATATTTAATAAAATAGATTTTTCGCCCCCAATTTGAGGGCTATTTTTACCCCTTTAACACGAATGTCGGCAGCTATAAAAAAATGCGTGTCATATATTTTTTCGAGTACTATATTATACCATAATTTCATAAAAATCGGCGTGTTACGGTCCGATAACCTCCTGTGTTAGCAAATGAAACGATTTTCAAAGAAACTCGGTAAGTGTTAAATTTATACATTTTTCTTGAACTTTGGTATTTAATTGTGGGACACAGAAATGGAAAATAAAATAAAGAAAATGATGCTTTATTTAGGTACCAAAAAGTTAATAACATCATTTTACATTTTTCTTTAAGTCAGAAAAATAGGTTTTGTCCGCATTTTTCGCGTTTCGATCCACTGTGCGTCGCGCAGTTGCCCGGATCGTAACGTTTAGCTACAATATTGCTGAAAAATTTACACATCCCCCTAAATGTCCATCAACGTCAAAATTAACAAAATCAATGCATTTTCACAAAAATTATAGAATGACAATTATAGAATTATAGAATGAATTCGTAAATATAAAAATTTGGAAGCCGTATTTTTCAGCAAAAGCTTGCTTTTTCCGAGATGTCCTCGTTACTCTGTGTACCACTTCTTCTACCTTCTTCTTTGCGAATCGAAAACAGTCTTTTGAGTTAACATTTGAGACTGTCAGTTAAGAATTATTGATCGCAATATATTACAAATTAATACATCAATTTAAAAACACAAGAGTAAGATAAATAGGCTCACCGTAGCAAATATACGAAATAATACGAAATAACAAAGAACGTAACATGTTTAATTGGAAATGATTTTAAAACAATTAAATCGAAAAATCAATTCAAACATTTTTAACCAGACACAAAGCACATCATATTATTTATTATTAGAGAGTAACAAATTTTTAATCAGTGTAAATTTCATGTGAATATTTTGTATGGTTCACAGGATATCGCGCCCTCGCGATAAGATTGACACGAGTCAAAAAACTACGTTCTTCAGAAACAGCGAGAAACATAATAGAATATTGTACATTTAAGCATACACTGACTGGAACGTGAAAAACGACACAAATGTCACTTGGCAGTTTGACAATGAAGTTAAGTTAATACACGTTTGACGACTTATGAAATGAAGTCTATATTTGCACAATTCTGTAATGGTAATAACTCAAAAATCAGGTTCCCCGACTTGTGTCACTTTTGTTGCAAGAGTGCGATATGACAAAATGTCACTAAATTCTTCAATCCGGGTCACTGTGCGCCATGAAGCTGTACGTTACGTCGCGTCGCGTCGCGTCGCGTCGCGTGCTCGTGATTCCGTGTTCAACGGCGAAGAGGCGACGAGCCTGGAGTCCATTAGTGGCAAACTTTCTCCATCGGGCCACTGGAAGACGAACATTTAATGATTTACGAGAGATCGGTGTGTAATCCCGAACTTTCTGGTAAAGAGAATTTTTTATCACGCCGGCGCGGCGTACGGGTTCGGGGATCTTGTTGATCAATTCGATAAGCGCGGAACGATACAACGCGACGAGGCGCGACGTACTTCGGCTAAGCTTCAATCTACGCGGAGACATCGCGCCGTCTGATGTCTCTCGGCAGGATGTACCTACAAACTGAATCTCGGTTGCGCCGGGACATCGATCAATCATAACTTACGCGAACTGCCGGGGCTAGGCCTAGGCCGCAGAGAAATTACGATATCGGTATCCATCGACCGCGAATGCAATTAGGGTGATTGCGAGTTGCACAGGTGGCCTGGCTCGTAATTTCAAGGATCAACTCTTTCAGACGTTCCAATCGAGTCAGTATTTGTCCTCCAAGGCCGATTCCAATGGAATTAGAAACGGCCGGTATCGCGGCGGGCTGATCTCTGTCCTCTCCCCACCACCTCTTCTTTCTCGAGTACCCGGTTCACGGTCGCGTTATCTTTTTGTCTGCCCCGCCGTCGCAGTTCCCGGCTCCATTCGGAACGCGACTGTTCCTCATCCGCTCGGTATGCTCCGACGCAGAAAGACCGCGTCCTTTTCTTCTCCGGGCCCTCGAGTGTCAAATATTTGCGAAGCCTTGGGCTCGGCAGGATCGTTCTCGAGATTACACGGGAATGCGGGTGATCAAAAGTTCACCGTTGAAGCGGAGAAAGGAAAGACGTCGACGTCGACGTCGACGTCGGAGAGGCCGTAGGTGGTCGGGGGAGCAACGACTAGAGAGGGTAGGAGAGGAACTAATGCGCCGGGCCTCCAGGCAAGAAGACGCCTTCGATGCCTGCAGCAGGAGAATCGTTTTGTAATTGATAGGAGTGTTTGTTCGCGTTTGTAAATACCATTCCATTAGTGCTGCCGCGAGCATGAACTACATGAACTTCGCCTGTGCGCCAAAGTTTCGAGCTCCTTCGATTGCCGACGAGGCTACCGCCATCATGTAGGTACCGAGATCGGAAGCGAGAGGAACGGAGAGTCTGACGTTCTGCTGCTCTGTCTTCGAACCCCTCCTCCATCGACTATCTATCTAATGTCTCTTCTTTTATATTCTCCCCTGTCTCAAGCAATTTCCTTTCATCCGAACGTGGATCCTCTCTGTTTCCGGCGTTGTTCGATATTGCCGTCATTCCGTCTTTACGCAAAATAATATGTTCATGTATCGTTTATAGAAAATGTCGTCAAATAATAATTTCCTTCCCTCGCAAAAAATTTTAATTATACGAAAATAACGTGACCACATTTTCAAATTATTCAAGTGAAAACTTCTTTAACACAATTTTTACTGGGCAGCGAATGAGCCTGATTCGTTACGCTTCAAGGTGAAACGCTAAACGGAGAATTTTTACATATTAAAGGGATTTAAATTCAAACTATTTATCTAGTATTGTAGTTTACATATGCCCATTGTTTCTTTCTTAGATTATAATATTGAAGAAGATATTGAATTTGATACTAATAATTAACCTGCGGATTTTTATGCATTTATAGCAAAATTGTGTAGACGAAATGCAAAGTTGTTGGAAAATTAAAAAAATTGAAACCATCGATATATAATTTCTCCTCTATTAAAATCATTAAGGGAAGAAACGACATCGAATTTGGTTTCCATTTCTTGCAATCGATGCAGACAATTTTTGTTTTACGTAAAGATCCGCGGTCTACTAATAATATTCATATCGTTCGTATTATAGAAGTTGAGACACCTCAAACTTACACCGAAAATATCTCCGTTGTTTTTAGTAATACGAGTAAATGTTTCAGGCTGAAAATTTTTGGTTCGGTGGGGGAATTATTGCGACGAAGAAGTTTTTTTTCTATAAGTCATATTTTCCGATATTTCAAGGTCGTCGTCGGTTTTTATTAATGGAACGACACGTCTAGCATTTTCAAGAATGTGTTCAAAATGGTGGCTCTCAGCATTTGAACGTGTTTCTAACATGCTTCGTAAAGAAGATTGCCCAGTATTTAATCATATCGATATAATACGACACAAAGTGCTGCCAAACGCTTTTCGAGAAAATCGAGTGTGGAAATGCAGCGACTACGCGTGTTGTTACATAGAAACCGTCTGCCATACTTCCTGCATATATTCGAGTACGCGAGCCTGCCGAAATCAAAATCTATCTGCAACAGCTATAACTGTGAAACAATTTTTTGTTCGTGGAAGTAATGTCGTATTAAGTGGGAAATAATCGTTTAACAAGCTAAGAGCAGAGAGTGTAATACAATTAATGATAATTCCATAATGATTTTAACGATAACTCTTGTTCGAGATTCGTATTTACAATTTCAACGATATCTACCTATGTAAGTAAAAGTGGTAACTTTCGTTAACGTTAACATTTTAACGATTTACTTTCGGTCCCTTACTATTTTGAAATACTATTTGGAGAACTTATCGCATCTCTCCAGTAAAATATTTTACCCAGCTCTGGTTGCAAGGAACTTGATAGAATCCGGTTTCTTCGTGATCAGAGCTCGTATTAATTTTCTATTGTGCAACCTGTCCATTGCCATCAGCTTGCTCTTGGTATTCTTTAAATCGCCGCCAATCCTATTTGCTCGATATTCTCTGGAACCCCCACTTCTCTCTGTCGCTTCCTCTCCGTCGCTGATCGGTGTTTTCCCTCTCCGTTCTGCCGGAATGGGGCCCTGTGCCTCGCCTTCGCGTGTACAGACTATCTCACGGTTTCACAAACACGATAGCGCGTAACTGCAAGTGTACCACGTGGAATTACACGTGCCACGATTCCCGTGCTAGTCGGTTGGGGTCGGGGCGGACACCTACAGGCAAAATGCACGTGTACACCCCGCCCTGTCTCTCTTTCCTCTCTCGCTCTCTCTTTCTCTCTGAAACGCACCTCCACACCGGGCACACGGACCGAATACAATCGCGTATCGCAGCCTCACGCTGCTGGATAACCCAATGGATTATGCGGCTAATTTCTAAAGTGCCCTGCAGCCTCTCTGAATTATGCGCCGCTGGCTTTAGTGGCCCGACAGTCGACCGATCGATTAATATCGGTTGTAAGGTTACTCTACGACTGTGCTATGTGGCCAGCTCACCCCTTCGGTCTTATCGGCGGATCGTGTTCTATGATTTGCCAGAGTGACGCATACGTTCGCACATTATACCGGAAATTCTCCAGGAACGTGCGCTTCTTGGAGCAATTCCGGTTCAAGGAGCCGCTCCTCGACTCGTCCCCAGATTTCCATAACAGGATCGATTCGACCAGGAGCCGCGGTGATTTGCGAACGACTGTGAACGTCGTTTCGACCATGTTTTTTCCCCATCCCTCTTATCGATTACGCTTGTCGAAGAAACGATGTCGAACATTTTCAACGACTTTCTCCGAAAATAAGGGAAATTGCGGGAAATTACGCCGCGAAAACATTCCTTTTGCGAGCTTCGTGTTATTACCGGAGGAATAATACTTACTGGCTCTTATCGCGATGATTCCGTGTCCGGAGTTAAACGCGAAAGCAAACGAAAGGATGAATAATATTTATGTTCAAATGAAACCTTGACTAAACCGGTGCGTACACTCGCGAAATTATGGCTGCGGAAAGATACACGAGATACAGGGTATCTCGGGGCTGATGAAACATGTGGAAAGTTACTGTGTTTGAGAAAATAAATAGCAAGTAGTTTGAAGATAAGTGATTAGAAATTTTTATTTTTTAGTTTAAGGTATTAAAACCTTTCGAAAATCTTCTGCTGCAAGATTACATTCTATCTGTGCTGTGCCCCTTAAACGATTTCCATGGCTAAACTTCATTTACGAGATCCAGAAACTTTTAACTTTTTTTTATATAATGCTGTAGATTTTGACGAGAAATTGTCAAAGTCGAAGTTTTAACTTGAGGAATTCACTGGTTCAAAAGGTATGTGTGTTTAAAGTTGAGCGATTTTAAGCGTTTTCGACAGGTAAGAGTCCAATGAGCGGAGCCGCGAGAAGGTTGGTCGGGGTTAGTTTCGTGTGGGGGGAGGAAGAGAGGGCCGGCCAAACTACGTTTGCAAATCTACGTTATCGACATCGTCGCGTGCTTGCGATGTCACCTAACGGCTTCGCTTATCAGTCGACGCGTGACGCTGACTACATACACAGCCACGAGATCAGTACAGACATTGCATCTTATGGGTTTTTCTGTCTAGGCCTCCGAGGGCTCTAAGAGCCCCGGTACCATTTCCGTGTCGTGTTAATTGTTACCGATAGCACTGTCCAACAAAATCAAACTTTTTACATGTTCAATAATTACTGGTGGGTGATTCTTATAAAGTTTTTTGCGCTGATTCCGAATCTGCCCTTTATTTTTGCCCTACACTCGCCCGTACGGGCGACTATGTCTTAAACGTGTCTTAAAAATCGATTACTCGTGTAAAATTTTCAAATAAAACACTTCGTATCAATAATAAAGATACACGAGATATTTCGTCCATAGCATCGTACGGCGAAATTATGGTGACGAGATATCTTGTTGATAGTATCGTTTCTTCGACATCGTGGAAACGAGATATCTCGTCCATTGTAGCGAATGGGTTAATGAAGAAATTTTCCACATCGAGGATACGTAGTATAGTTACAGAGATAGACACTATATTCGTTTGAACGACTACTTCTTTTCTAGGTATCTAGGACGCGGGGAAAGAGTAATAATCGATGAATAGGAAGAAGAAATAGCTGTAAACACGAATGGATGATTTTATTTCGGGTTCGTTTCCGAACCGTTGCCTGTTTCACGCCACCGACCGGAAACGAACGCGTGATTTTATTCGTACAATCCCGAGGCAGCTCGGGCTCGGGCTGTACCCCGCTCGAATTTTACGACTGATCACTCAGCGGGTCGTCGCGTAGGTCGCTTCCCATCGCGGCCTCTCGCAAAAACGAAATTCCAGTTGCGTATTCTTCCCTCCTCGACTCGAGATCGAGGCGAGATTTTACAGCAACTCTCGCACCCGCTGTAAAACCTTTGTATCATCCGGTTTCCGTACGTACGGAACGTTGTCAGATAGATAATCGAGTCAGCGGAATCGTTTCGACCCTTCGCGATCCAGTTGACAGAAAACGAACTGTTCCAACAAACGATACCGTGCTCTGATAAATTTTGCAGAGTTTTTTTACTGATTAATCTCCACTCGACTATCGGGAAAAGATATTTTTTTGTGTCGCGAAAACCTCCGTGACACAGGAGCGATTAACTAGTATCCCGATGATAGCCAAATTATTACGCTTAAACTCATATTTTACAAGTTTAAGCAGCGAAATAGAATAGTTGTCTTTTTTGTAATGCGATAATATCATTTTTTAAATGATAACATTTAAAAATGCAAATTGAACACTTACGTAGGCCGAAGACTATATTCTAGAAAAAGAATTAAATTATTCGATATTTTGTCACTTCGCCTTTAGCTTTCACGATGGCTTGGATTCTATGAATCGAGTGTAAGGACAATCTTGAATATACAGAGTGGTCCACGCTACTTGTTCACCCTCAATAACTTCCAACGTATGCATTCTATGAAAAAACTTTTTCTAGAAAGTCGCTTATAGATCGCTTATACATCGATAGTAGTTTATGCAAAAACAAAATTGTTTTAGTGTTTTGAAAACCTCCTGGTGTCGTCTTCAAGAATACGCAATCAAAAATAATACGTTCCCACTAAAATAATGTAATCTCTACAGAGTCCGAAACAATTTCTCGTATCGCCTGCAATTTTCAAGTACTGGATTTCGTCCAGAAAATGAGCTTTTAAACGCACAGTGCGTTGATCGATCGCGTTCTACTCGGAACCGCGGTGAATCGTCGTTTCCGTGGATCGGCCACGAGCGGAGACGGCGCGGTCCGAGCGAAACCTACGCTCCGCCACATAACGAGGCCCGCAATATTTGCCTGGGCAATGAGTAATTAAAATGCAAATTACGAGTCACGAGTAAATATGTTTGCACGAGTCGTGCCAAATGCAGCCGTGATCGTTTGGATTACCCTTTTACCCAGACGCGATGGTCGCAGCGGTTTCGCCGTTTTGTGTTTTTCAGCCGGGCCGTGAAAATGTTGGTGTATTTTCAAAAAACAATTGAATAAAAAATGTATACCCTCGTATTTTCGGCCGCTGTTTCCCGGCGACGTGCAACGCGACGCAACGCCAGCGATCCCATTATTTTTTAATCTAGTATACCGCGAACGAGTTTCCCACCCGACAGTTAACGTTTTAACAGCCATAACCGCATTGTGAATTACATGTTTGTTGATATCCCCAACGCCAGTCGTTATGTTGTAGATTGGAGCTGAATATATCCGGACAAGCGTCCGCAGTATTATCGGTATATTCTCCTCATACATTCTACAGCCTATAGCCATTTAATCGAAACAACATGGAAACAATTTATTGTTCAAGTAAGTATACTTAGTAAATCGTCTGTTGCTGCGATGTAGTTACCACTCGTCAACATCAACATTTTGTGTAGCAGTCGCAATAAATGGAAGTTAAATATTGGACGATTGTAAAACTTGATGCTCGATTTTCAGAGACTTCAAGCTCTTTTCTGAGGACAAACCACGTAGTTTTTAGGAGTAAGCAATCCATAAGAATGTAGCGACTACTTCCTACGCTCGCCAATAGATCCTCAAAGAGTAAACACCTTTCCCGCTACTACCTGATTCATCGCTGACTCTCATATACAAGGTGTCCCAAAAATGTTCGTAGATTGAGGTTTCGTGGGCTTTATTATGCGTAAACTGAAAACTTAAACCCTTAACCTCCGCAAGCAAACGATTAACCTTTTTTTCAATCTGTGGAAATGCGCTACGCAGATTCCTCTAGGAGGGGAGGGGGTAGGGGGGTATACTCGCTAAAACCACACACTCATCTCTAAGCTATGGAGGGGATGTGTGGATCTCGCGAGGACTCGATAGAACAGGGGGAGGGATTAATCTCCCCCGTCATCCTAAGCAAACTGGACCCAACATACGTAACAACTGTTTCAAGCTTTTTTTGAATAAAATGTAACAAGATTTAAGTTGTTGCATTTATATCATTAGTACTTGTTGTTAGTCGTATTATCAAATGTATTTTTTATCGGAAACAGTAGTGTTCTTATAGCAGTTTCGTCCATTGTATTATTCGGTAAATGCGTGAACGCGCAATGATCCACGAATTCTCGTTCCACAGCTTACATTCAAGCGCCGCGCCGCGCCGGTTCTCTTTCTGTTCGTCGCGCGTCGCGTTGGTTGTCTCTTCGTTCGTTTGCTTCCCCGCATCTTCACCACTTTGCTGGCGGCTTGTCTGTCTTCGCGCGAGGCAACCTATTTTACGGTTCCCGAACCCTGGACTGGCAATTCACGCCGCTACACACCCTGGTAATTACTGCAATTCTGATTACTCGAGTGCCGTAAGGAGATAACTGCGTGCGACGTATCCGCCATCGCTCTAAATGCGCGAAAATAACGTTACGCGAACATCCACGTGTCGAATTGTCCCTGTAACACGGTGAGATACGCTCGTGGCTCGTACGCTGCATCGAAATACAGACTCGTTCCAAAGTCTCCATCCATTTTGGCGAAGACTTTATTAAGGGACTACACGTTTGCACATGCACGTGCATCCGATAAAATTCAAATAAATCGATTTTTCAAAATGGTATATTCTATTAAATGCTCTAGCTTGGGCATTATGCAAATAAATTGTTTGGAAATATAACCTTGAAATCTCGAAAAAAGTGACCTTGAGGAAATTTGTTTGTCTACCGCCGCATTTGCTCCTTCCAACCGAATACTCTTCTGCTCTGATCCTTTTTCCTATTAGAAAAATAAGCGAGATATTTTTGTGAGTGAGTAACATCGATATACCATTTATTTTTTTTTTTTTTAAAAACTCGATTTTTTGTTTTTTTACAGAATCTTGTAGTTTAACTTTGTAGGAATGTCTCTGCAAACTGTATTTTTATGTGAACTAAACTGACAAAATTTTTGTAACACGATGAAAGTATAACAAACACATGTACAAAGTTTCAAATTAATTAACGTTACATTTTTGTTTACAAAAAATCCCAAAGTATCGATATTTTTTACCAAGAAAAAAGAAATTCCCCCCTTAAAGAAAATCCTCCCGGACGTCTCGTCAAAAAGCAGAACAAATCCGGGGAAAACCGGACCGATGGCAACGCTATGTAGGGAGGAAGTTGTTGTATTTCTCTTGTTTTTGGGTCGTTGAAATGTATGCAACCCCTTAAGATTATACAATTTATCAGAATTACGTGGAAGCAATTCACATTCACCACTCACCGGTGTGTTTGTTCATGGACGGTGTAATTACAAGTGTACGGCGTTGGTCACGCTCGCCTGAAATTCATTTGGCACCTGGTAATAGAAAACCGAGGGTACAAGTTCAGAACTCGAACCTTATCGAGAGAAGACTGGTTGACCGGATGGGAGAACGGGTTCGTGGCTAACCATCCGGTTCTGTGAGGTTGGGGTCAACCTGCTGGTCACCTCCCAGAGGCCTTGTACTCGGAAATAGAATACGATATATAGAGCTTGTGCTGTAACGGTAGCGGGAATTGTCGGGTTCCTATTGATAACGCCTTGCCGGCTACTTGTATTTCAACAACAAGTATACTACTGTGTACATTCGACGTCTATTTCAACAACGATTAATCCTTGTCGCAACTAATTTTCGTACCCCAACGTAATTCTCTGCTGGCCTGAAATCATTAAATCTGATTATTATATTACGGATGTTTATGCAATAAGAAACATTTCCTGCCTCGTTCTTTGGACACAGGAGCTAAATAGAGATTTCTTTTTGTTTTTAATTAGTTTAATACATTGGAAATAATATATATTTCTTTACAATAACAAGGGTATTCAATCTATCCAGATTTCATACGATTTATATGGTACCTAGTATCTCTACTTGAATTACGCCACTAAATTTTCAATAAAACATTTTTATAGTTTTAATCGTTTGAATTGAATTTTTCAATCCTTCCACTGTTTCAAATTTTGCCTATCTTTTTTATTAAGTTCATTCTAGCCTTTGAATATGTATATATGTATTGGGTTAATATTAATATTTTACAAAGTTTATAAAATTTGATTGTAACCAACGCAACACGAAAGAAATTTTTTTATTTTACGAAAAAGTTGTATCGCATGTTTTAAGGTTTAAAGAGTTTCGTTACAATAAGTTATGCTGTATAAAATATATGTATTTAAAATTTATTCGATAACATTATTTTTCAACGCTACAATCTCATAATATTTTTAATAATACTATAGTTATTTATGAAATTTATTGTTATGCATAATACCGTCACTGTATTAAAAACGTAATGACAAAATTTCGTAATCAACTTGATAATATACATAGAGTTAGCCACGAAAGTATTAAAATGAAAAAGTAATTGAATGTCGAAAAATATTTTCGTCATTTGCTATACCCGTACACAATCTTCCAACTGCTTCATACTTATTTACCAAATCTAACAGCTTTAGTTTTCGTCTTTACGACGTTAAAATGCCGTGTCGCTAGTTGCGGAGCATAATTTATGCTCACCCTACACGAACACGCGACATACGGATAATAGAATATGCGAATAGCAGAGAAAGTGGCGAAATGAAATATACCGTAATAGACATCATATATGACTTGAAACAAATTGGTTTCTAAATAGGTTTTCAAAGTGAACACCAAGAAATACTGGTTACACTGTATACCAAAGTGCCCATAAAAGTCTAAATTCTGCAGCACATAAAGTTTAAACGCGGAAATTATTCAGGTGTCTGCGAATATATTTACGTAACGACCGTTCCGTTGACTACCTTGAGGCACTAACTACTCAACTTAGGACATTAACTCTTTGTATATCAAAACAGAATCTAAACAATTCCCTCAAAAATATCTTTGTCTAGTCACGTACACCATAAATCCTGTTCAGCTGTTTTTTAACGCTTATTTATTTTCAAGGACTTCGAGTTTTCTGGTCTCTACATTTTCAACAATTAAATCGAATCTAGCTCGTGTAGAACAGAGCTCTTCTAAAATCAAACGCCGCGTCGCGTCGCGGACGTTCCTCTTCAGGAGCTACACTTCCTGGGGAATTGAATTCTCCTCGGAGCATTTCCCCGTCAAATAACGCCACGTTCTCCTCGAACTATCTGAGTTCGTTCACCTTAGTCCGGATTCCTCTATTTGCAGTTAAGAGCCGCAGAAACGTTCCTCAAGCCGATGTTTACCGTGTACGCAGGCGTTTTAATTTCGGCGGTGCGCGGCGAGCCGGTTCAGCGGAGCTAAGTTAATTCCGTGTCCATTTGCGTCGACTAAGAATTCCGCGCGTATCGGCGCGTAGCATCGCGTAGCGTCGCGTCGCGTCGTGTCCACGTCGCGTGAGGAATTCCGTATTAAAAGTTTACCTCGTCGTTACGACGGCCCGGTTGCGGGAAAGACCCGGAATTCCGTTATGCAACCAGGTTCCCAGGAATTCCGCAGTTACGTGCGTTATCCTCTGGCGCGATGTCGCCTCGTTGTCGCCCTAATATAAACCGGACCCTCGGACTTTCGCCCGATGAAAGCCCCTTTGTCATCGTACTCCCCCGACAGCGGTGGTTTTTGTCGCTCGGCCGGTTCGATTTTAGTTACGATACTTCGCTCGCAGCTACGCGCGCATTCGGCTTTGCTTTTATCGTCGGACCAGCAAACGGTCCTTTTAATTAAAATTAATTAATTACCGCCAACCGGTAGTATCGTTTTTTCTCTTATACTCCCAGCTGCCAATCACCCGCCGCTTCTTCCAGTCGAGTCTCATAACATGGGAGACCGGGGCTGTAAGTACCGATTTTCAAGAAACATATCAAATGACATAGAAATAGTATAGATATTCTCACCTTTAACGGATAATTTATTGTTAAATTTGTAATATTTTAAAATTCTAACCTTAAAATTAAAATATTATAATAGGTATTTTATATTTTTTCATTTATTTGTTGTTCGGCGAAGCGGAACTTTTTGCCCCGTTGTTGGGCAAGTTGTTACCAAAGAATAAAATTTGCTAATAATTAAAATTTTAATGAAATATTTTATTTGTCAATGAAATACGACACTATTACGTAAATAATATTAGGTTGATAAAAATATGCTATGTTTAAGAGAACATCGAAACAATATAATAACTCGAACATCTTTGGTATGCAATTACTTTGGAATATATTGCATTCAATTCATTAGCCTAGAAGAAGGTGAAATGTTGTGTAAGTTAAATTTTATTGCACATTTGAACGCTAATATTCTGGCTTCTTGTATAAATACAATCTTTTTTTCATGCTCATTAAAGACGATTCTCTTTCTTCTATATCCTACCAGGATGGAAATCATTTATAGAGCTTTAATTAATACCGGTTATTATTGGACTCCTTCCACTACCGCCTGTCTTTCGTGTAATTAATTGTAACTGGGTCGTGGATTCGACCAAGAGAAACGAACCTAACGAAAACCTAACGTCATACCGTGGACCATTCTCGGAACCCTCGGAAAGAAGCAACCGGGTGTAATCTTAAGTAATGCGTCCTATTCGTCAGTTGTTAAATTTTTCAGTGGTGCGTGAACAAATGGCTGTCGGGGTGGAGTTGCAAATCAGGAATTTGTCACGACGGGTCGTTCTTTTAAACGAGTGCCGCCGCCCGGTTTCAGAACTCGTGGGCATTCCATCTGATAACGCTTTTAAATTTTCGTTAGCGCGGCCTGCACGACGCAGTCCTCTAAACGACATAAAGTAAGAAAAACGGTCACACGCCAGAGGAACACGGCAGACATCCTCGCGCTCCATTCAGCAACTCGGTACATTTATATTGGTCGTTTCGGCGGAGTCTTCGCAAATCTCGAATAGACCGACTCCTAGTAGCTGTGGAATTACGGTGCTACTGGATTTCCGTGGAAATAACAAGGATTTTCTCGATAGCTCGTAGCGTGCTACCTTCACGCTGGTATCGCGATTAATATTACTTAGACGGTTTTCCCGCCTTAACAGTTTCAAACCGTCGAAGTTTTTCCATATTTTAGTTCTAAACAGGAATCAAAGAAGTTTCGAACTTTTTATGTTTTGTGTATCGCATGGGTCGCAGAACATTCACGAAAAATGTTCTAATCTTATAAGTTCCTATGGTAAAGGATTTCTTTCATAGTCACAATAGAAATAGAAACTAAATAGAATGTTATTTCTTCCCTTAATAATTTTGGTAATTATTTGCAATAGGTAATGTAGAAAAACGGGTAAACTTTACCTTACCGGACTCAAAATTTGTGCCTTTCTCCTATTAATTATGATGTATTTGGTATGGAATCCAGTAGATTTGTACCCGGCGCGGCTTCAATCGAAGTTTCGATCCTATAAGATCAATGGTTCAGGGGTCGTGCTTGCTTAAAGTTGAAGCATCGTTCAGTATTTTTGACAGGCAAAGGCGCCGCCATATTGGTTTGTAACTGCAAGATGGCAGCACGGATACACAGTAATATCGCTAACACAGAGAAAATATCTCAGAAAATGTTTGAGAGGAATTAGATAATAGACCAGTTAAAACGCAACATCGTGGCCATGTCTTCCAAAATTCAATTAATTAACGCGTATATTTTACATAGAGGTAGACAGTTTTGTTGCGGTGTATTAGATGGTAAAAAAATATGTTGTCAATATGTTGCAACGACATATGATTACAATCATGACAAATATTTTTTGTAAAGCTCGTTAGTTGCACCATTGTAATCTTGTATGAACTCACTGTTTTCACATGCAACAGTTTTTTTACATAATCTCTACAGACTCTGATGAATCTGACTAATGGTTTCGTTTGAAGAAACGTTCAAAAGCGATTCAAAGCCTAAGGTCCTTTTACAAAGTCCATTTATTTGACACAAAGACCTCCATTCTCTGTAACAACAGAACTAATAAAAAATATTGCAGATTAATATTTTCCCACTTGAATTGCAGAACCGTTGGAGTCTTTTAATAAACATAACGAATCTGAATGTGCGCACGAAGCGTCCTTAAAATACATATGCAACATTTGGACAGCTCTGAATTAAATCTGAAGGCAAAACGTTTCTCCTTTCGTTCTATCTCTTGTCACTGTAGAACCAGCACTGTGTTCGGTTTAAGAACCTTATACAATATTAACGGTAACGCACGCTCAAGTTGAAAAATCTCTTTGCCACCGGCTGGCGCTCCGAGCGTTTTAATTGGCCAAGGTAGCAACAATCTTTCACATGGACACGGTCTGTGAGCGACATATGCTTCCTTTAGAAATGTTTTCCTTTCTATCGCGTGGACTACAGAGGGATGGGAAACAAAGGAAATTTCAAAAGTCAACTGAAATTTCCGGTTGGCTCGTCTCGGATAGTACCTCTACGGGAGATCGCGGTAACTTAGCCAATGTTACCTTTCGTTTCTGTTGTAACTATACGTAGAAATCCGTAAAACAATTGTTAGGTTATGTGTTAAGAGAGTGGCGTGGTTTTCGGTAGATAGCATATTTATTCGTTATACTTCAACTTATTATAATTGAAAAACAAAACGATGTATTCGTAGAATCATTTGGACTAATAACATAATACGAACGGTGAGTATTTCTTTTCTTGAACACAAAATATTGTATACATATATTTCGCGAGATTTGCTCGCTCGCGTGTTCACGCACCCGATACAACGGAGACATAACCAATACACGCACGAAAGATTCCGACCAGAATCACCAGATTAACCCCCTGCCCTATTTTAACGAGTCACACTCGTCACGAAGATTTTAAACAAAATGTTATCAAACAGATATGAATGAGCCGCTCACTTGCCAAATCGATTAACTCCACTTTTTGAAATATTTTAAATATTTTAAAACAAATTCTCGTCGCGATGATTGCACAATTCTTTTCACACGCATTTAAACTACATTAAATTTCCAGAAACTTAGACATATTTAGCTTCAACGATTGATGAAAAATTTTCAGTTGAAAACGAATCAATAAGAAACACAATGAAACTTTTTAGAACATATTTTTAGCCTTTGCTTGGTCAAGTGAATTTGGTTGAGCTACACTAAACACGACTTGTTGCTTCCATTGCTCATGAAAAGTTTGTTTATAAACAGAAATAAAGTTGACAAACATGACATTGGTGTTTCCAGTGCGTTAATGTGAAAAAGCACTGTCCCAACTTATACGTTGTTTCAATCTTTACGACAGTCCCGTAAATAAAATGCCGAATTTTGAAATTATAATTGATTGTCTTAAACTTTTGCCCACCACTTCTATATTTTGTAGAAGAAACAAAATAGTTGTATAACGTCTCGTTTGCTCCTCCGTGTCCATCGCTGGTTTCGTTTCAACATTTCCAGGGATATCGCGAGATTCCAAACCGTTGTCATTTCAAAATCTTACGTTCAGTTTTTACAATGGACCCGCATACAAATACTCCCGTATAAGTTCCTGGTCGCCCCGAAACGCCTCGTCCACGGAATCAATGTCAACATTAATGCGACGAAGGGACTCGATGCAATATGTATTTTGATACATAAATCATAAGCACAGTATTAGAACTACGAGAAGCGGATACGCCGACGAACTTCCTCGTATCGGCCTGTGCGTTTCAAATCCATCGAGAAAAGGTTGAATTCTAATGTGGTATGAGATACAGGCAGGCAACATCCCAGCCAGGCGGTATTTTCAATCCAGTGACCTTGCGCATAATGTTTCAGCCATCGATTCTTAATATCCGTATCGGCTAGTGGAAAATACGATATCCGGAGTCGGGGATAGAAATTTCGTGAACCCGGTCATTTCCAATGGAAGAGATACGATGAACATCGAAACGTGTCCCGTCGTGAGTGCCGAAGACCAGAACTGTTGGATAAAATAAACCATCGAGCTTTTCCTGCTCGACTTTTTCATATCGAGTCGAAAACTGAGACATTGAAGCTCAACTCTCGATCTAAAAATCGTGCTTTTATGAAGCTTGCTATTACATTTGAAATATCAATGTTGTTACGAGCCAGGGCCGCGAGCAGCACGAGTGGCCGGCGAAGGGTTGTTACCCTAGGAATATAGTTGCAATTTTTTAGTTAAGGGGGTAGACTCGTTTCCAGGATTTCAAGGATGCGGGATGCGCCTTTTCATTTCTCGATAATGCGAAACGGGGTTTTTCAGTAGTCGAAAGCGCTAGATAAAAGATCAATCTAGGACGCGATCGCCTTCAAAAGAGCATTATTCGAAAACATGTAAAATACGATGCAATCAAAAAGAAATTGTTGACCTTTTGACCTTAAAATTCGAGATCATGGTCAATTTTGCTGCACCATCTAGAATCATCGTATGGTAGCCGCGACATATAATTTCTTTACACCCTGTACAATGGTTTCGTTTAAGAACAATCAATGTAATTAAATAAAATGTGTAATCTTTAATCAATGAAGATGTATTATACAATTTTTTCAAAAGTTGGTAATTTAGTGTTCTGCGCATGCTTCCAGTGAGTTGACTACCAAACAGACGGTCATTGAATGCCACCTTATTCTGATCGATAGCCGCGTAGTGCATGTGTACAAACAGTGCAGGACGACTGTCGTTGCACACTGTTAAGCTGTAATCCGGCGCACCCCAAAATTTCAGATTCCGCGATTGATGTGTACGATCGCGGAGTATCCTAGCAAAGCCCCACAGCGGCATGATGTGCAAATAATCCCGGCAGGCCTTGGCGTTCCGTCTTGTGCTGTCTGCCGCCTCCTATTCCACTTCGACGACCCTCGCGAAACCGAGCCGTTTGGTGGTTCCTGTCGCGCGTGACGAGCCCACAGACGGGATTCCATTTCGTGCCGTCCCATTCCGTTCCGTTTCGTATCGTCTCGTCCCGTTTCTGTTCGCTATTCCTGCTGCTTAGCCGCCGGAAATATGACACAGCGCCCCGATCACAGAAATATTTATTAAGTATCGGCCAACCGGAGTCCTCCTGCGCTGAAAGAGTTCCATGAGCGTATCGCAAAACGTAAGCAGCTTGCCGAAAATTCCTGCAAAAATTCCTGCAAAAATTGGCTTAATGGCAACACAAACTTAGAGTGATTCTAACGCTGCTCGGTCGGTCAGAATTGCAAACAGCTGGACAAAATTCGTTTAGGGGTTGTTGAAAACGGCAACTTTTCTCACTAACATTTTCTTCTATCTTCGAGCCTAACGAAGCTATTTAGGTATTCTGTTTGTCGTGAATCACTCTGTATAAGAAAGAGAATAGATATTAAAATAGAATGTAGTGCAAAATGTATTCAATTTATATGAAATTCTGATTAGAATTAATAGAGAAAATTCTGATTTTAGGAGATGGCGGTGGTGTTATTGGGCCTCGAAGCTACAAAAAAGGAAACATTGGGTCCGTAAGAGAGTGTAGGAACAATTTCGTCTCTACAAATGGTAGTACCGAGAACAACAGAACCGGAATACGTGATAAAAAGACTTCTACGACTCCGGTGTCGTCTTTGTCGTCTCTTGTGGACTTAATATTTAATGAAGCAAGAGATAGAACTAAATCGTTGACGTTTATTCAAGTACTGATTTTTAGCAGAACCATTTTCAGAGATAAAAGTCAAGCAAAAATTTGTTTGCACTATTTTCGCTTTTTCAAAGTAATTTACTACATTTGTATGTTCACATTTTTATATTTGACCTGAAAAAATAGGAAATAAATACAAACTTGCTACGTTTATAAACATTTTCGTTAATTAACGTTTCTTTGCTACAGAAATATAACGAATCATTCTGACGTAGGTATTCTGTTTCTCGTGAATTACCCTATAAAGCACTTTTATTGTTTCTCTTAATAGTTTCAATTTGCTTTTCATTGCTAACTAAGATTTCGTATGCAGGGTGGGCCGAAATCGTAGCAAAGTCGGGCAGGGGGTGATTCTACAGAAAAGAGTAAGAAAAAAGTTAGGTATAACATTTTTTTTATCCGACGCTTCATTTTCGAGAAAATCGAGTTTGAAGATGCAGCGGATACACGCGCTATTGCATAGGAATCATCTGACGCGTCTGACCGTGATCAACCAATACTACTTCCTGCATATGCTTAAGTATGCGAACCTGGCCGAACTTTAAACTCGATTTTCTTGAAAAAGACCTGCCAAACGAAAAAATGTTCTTCCTTTTTTATCGATTTATTTTCACATGTAGAATCATCCTCCGTCCAGTTATACTACAATTTCCGACCCACCCTGTATGTTGTTGAATATTCGTTTGCAAGTTGGTCCTGAAAAAATTAGCAGTTGAATATCTGTGTTATGTTTGGCGATATTGAAAAACTTTATTTTTGCAATGGAAGCACATACATATTTTTTTTACACATTAGTCGATGCAGCTTGACATTTTATATATTACATATTATATATTATATAGTACATAGTTCCCCACGTTTTTCGTTTTAATTCTTGCAAGTATTTTCAATGATGTTAAAAATTCACAATCACAAATTTTCAGGATTAGCTGTACGGGTACAGGAAAATTTATTTTATACTTTTTAATCCGTCTTGAAAACGTGGTACATTAAAAAGAAATGTTTTATTTAAATAATTATTTTTGCGTAATTCTCATCCCATGAAATTTTATAGCCAAAAAACAAAACGTGTCCCAACCTTTACGACAGTCTCTTACGTGTGTAAAATCCTAATGTAAAGATTGTAATAGTTTTTTTTAAAATTGATTTAAAAAATGGCAATCAAAAACAGAACATATCGTTGAACGAATTTATAGAAATAATTAACCTTTCTATAGTTCGATTGTCAGATTTTTACGATCAAAGTGAAAATGATTCGATTCGCCTCGGAGTTTACCCTACAGGGGGAAATCTCTTGAAATCTCTTCAGCGGTGGAAATCAAATACGTAGATACGAATAAAAATATAGAAGTTAAAAGGTAACAAATCGAGCTAAAGGTGAGGAAGACGAAACAGCGTAGTAATGAGAAACAGAGAATCAGAAAGAGAATGGAGGGGAGAGGTGAGGTGAAAAAACGAGAAATGTGTGGGCCATGGGTGAAAGGCGTTGCGTCGCGCCGAGGGAAATAGTAAGTCGTACTCGTAGAAACGGACGAAAAGTTCCGGGAAAACAATGACGAAATAAAACGGCGTAACGTATGTACCCACGTTGCACGCCTGCCTAAGGCAGTCGTCTTTCGCTCGTGTCCCTACGTGAACGTTTTCCAACGACTAGCTTTTATGCGCTACGCGACCCCTGGAATGTTAGTAGTGGCAGCGGTGTATAGAAATTGTAGGTAAAATTCTGGGACGGTGCGCGAGAGTAGAATGGCTGAAAAGATCCAAAGTCAACTTTCAAGGTAATTCGTAACTGAAAATACTCCCTTAAATTCAGTTTTCGTGACGGGGAAGCATGCACGCCGTTCTCGTCCTCTATGAAATTGTCAGGGGACGAATATTTTCCTGGCATCCACCCTTTTCTCAGCGAAATCTATTCGAATTTGTATATCCCCTAACGTTCGCCCGGCAAAATGGCTTCATTTAATATTCACGAAGACTATCGGCCACAGTCGTAAATAAATTTCGGGATAACCGCTGAAAAATTATTTAGATGCTCGCTGGCATCACTGGTTTCACTGACCGTTTACGTAGCCGTAACTCGACCGTGAATCTTTTTGAATATCTACAATTTGAATGTCTATAACTACTTTTATCGAATAGAAAATTCGCTGTAAAGTTAATAACAATTAACCGTTATTTTTGTTTTGTTTTTAAAAATTGATTCTCTAGTCTCAGCCTAGTTATAAAGTTTCGCGTAGTTCCTACTTTCCTAGCATACTATGACGATTGACATAACTTCAACACTAAGGTCTTAACGGTAAGGCAGATTTGAGTTGTTATTTATTTAGAGAGAGGTCAATATCTTGACCAATAACCTTAACATGTTAAGGTATATATTATAGTATACTAGGCTGTTAACACTAAAACTACCACCACCGATCAAAATGACCGGTTCCAGATTTTTCATTTTACAATTATTGAAATAATAAAAATGATTTTATAAGGAACGGTTGTACAGATATGTTTAGTAGAGCCAGAGTTGAGCAGAATTACAATTGAATTACTCCAAGAATTATAATTACAAAGTAATTGAATTACATTGTAATTCGGTCATATTGTAATTTATAATTCAGATCTCCATTCAATTACATTACAATGTAATTCGTAATTGCAAGTAGAGTACAATTATAAAATACTTTGTAATTAAATTACATTAATAACGAATTACGAGGACAAGGAATAGAAAATACGCCGCATAGACAGCAAACGAGTATACGAAAGATAAACATAGTATACCGCACTTCTTCAAAGTTGTGGACAATAATTTGGAGTGCTGCATTTCAATTATATTGTATTTCAATTACACATCCGATTAAAATAATTAGTAATTGAATTAATTGAAAGGTTTGAATTATGTAATTCAGTTACGACGTAGTTGAATTACTATATAATTGAAATACAATGTAATTATCTAGCTACTGGAAGTGCCCGAAAAATCGTGGCGACAGTTATGTGGGTCACCCTGTACATGTTGCACCAATTATTTGAATATGGTAATTTCGATCAAAACGAAAATCATAGATTGTACGAATATTAAGTTACGCTTTATAACTCTCTATAACCACCCCAATAAAAACAATATAGTTGTAGAACGATTTCCAACATAAATAATAATGTCAAATCTAATGTTCATTTGAACGTATCTTGATCGAAAATAAATTTGGAAAGGAAACGTGGTTTGATATTCTGGTTATTCAGGATTGAATCTAATTATTACACTGCGAATCTTTCCTTCGAACCAGTGAATTCCTGTCATTAAAACTTGGATATTCGGCATTTTCTCGTCAAAAGCTACAGAGTTATATAACAAAAGTTGAAAATTTTTGGATCCCTAAGGTGAAGTTTTACATATGATTGTAACCAAATAAAAAAACACAATTGCTGAAGATTAAACTTCTGAAAACCGCAATTATTTTTGCACCAAGCGAATTATTGCATAATTGTTAAGGACCTCTGCGTGCAGTTAATGGAACGTTTTATTCCTTGTTTTGTCTCGGTATGTCGGGGCGGTTGATTTTGTCAGTTTCCACAGAGGTCACCTCCTTTAGGTAGGGTGTTGTGTTGACGCGTCACTCGTGAGATGAGAGTATAGCCTCATCGTTTCTAGCAGCCGACCATTCTATGCGACTGTTAGCTTGTTTTCACCATAGATGATTAAAGCGACTAGCATACAATACACCTGCTGGTGCACGGTGCTCTAAGACAATACGTTATTGTAAGTACAACGGCGTTCGTTACATCGGACCCTCGGGCAATCTTCTTTTGTGTTTCGCTCGTATACATTCTTCGACGTGCGCCGCGTTCGCCTCCCAGGCGGCAGAATTTTTCTAAAATTCAGTCCGACAGCGTACATGTGAACTACTTTATGCTTATTAGGCTCTACACGCGTCCTCTAATTTGATGGATGGTTACGGAACACGTGTAGCCTGGCAGGAGTACATTTCAGTTTATCATATTAATAATAGTACAGCACGAAAGAATTACTGTGCACTCATTATGATTCTTCTCCACTCGTCCCGGCGAGCGTCAAATCATATATCTTTATTATGCAAATAATTTCGTAATATCCCACTCCATTATATCTTTTCACGAACGAAACGAGATTTAATTAAAATTAAAACACAACGGTGAAAGATAATTGAAAACTTGCTCGCGCGCTTCTGAATAAAAAATTTGTGTTGATGCCAGATTACCGAGATTTTCGACCGCTCTTGTTATCGTTTCTGTCGTAGGTACGCGTCAGGCGCATTTGTACTGGTACAATGGCCAACAATTCTTTTGTTTTCTTCAATCTGACGATCGTCAGCTTCGGAAGCAGTCTAGACGTTTACTTTTGTTCGTAGGTGTATACTGTTTAATATTCGATATACTGTCAGTCTCATTATTGATAGCACACACTTCAAATCAGAACAACTCCTTTACAAATGGACCAAATCAATTCTTCTACCAAACTAGATGGATTAGTTTACTAGATGGTATGTAATGTAAAAAATTTTGGAAAAATTGCGTTTAGTCTGAATTACGAAAATAAACGTGGTAATTATTTAGAATAAGGACGACCTCTCCGATTTCAATTACCTTAAAATATGTTGTCAGGGTCATCATTTTGAAACAGTTATATCTAAAGTCTTCCCTCGCATAATGTTACTATCTCGGGAGTACGGAAGCTCAGAAAGCGTAGAGGTACTACGTTCTTTGACGTTTACCGAACATAGAGAAGAACAGTGCGTAAACGACAAAGACGGTGCATAGTTTTCATTTGCGGTTCCTTTTCTTTTCCCCAAATCTGCTAACAAAATGTTTTCATCCCCTTCTCTTCTTCTTCTGTTAACAGAAGCGGAAGTAACTTTCGATACATTTCGAAAACTGAATGTAGTTTAGCGCGTAGTGGTAGTTTGTAGTAGTTTGTGGTTGTTCGAAATAGTTTGTGGTAGTTTAAATTCGATCAGAAAGAAAATGTACCGAACAGTTTTACTTACAGTTTTGCATAGAAATCTATTGTAATATAATACATTTCCAGATACTAAACGACATTCTGTGTTTCGTAGACACGGCAGCACTTACTTGAAATATTAATTCTGCTTATAAGAGAATTACAAGATGGTATTTTTTCCGATGTGAAAGTTTGACTGACAAGGTACGATCCTGAAGTGAAATCTCCAAATCTTAATGAAATTTTGGCAAGAGTACTTGCAAAAATTGTAGACATACTTTTTTAGCGCTCATCGTTCGTATTCAAAAGTTGAAGCAGCCCTTACTATTGGAGCTAGAGGGATGATTTTAGATATCTTAATTTCTATAAAAAATACATTAAAAATTATACATTTTTGTTCATTTTTACATCAAATATTGAAGAAAATGAATTAACAATTCCAGGGAAAAATGAGTTAATTCTTCCATTTGATGTCTTACTAGCTTGCTATGCTTCATTTTAAGCTATCTAAAAGTTAACGAAGTCCACATAAAAAAACATTTTTAAATCCACTTTGAAATAACCCTTTAAAATTCTACCATGTTTCTCCAAGATATCCATCGACATTTATAGTGTTTCCGACATGATTTTGAATTTTTTTTTAAACTAAAATGAACCTGTCATAAAGTGTAATCGTCCAGTGTTAACTTGAGTTCTGAAAATTTGGTATATTCCTTCGAGTGTGCATTTTAAAATCAATTACAAGAACCCCTTAAAAATCACTTCTTTTTCTCCGAGATATTCATCGACATTTATCGATATGTTGACGACATCCTCAATCGTCTGAATTTCTATAACAGTATTTTTCATAAATACTTCTTCCGTCGCTTGAACATACTCGGCGTACGAATGCATTACCTTCAACTTATGTTAAACACCCGAAAAGGATCGATATTCTGAAGCTGGTAAGCTGAAATGCTCCCTGAAAGGTTTGCATACCTTTGGTAAAATAAATAACAATCAAAAATATTATGTTGGTACAGTCCTTCAGGATTACTCTCTTAAAGTTTCATTCGATAATTCGTAAAATCGGTCGATTTACAGGTGCCGTGAAATTCTTCCACACTCACGAGCATTGTTCGCACTTGTCGATACATAGCTATTAATAACGATTGGAATTTCACTCGAATTGCAACACAAATCACAACAATCAGGTAATGCGATCATCGGGCTGCGGATTTCATACATTTGTAGCAAAAGCGAGTGGGTGCATTTAAAACGGTAGGGCAGGGGTGGGCATTTTTGTCACAATTGAGACAAAACCGTCCTGACACTCCTCGCCATAGCGCTTGGTGTCCCCCGCCAACATCCGTCGTTACCATGGAGAAAGGACGCGCTTTGTCCGCCGCAAGCAGTGCACAGGCGTCGCGCATCGCGACAAGACAAGAACAGCAGGATTCGGAGAGGATTCGGAGGAGCGAGCCCTGCTGTAATTTGGAAAGCGGGTCGCAGCACTCGCGTTACCTCCGGACAGCGAGGAGGCGACATGGCCCAGAAGGAGTCCTTAGGCGTTTCAGTGGGTATGGATACGGGCTGAGCCCCACAATATCCCCCAACTTCAATCTTAGAGGAGTGTGCGTAATGACATTTCCTCACACCCTGAAAAAGTGGCCTCGCGCATCGCGACGAATGCGCGCGCCGCATGAAAGGGAGGTCGATGGGGGAAGCAGAAGTTTGAGGGGCCGCTACCGTGCCCACCCCTGCAGTAGAGAGATTAAAACAATTTAAAAACACTAATGTATTATTTTCAACTTGTTGAAATGGTGAAAGTAAGAATCAAATCTCTATTTGGCTCCTATCCCTTGCAATGGTAGCAGCCAACTTTCATTTTGCCTAAAAATCCACAGTGTAGTGATTACGGTAAAGTCTCTCCACGATCACTGTCCCTTCGCCCACCCCTTCCACTGGGGGCATCCCCGCGAAGGGCCAAGAAGCTTGAGCTGCCGCGCGGTCCGTGTTTACATGTTGTCCTTTTCTGCGTTCGGCATCCTTTGTACTTTCGGCGCGGTCGGCACTGACAAAGCATTCATAAAAGAATAGTTTTCTACACCAGGGCTCGGAATTATTTACTCGCGACGGTCACTTTTCAAAGGATACGCCCACTCCATCCGGCCACGCGTCTCGTTTCCCGTGGCGGTCATAGTTCTCGAGCCATTTCAGACGCGTATCGTATGCGCTATTCGTGGCGCCTAGAAGATCTATGGCCGCCACGGGAAGCGAGACGCGCGGCCGGGTCGACGGGGGCGTAGCCTTAAAAAATCGGCCGTCGGGAGTAAATAATTCCGAGCCTTGCCCTACACGATCTTTGTTTCTGCTCGGGACACGCGATGGAAGCTAGATCGCAAATTTACTGTAGTTTAAATATGGCTATTAAACGCACACGTATTTGCAACAGTGAGCTTTAAATTGACAAGTCTTTGGAGGTATTTTCTCTACAACGGTTCAAACGACACTGATTTTACGCAAGATTTTTCTGAGGAGTTTAGGGAGGTCATTTGTCTCGAAAATGCATGTTATATCGCGCTTACGAAAACAACGGGATGGTGAGACGAAAAATGATACGAGAGGAACCACTGTAAGACTAGAATTTATGGCAATCACATGTTTCCGTTTTCCTGCAGATTGGTACGCAGAGTCGATGGGTAACTGTTCGAAAACGTCGTCTTGATAATGTTCGTCATAATAAACTTCCTGAATCAATTGCTTCGTTTAGTTGCCGCGGTTTTAATCAAACCGAAGGCCAACAAACTGCAATGCCGGACATTCCCCATTTTCAGGTTGCATTTTGAATCGCAATATCATTTTGTATAGCTAATTTGTAAAGAATAGACCATGAACGCAACATTTTCTGAACGATATAATACATAAAAAAAATACGTTAAGTATCTTTTATGTTTGAATCATTGAAAAGTATATGTTATCCCTTAATGTTTTAATACGTTAGGTTTCCGTGATTTTATAAACCAAATTATTACGTTGAATCGAAGCATGCCGGAAAATTGGTGAAACCATTCTACCGGTTTTCCACGGTGAAAGAGTAATTACGGAGTTTCAGTGGTACCGGAGGACGCGGTCGAGAAAATACTGATACAATCTCGACGGCGCGGTGGCGGTGCACAGGACTTCTGCGATGCTCCGACTCTTTTATTTCTTCGTTTGAAACAACGCCCATGGACTGAGAGCAGTTCGCCGTCCGGTGTACGTGTGTCGCGCCACATATTATTAAGTTTCCAACGTACTGAAAATAGGTTGTCGGAATGTGCTTTAGCTACGGTATAACCGTGAGCACGGTGGGGAACGCTAATATTGCCAAGTATCTTGCCAAATTGTCGCAATAAGCATCCCGACGTGGGCTTCTTGCGACACCGCATTCTGATATGTTCTAGCCGACCGTGGAGGGTGTCGCACAACCTGCTTCCTCCCAGTGATTATGAACCCCCTTTCTCACCTCCTACTATCCACGGCCAGGGGGTTAATCGAGTCGCAGCGCCGCGAGAAGAAATTTTGGCTTCATTGCCCGTGGAGAAAATCCTTTCTCCCTCAACGCAGACTCGCGATAAACCTGGGTTCGTAGCATGTTTTCTCTTTCATCCCGTGACTGCTATTCTTTCCATGCTGGTCTTCGCGGACAAACTTTTGTCGTTGACAAGTTCGACTTATCAGATTTATTTACACTATTTAAGGTAAGGTTGCGTAAGTCGTACCCCGTAAGCAAAATCACGAATAAATTGTCGGATTTATTAAATAAACAGGAATTACTTGTGTTACTCAAAGCTCCTGTGAAATTTGTTATTTATTATGAGAAAATATTCATTTATAAATTATATTATGATCAAATGATTGTTACGACGTAGTTGAATTACTATACAATTGAAATACAATGTAATTCAATTACGTAATACAATTACAATGTAATAATTTACAATGTAATTCAATTAGCATAACTCTGCTATACCTTTCCCAACCTTTACGACACGATCCCTTCTTAATATCACACAGTCGTGTTTGGGATAAGGTTCGAATATACCATACTCTTGAATCCAAAATGTAAACGCGCTGTATAACGATTCACTGTATTCCGCCAGAGAAATAATCGCGTTATAATAATTTCAGAACACACAGCGTTTCTGCTTTGAACATTCCGATTTTCGAGGCGCACAGAAACGGAACGAGTCGGAAATAGCTGGGGACGTTTCTGTACGTCCAGCGTCGTTGTACGGTAACGCGCGTTACGTCGTTAGAACGTAATAATGTTCGTCGGGATAGTAGCCACGACATTACCAGTACATTAAGGTTAATCGAATATCGGGGTCTCCTCATCTTTGACGTCTTTGTGCTGCCGCATCCTCCCATAATATTGTACTGTCTCCTTTGTTGCAGTGATTTTCGCTACCCGGGAAACACCACGGCAAATGGGAAGTGCTTCCGCGAACAGCGGTCGTAAACGTGAATCAGTGTCAAAAAGTTTGTTGAATCGGAGCCATGGTTTTTGAATTAATCCGGTGCGGTGGTTGGCTCGGACGCGTCACGTCGTCGCAGCACGATGGTCGAATTGAAATTCTCGCGCCGTCTGACAATCAATTTGAGTGCTGTAAACGTGGATGGCTTGTTATTCTTTTTAATGTTCCTCCAGCTATAACCTTAAGCACGATGTCTTCATACTTCGCGCTACGAGCAGTGTTCTCGTCTTGTAAACAACCCCTTGAGCAAACCGTGAAAACTATCAAATTACAGTACAGAGAGATATTAATCTTTCCATACGAATCGTTGTAGAAATATTTCTTTCGCGTTTATCGTTTACCGTGGCTATAACTTCCCAGACGCTTTATCCTCCGGATCAATTTATTCTCGTGATAAGAGTAACGCTTCCAAAACATTTTTAATAGGATCTACGAAGACCATCAACGGCATGAATTACGAAATAAGACCTCCGATACAGGAAGAAGGACTGTCTCTGCGAAAATCTCTTATAATTTATACCACCGTTTCTGAACCGTTGTAATTTACATTTGCCGGTTAAAAAGATAGGCAACGTCAGTTACACACACCAAACTTGTTTACAAATTACTGTTAGATGGATCTTATAGAATTTTTTGCGCTGATTCCGAATCTGCCCTTAATTTTTTTCCTGAACGTACAGTTTTTGAGAAAATTGAGTTTCAAAAAAAGACATATTTTTCAACTTTGAACAAATATTATGATGTTATTACAAAAGATATTGAATTCTTCTTTATAGCAAAAGATTCTGTAGACTTTGGAAAAAAGCTACAGAACCTACAAGCTGTTACATTTTATGTAATCAAATCTTCTCTGGTGACTCCCAATCTTTCTGCCAATTCTTCGTGCGTCTGGGTGAGATTTTCGTTGAGCAATTCCTCGAACTCACCGTCATCGAACTTTTTCGCCGCACCTGAACGATCGTCGTCTTCCAAATGAAAATTTCCGGCTTTAAATCTTTGGTACCACTTTTTGCATGTTCTTTAAGATACAGCGTTCTCTCCCAGTGCCGCACAAACCGCTTCGGTAGCTTCAACAGCTGACTTCCTAAGCTGGAACGCAAATAATGCTTCTTGCACGCCGTATTGCTTGAAATTGTTGCATAGGACTGGAAACTCTTAGAGCGCTCATCACGATTCTTCTTAAAACTAAAAGAACGCTCTTTCAGCTGGCGCAAAAATCGGGAAGTCGTTCAAATTCGGTCAGAAGTTATAATCGTAGAAAGAAAAGGGAAGGAACTTATTGAAATCGTACCTAATAAAAGAAAAAAACATTTCGTTTTGGAATATACTTTTTAATAATTTCCTTATGTCTTATAGTTTTGTCGTGGGGTGTATTCTTATGAGAATCTAAGTATAACATGAATGTGCTGCTTTTTTGCCTGGGAATGTACTTTCGTGTAATATTGTCGCGCGTAGCGTTGTTCCGCGTACTACTTATTCCATGATCAAAGAAGCCCGACAATAACGCGTTATAAATTCATTCGACCAGTTCGCGGACATGTATCTGTTTTTCCAGGGAATATAAACCGCGACGCAACGGGACGAAAATAGCAGTCGAGTGGAGGGCGACGTGAGCGGCCGGTGACAGAAAAGTTATTGGATCGTGTCTGCGGTTTAATAGGGTTATTGCAATGGCCAGTCTGAAGCTATCAGCTCGCAGAGCCTCGAAATTAAACATTTCTCTCTGCGCCACTCTACCGTAACGCTGGCAAGCATTTCCCCCCTGGCTTATACGGATTTCTATCAGTTTCCCTCGTCGCCGGGCTACAGGAGTATCGACATTTTTGTCGTGTACACTCCTTACCCTCCTGCGACGAACACCTCCTTGCGTGCACACTCAAAATGTTCTATTTTCCACGATGCTCCGTTTGCGGTGAAGCAAACACGATATTCGTTCGACGATGTCTCCCACAAAATTCTGGTTTACCGCGAAAATCTTGCGTTATAATTTTTTAACCCGCAGATGCTTCACAGAGATAGTTTCGTAAAAGACCCTAGGATAATATTTCACCCACTTTTGCTTTACGCCTTCGATCCATAAATTATTTTTTATTCGTGTCATATTTTTAAAATATACGTTTCGACAAAAGGCAAATGGGCGAATTTTCACCTTGAGGAACGTATGAGGATTAAGCACCATACGACTGAAAAAGTTTCGAAAGTATCAAAATGTATCCAAACAAATGTGGTCGTTATTACTATACTGTGGGTTTTATGCATTTAAGTATGGCAGAAATTGATAGACGAATCAAAAGAATTTTATAATACCGACAAATTTTATTTTCAATCTACCAGAATTATTAACATGGGAAATCAATTTCTATTTAGCTCTTGTTTGTTGCAATTGAGGTGGAACACTTTTATTTTGCATGAAAATCCGCAATCCGGTTATTAGTTGCTTAAATATCATATTATGTCATTATTGGGATAGATAGTTATTGCTTAAAATTATGGTAAAGGGAAATTCCGAAAGAATGTTGACAATATTAATGTTAACAATTAATTTCTTTTTTATTTTCCAACGTCACAGAATCATTGAAGAATGCACGCAGATTATTCTATTTATAACGAACATCTTAATGAGACTGAGTGGATTGAAAACGGTTTAAACGACATTGGCTACTAGCTAGTTTGCAGCAGGAAAAATAAAATAAATATTTTATGATGCATCTTGCGGATATATTATTCATTGCGTTGCATCACTTCGATGATCCAGTGTTCCACTTCAGAAATGGCAGTGTAGGCAGTCGGATATTCTAGTAGACATGATCGGCTCCACGATGTTATACCTACAGTGTTATAATAAAATTAAAATACATAGTACTAAGTAAGAGAAATACAATACATATAATAAAAGCAGTACGTAGGTTTGAAAAACTTGTATTTATAGATTCAATTTTGTCGTCTAATTTATGGGAACTGAACTCAAATAGAAACGAGATCGTCGTATCGAATATTCTATCGACTTCGACATAAAATGAAAATTACACTATATTTGCATAATTCAGATCTAGTAATAACTCAATAAAAATTCTTAAAAAATTTTGTAATACATTTCAGTCGAATCCGTTGCAACCATCAAATCTATTCACAGTCGCTCGGTATAGGCGAAAAAGATTGCTGCGTGATTAATTAAATTTGCATCTTAAAGTGTCGTCGAGTTATTAATGAAATCCTTTGAAGAAGACGTTGGAACTTACCAAACAAGGCGTCGTTAAAAATGAGAGGCGAGCCAGAATCCCCGACGCAGGCACTAGCGTGGTCTGATAAGGCGCAAAACATTCTGTGCGTTAATAAGTTAGCTCCGTTGGCTTGCTGGCAGTCCTCGTTATTAATTTTCTGCATCGTGCTGCATAAAAGTTCGTCCGAGACGGGACCTAATAACTAAACAGCTCGGTTGCAATATTCCGCTAGTGAGATAGAGCATTCTGGGAAGCTTTGACATCGTTCTTACCACAGACGCACCCCAACCGAGCACCAGAACCTGGGCACCATCTTGGATTTGCGAGTGGAGTTTCGGTAATTGGATCGGTTGCGTAGTCTCATCGAATTTTATGCTTTCCGAAAGCTGTAACGATGTTTTATTTTTAAACTTTTTAAATTTTCAATATAGGCCCACATAGAAAAGTTGTAAAATGCAACATTTAGTATTTTTTCTACAATTTCTATGAATTGCTTTTTAAAAAAAAAAATTTGTCGACATCCTATAGCAAACTAATTGCTCTAGCTTCCCAAAATAGTTCAAATCGTATAGTACAGTTTTAAAAAAGTTATCGTCTTTTTTAGAGCGTCCGAATATTAATTCGAGTAACTGTATGTAATCGTCGCACCGTAAGTTGTTGTAATTGAATCGGCATTGAGTAATACACATAGACTGTTTCCTTTACTTTGTTAATTTAGAATCTCCTGGTTTCTTTTATAATAAAACTGTAGATCTTGTAAAATATGAATTGTAGAAAAAGATAATACTATTCCGTGGAACTTTTGATTCGCTGAAACCGATAAAATGAAATCTACTCTTTAAAAAAGTGCATCAAGTTCCGCAGACTACTTGTACTGACTTATATTTCCAATATTGATCACATGCTTTATAATACAGAAGATGTTGTACTACCAAAACCTGTGAACCAGATATAAACTGTGTCTAGGTTTATTTACTTATGCGTAATCACTCTGAGATAAGCAACGTGGATTACGTGTACGCCTTCGATCTTAATCTCCCTTGATGAAAGATGATATTATAAGTTCTGACACAAAGAATTGCATAAAGAATTAATCCTCATGACTTAAGGAGCTCGGCGAAGCTCTTGCAAACTTCGGTCAACTAAATTCAGACATAGTTACAGGAATATTAACCGTCCAAACACTTTGGAAATGTTATTTGTCATGCTTTCAAAATTTTCCAAAAATATCTTTGGTGTAGCTTACCAAACGACACGAAATTTTTCTTGGAAAATTGCGAACATTTTAACGAAAGCCAGAAGTTTTGTTTACCTCGACAAGAGCGATGTCATAGTCGTAATTATTGGCGTTGAAAGCAGGATGTATTACAATGCCTTTAACACCGTAGATGACACCGCCCATGTGATAACAAGCTGTACCGGCCCTCACGTGAAAGCTCTTCACGTGTATCCTGTTACAGCGAAAGAAGAAAGAAACATGAGAAACGGTGAGTAGAGAAAAGAAATAGAAAAAAAAGAACGCAACGTATCGAAACTGAGTGGAATTGTAAATGCAAGCCGTGCCGACAACGCGATATATTAATCTTGCCTGAGAGCGCACTGCGCTGACGTTATTATCCACTTTTTCCCGACGATGCCGCCGCCGCAGAAATGCTCGACTTGGTGCCCAAAAAACGTGCCATTGTTCTGCAACGAGACCTGCGGAGAGGCAACGATTTTCTAAATGCCAAATCGACTGTGAAGATCGATCGCCCGTTATATTGTACTAACTGCGAATGGATATTTCTCTATGGTGGCTTTCTCCCCACCGATAATCCTGGATCCCAGGGCGCCCGTCGATCGCGCTGATTCCAAGCCGATTTTTTCTCGATAATTCCCTGTACAACATGTAAATTTAAATTAGATGCAATGCCGAACACGACCGAGTACTATAGAACCGCTGGCACGTGTGATCGATAAGGTCCTCGATCGTTTCTTAACGTCTCGTCGTCGTCGTCGTCGTCGTCGTCGTTGTCGTCGTCGTCGTCGGGTCGTCACGTATTTGTGTCGATCATGACAAAGTTGTTCCGTGCTTTTATTTGTCCGACTAGACTTGAGGTTGTTTTCTTTTAATCTCGTCGCCGTTTCAGTTGGATTTATTACCTCTCTTGAAAAAACGAGTGAACGTTGCTTGTAACTTGTCTTATCAAGCTATTATAAACAGCTCGCATAAATTAGAGACTTTTACGTTTATAAAAGTTACTATAAATTAGTAGAATACAAGTATATTTATTTCATGTTTGCTTTCACGTCTACTGTACGTGTATGCACATTTACGAGTGTTTATTTAACAGTTCGACTGTGGCTCGCTGAAGATTTTATTGTAAATTTTCATACTGCAGTCTTTCGAAAGTCTATACAGAGACACATGAACAAATCTGTATAATATCTGATCGAATAATTAACATTTTTATGTTTAGGTGTAGATATAGCTCACCGTTTTGAACTTCTCTCATTAAATTTGGTCATTGTAATTTGTAGTTTAATATTTTTCAACTTATTTTATTCAATTTGATCATTGCAACTTGTAAAGGCTGTGCAGTTTAATTTTTTGATCTTCTCTTATTAGATTTGTAAAGACAGTGTAGTTTAATTTTTTGAACTTGTCTTGATCGTTGTAAGTTGTAAAGATAGTATTGACAATTAATATGATTTACATCCTGATAAGAAACATGTTATTAATGAAATATACTTTACTTGGACTGTATAGCGAACTCGCAAGTAGTACCGAGCAGCCAAGAATCACCACCAACGAGAATGTATGCATCGTGACCACGTTTGCGGTTACCGAGAGAAGTGATCTGCTTATAAAGCACTTGAATCGTAATGTTTACAAGAGAAAACATCTCCAGATTAGCGTTTTCTACTCCCGGTTACCTGGAAATTGCTAATTCCATTAATGCTGTGACATTAAGGGCTAAATCGTCGATACGTTCGAGTACCAGAGTTTTCCACGGACGGCTAGAAAATGAGTCAGGTTATTAAGATAAAATCGAGAAAACAGTAGTCGAAACCGTGTATGTCGCAACCAGCCATAAATTACATTCACGAGACTATCTGTCTGCCATAGTATTAAATAATTTGCGCAATACGACTTCATAATCTCGAGAACTAATCGCGTTTTTCTGTGAAAGTTTCAGAGATGTGTCAGACAAAAATTCTGTGTATGTCTGTTAAATTCGAAGAGTTCAAAACGACACGAATATTTTACACATTTTACAAACGTTCATTCGCCTTTTAGATAAAATTAAACTAATCTGTAGAGAATTACGATTATACTTGCATTTGTTTACTTGAGACTAATAGCATATGCATAATTTCATGCATACATTATCATAATTGAACATTAGAATTGTATATTACTACTGCTACTGTTATAATGATAAGTTTTATTCAATTTTTCCATATTTATGGCAAGTTTTCGATTTGTTTACATCCTTACGTGAATTAATGTAAACATATTTTTGAACCGAATTTATTATTAAATTCTATATCGTTAAATTAGCAGAATTTTCTTTGGCGAGACAGTCGAATCGCTGGAAGAATGTTATGATTAAAATCAATTTCGTTCAAAATCTTAAATCTCCGAAAGTTCTTCACCGACATAAAAAAATATTGTATACCCACAAAAGCATTACTCTTTTCTTTCTTTTCTATTTAACCAGACTGAGCCACAGCAACGCGTGGCCGGGTACAGCTAGTAAATAATAAACTATTTCTAGGAATATTATGACACGAAGTTGGGAACCAGGAAACCTGCCATTTTTATTTATACATAAAAGGATCTAATAAACGCGAACACAAGAATCTAAAATATTAAATCAAATGTTAAATATTATAATTCGATTATGTTTACGATAAATGATTTATTTAATGTAGATATAATTAATGTCAGTGCCATTTATTTATCTAAAGCACAAATTGAAGAAAGAGGCATTTTGAATAGTAGAATTAAAATTTAATTTACTATGTTACGTATGCGGACGTTTCCGTTGTCGACACTTGACCCTTCCGGGGATATGTGTCGAAACAAAGGCCCTATTCAAGAACAAGGGCTTACTCGGAATCGATAAAGATTAGGGCGCTCGCAGACAATGCAGCGAGATATTACATATACAATCATTTCTAGGAACCCAGTTACAATCGGAAGTAGCACGTGACTCCCCACCATCGTTTAGGTCCGATTTTGAGTACTATACAAAGCCATAGATATCTCCTATTAATCGGATTGATTCGAGTGAACACGCGCAGTACGTATCGTTCCACGACGAAAGTCACGTCGAGCAAGATCGGGTATTAAAGTCCTTGTCGAGCACTCTGTAGTGGATCGCCCCCCGCATTTCTCGGTGCGTCAAAGCTGTGAACGTTCGTCCGCGAAAACGCCACATACATATTACACTAATCATTTGTATTCCCCAAGTATAATCAAGAATATATTATTTTGTATTCTTGATTTTGCACAGCAGTGTAATAAAAATAATATTTGCATATCGAAATATGTACATATCTACATAAACATCCACAGTCTAGCGATCAATGTAAATTATACTGAAACTGTATATAATAAATGATCTCTCAAAATCTTATACCAAAGTTTAACGTTTATTTAAGTTAACTATTATTATAATGTTGATTATTTCGTTCCTTTGTTTCGGTTTCTAATATTGTTAACTTATAAATAATGTAGACCAAGAAGACTGAAACATTTTTTTTTTCTTATTAATTTAAGAAAACTCCTAAATAGAAAATGTGCCTATCCAAATTTTCCGAGTAATATAGCAAAGGCAATGTGCGAAAGAGCTCACGACCGTGGTTGTTAACGCGACTTTAAACTGTAAATATAAAAAATTTTCATATTAAAGACCATATTGTCGGCATTAATAATGACTCGTTACAAAGGTAACGCGCCCGGCGGGTAATAACGGGTGAACCGTGACGCGACAGGTATTCGCCCAGGGTGGCATCATTTTCGCGTTGTAGGTCCATTTCTGTCGAAACATCGAGTTCATTAGGCGGAATCGTAGCAGCGCATTATCTTCAAAAATAAATTCAATGACGCACCGGATTGCACCTTGTTGTCACGGGAGCCGAATCGTCCGCGCGAGATAAATATTCCGTCTGTTAGCGACAGGCGTGAGCCCCTGTGCGCGCGTTTCGTGCATCAACGGGGCCAAGTAACGCGATATTCATTATTCAATTAACATACAATCGCTGACCATACGAAATTGGTCGTTGATTCCCGTTCGCCGGCATTAAAATATAAATCGGCCGAGCGCGATATTCCGAGCGTTCTTATTACTCGTCCCGTTCACTTCATTACGATTTAATAATTCGACAAAATAACGCGCTACCTGCATTACACGCACGCCGTTTTATTTTATTTTCGATGCGCCGCCGTTGCGAGCTGTTTCCGTCAATCGCCAATAACCTCCCAATTTCGTGTCGGTCGTTAAGTTCCAGTTGTCGGTAATTTACAAAATTGTCAACCAACAGTTTTCACCGAATTCGACAATTTCTGCCAACCGTGTCGATCAGCGAGCTAATCGCAGCGCTCTGATTTTTATATTCTTTTAGTTTTATTAGCCGAGGAACTCGAAATTTTACCCTTCTCGAAGCAGTTTTTATTTTACGGGACCGCGTTCGTGGCGTAAATTCAAAAGAGGGAAGAGCTTCGTCTACACAAACCAGGATCTTCAGCGTCTTATTTTATGCAACAGACTCATTGGACAAAGTGCATCAAGTTTACGAGAAATTTCGAACTTTGAATACGAGCGAATTCAGTAAACGCGCTAACTGTAAAATAAAAAATAAATAAAATACAAGATAAAAGAATGTAAAATGTACAGTGCTGTGAATAACACTGTCCAACAGTCAAAAATTATTTCGATTCCCACTATGCGATTCTTATAAATTTTTCGCGCCGATTCCGAATCTGACCTTAATTTTCCGATCTTTCTTTTGCGCTAGTAGAAGAGTACCACTGGCGGCAACTCATGTCGGGCGATGATATTTTTCTTTCTGGATCGAAAAAAACGTCGACGTTGAAAACTTGAAAGGGTGGTTTCTCAAGATAAAAGTCTGCTCTATCGCGTGGTATAGTTCGATTTTCCGCTGGACCCTCATTTTTTTATATAAATTGAAAAATATCCTCAAAAATGAGTGCAGAAATGGTGTTTCTCCGCCTTCAATCATTGTTTAAACACGTTTAAACAATCATATTGTATCAATATTGGATATCACTGTATTCGGGAAAGTCTACAGAATCTTTTGCTGTAAAGAAAAATTCAATATCTTTTAAATAACATCACAATATTTGTTCAAAGTTGAAAAATATGTCTTTTTTTAAAACTGAATTTTCTTAAAAACAGAATCAGCGCGAAAAATTCTATAAGAATCGCATAGCGGGAATCGAAATAAGTTTTCGCTATTGGAGAGTGTAATAGATAGCGTATTTAAAGCTGTGAAAGCAGTTCCGTGTACTATCGGCAGGAAGATTAAAAGTCTAATTTTATAGCACGCTTTTATCAGACCGGAAATGCACAGTGTAATGCGACAATACTATTGAAAAGATTTGCATGTAGTTATAGCGCATGGAAAGAAAAATGTACTGTAATGGAGAAAACCAAGTTTAAAAAATGAAACATTTTCAAGCTCGATACCGCACGTTTTCCCGTTGTTCGAACGATCTAAAATTTTACATAGTTTATTTTTAGCCAGTGTTACAGATTCAGAGAGTGTCCCGAAGAAAATTCGAGAATTTATTTTCGCCAAGAGTAAATGAGGTCTACCCTAATATACATTCAGATATATTTTTCGAATCGATCCACACGATGCTGTATTTAGAAGGCTGGGCATATTATGTATGCAATACACACTGCAGAATAACCTCTTATCAGAGGTTATCTAATTATAATTGAGGTAATTACCGAATCTTAACCTTAATATTTTGTGCATGTATGTAACTTATTTGGATCTACAATTTTCGTTATAGGATAAAAAAGTTCAAAATCGTGACCTTCTTTTATACATTTTTTTATACATTACTCAGTAAACTAATCTTTCTAACATTTCAAAAAAATATAATTCGTATATGGTCTGACATTAAATGAGTTATCGCCTTTTTAAGAGTGTCCCGATATTAATGAGAGTCGCTAAATTTAAATGATAAATCAGTACTCCTCAAACTTTATTAAATTTATCATCTTTATTAAATTGTCGACGACTGCTGCCGTTATTCGCCTTAACGATATTATCGATGTGTATATCAAAGTGTAGATGAGGCATCGATATCATTGATATTTATCGATAAGAGTATCAATAATCACAGCTATAGGTCCTAGTAATCGCGACAGCCAGGGAAACGGAGATCAGAGCAGGGACGTATAGTCGTGCCAGTCGATAATTTCTCGTTGTTTAATCGCAGCCGCTCGCGATGGCCAAAAATTATCGCAATGATTTTCGAAACTCGCGGGCGTATTTCATTCGGTTGTTTCCACCGGTTCCCCATTCATCTGGTCTCCGCGCGTCCCCCGAAAATATTTCACGGTCCGCTCCCGAACGGCTGAATTCCCGTAAAACGTGCATTCGTAATCCAGCGTAGACGCGAATCCTCAATAAATATGGATGAACGTCGCCCCTCGCCCACTTCTCCTATCCCCGGTTCAACACCTCTCTGCCGTTCATATAATTTCAATAATCGTACCCGGCAAATACGATGCAACTGGTTCGACACTTTTTATCAGCGATCTTGCGATGTTAACTGACTCACGAGTCGATTAAGCGTTCGAGTTCCACGATAAAGAGGATCACATTTTATTTTTCTTGCGCAACGGTATTTTCTTGCGGCATGCAACAACGTGCCGGATGTTTCTCATTGTCAGTGTTTGTAATTGGAACGAGAATCCTGCGTAGCGAAATAAAAATGAAGTACACCTGAATCCTGTAATGTGCTCATTGCAAGTTTTGGTATACGTACAAATCGTGCGGCCGAAATGTATTTACCTGATCGCGCAGTAAATAGACTGCAGACATTTATGCATTTACCATCGACTGGATTGTGAGCATCGTTAATACGTTTACAATCCCATCTCCCATATGCACCGTAATAATTTTAAATAGAAAGTTAATAAGTCACGCGTAATTGCGGACGATAAATGCAACAAACAAAGTCAACCTAAAAGCCATTTTAAAATTTGTAGAATTATACGGTAGAGTTTAATATTCCTCTTTAAAAAAATGTACCCCGTCTATAAACATATTAAATATTCTTTATCGTTATTGGTTTTAGTAATTACTAAAGACAGTTTTACCATTTTTATTTTAATTCAACTAGTTCGATATTAGAGTCACAAATGTATAGCAATAAGTATCTTGCATTTTATGTAAAGAACGTGAAACAAATTTCATGGATCTTTCTGTCGGAAATCATAACGTGTTTGTTAAACTCTTTTCATATTCCGGAAATATGCAAATAGCATGGATGTCTATACATTTACGGTATGTGAAAATTTTCCAAACACCAAAAAGCGCGTGTATCAATAAACGTTTACAGTATTTTTATTTTCAATTCTCCTCAATGCATTTTCTAACCAACAACAAATCTGTTTCTCTCATTCCGATTCTAAGAAAGAAAATGTATGACAGCGGAAATTGGGACTGAACTTCTCTATAGGAAACCAGAACACAACCGTTTGCAAAATAACGCGACTTTACTGTATTGGCAAAAAACTTTGGTCATGGTTATGTTCACAAGGGGGAGGGGAGGGGGTCACGATGCTCCTCCGGAAAGCCAGGCAAATCCATTCCTCTTAACAGAACTTCCTCCCTTAATTCGATGTAATCTCTTCAGAATTCGCAACTACCGATACTTAGTTTCCACTGTGACTCGCTGTACAAAGGCCTTAGCAGGTACACACTCGCTTGTGGCTCTGCAGTACTTCGAATGCGGAAGAGTTTCCAAAATTCTGGCTCATTAAAATTCGTTGGGTTTGCCGGATGTTGCGCACACGTTTTTACGCACTTGCCGTGCGGGAACGCCTCCTTTGTAGATCGACAAAATACGTACGTGTGCAATGCTAGAACTTTCTCTAAGATTCTCTGGCACTGCTAATGCAATCTTCGTTACAGGAGCATGCGATTAACAGAAACGTTGTCGTCTACGAACGCTCGCGAGTTAAATTGAATGCTGAGTTCCCTGCAGTTTTTGAGAAACTGGGTTTCTTGATTATCCTTGTTATCTTCGAGGAAGTGCAGCGAATTTGGAATACTAGTTGGTAATGGGAAACACCGAAATATCCAAGACTACTAACGTTATCTAATTTGTAACACCGCCAATGATAGGAGCAAATGATCTATCAGCTTTAGATTAGGTATACGTAAATAGGTAGGATATGATTCTAGATAAAAAGTATTATAGATAAAACAAGAAGATATGCCAAAATTAAATCGCGAAGTAATGAAAAGACAGTAACAAGAATGAAAAAAAACAAAGTAAAGTGAAGTGCACGAAAAGATCTACTTATGGAACTGAAAACTTAAGATACAAAGAATGAATGGAGATTTTATGAAGTAAAAAGGAAGAAGAATTGAGAAAGACAAAGGAGAATGCTGCAATGTTGTAAACTTTTCACGATGCTCTTAATTTAAAACAGCTTCAAACTAAAGATAATAAATATCCTTTAAATATTTGTTAAAAAAATGTATTCAGTTATTTATGTGATATCATACTACGGTGTTACAATAAATAAAATGTAAAAAATAAAAAAATGATTTGTTACTGTTTTCAGGATTTATTTAAATTAATGCCTAGATGTGCAGTTTGTTGTCGGACGCTCGGCAAATATCTCGGTAACGAAACTCGTCCGACGGTTACATTTGTAGGAAAAAATTTTTCAGAGTTGTGCGAATAACAACATATCTCAAGGTCATTGAAAGCAGAGGAATCCCCTATTGAAAATAATTACCCATTTTTGTCGTAAATGCATCAAATCCCGAGTCTACCGATAATATTTTTGGACGAATCGTATTTTTGACATGTCCAACTCAATTTGCAGAACAAAGAAACGCCAATTTGTAAGTTTCCTAGCGAATAGGAGAGAGGTCACGATCAAGGGACAGGTACTGAAAGGGACATAAACATCCCGAAGAGGACTAGTCAAGACGATCGTTCTTTTTTTTATAGCGACATTCGCGCATATTAATTTGTTTGTGCTTGCTTGTCGTTATTACTCGTCGTTATAGTAACAAGAATAGCGGGTGATTAGAAAATGCAGTTTCAGATGTCTTCATTACAAAATTCAATTGCACAATTTTCAAACTGCACAATTTCGCATGAAACACGTCGAAAATTGAATTCCATTTTAATACGCGTCGATCATCCTAGGCCAGCTTCATGAGCGACTGAAAAATAAAATTCACGATACTCATAAGTTGCAACCAGAGCTATTCCCGACCGGTAAATAATTCACTGTGCCGGGGCGTGCAGCGCCGGATGAATTCGCGATAAAAACGATGCCGAAAGAGTACGCGCGAAATTATTCCCGAACCGGAGGCCTTCGGTGCAGTTAATCAAGAGCCGCGGGCCATCGTTCACGCGATACGCAACCACGGCTAGGCGGCCTTTAAATGGTAATTTTCAGCGGGTTACACATTATGGGATTATTTCCGGCTCGCTTTCATCCCTACCTCCTCCATGTCCCCTCGCGCCACTCACGGGCGTGCTTTTAATGCCGCCTTATTTTCAGTGCATTCAGTCGAGTACACCGTAAATAATAAAGGCTGGTTGTTTTGCGAGCGGCATGCATCACATTTATAATACACTTGAGATAGGTATGTGGCCCTTGTATATCCGGCCGTGTGCTATCATATAATTTTAACGGCGCGGCGTGGCCTTTTACGTTTACGAGGGTCGTTTGGCATAGCATTAATTCTCGCGCGAGCTGCCACGTTCCGAAACACGTGTCCGTTCGGTTGCAACCGGCTACCATTTTGGTAACGGCAGCGACGAGTCGGGGCATACGATAATGCGGATCAGTGTCATTTTGCCGAAAACCAACTTTTTTAAACCGATAAGGTTGTCATGTACGGATAATTTTCTCCTCGTTCATTTCTATTAGAATTTATGACGTGAAAACTTCTTTAGGCGTATCGCGTACATAATTGTTGGACAGTGAAACATCGCGAGAAGTCTGATCCATCACGCTCCGAGGTGAATCGCTATTCGGGTAAACACGGGGAGCCGAATCATTTGTGTCAATTGCATACATTCTGAAAATACCACATTTCCTCAGAAACTACTGCAGGTCATGCCACGAGACAGTTTCTCGCACTTCGTACATATACAGTGAACCACGAAAGTATTTTAACGCAATTTAAACCAATATAACTTTTTTCGGCTGCTCTTTACTTTACCGGATCGAAGTTTCGATCCTGCGGGATCAATGGTTCAGGACTTATTCTTGCTTAAAGTTGTTCATGATTCAGTGTTTTTGATATGTAAAGGCACCGCCATATTGGTTTGTAGCGACGATCGCGCGCTGCTTACCGAACAGAACCGCTAGATGGCAGCACGGGCACGCGTTAATGCTGATAATATAGAGCAGGTATTGCGTTTGTTGTTTGAATTTTGGAAGACATGGCCACGATGTTGCGTTTTAACTGTCCGAATTAGATCTAGGTTAGGCTTTTGTAAATATTTTTCACGATATTTCTTCTCAAACATTTTCTGAGATATTTTCTCTATGTTAGCGATATTATTATGTGCCGGTGCTGCCATCTAGCGGTTCTGCTCGGTAAGCAATGCGCAATCGTGACTACAAACTAATATGGCGGCGCCCTTACCTGACAAAAACACTGAATAATAAACAACTTTAAGCTAGCATAACTCCTTAACCATCGATCCTACAGGATCGACACTTCGACTGCAGCCACCCAGAGTACAAATCTATTGAATTACATACCGAATACATCATAATTTATAGGAGAAAGGCACAAATTTTGAGTCCGGTAAAGTAAAGAGCAGTCAAATCTATTAATGCGTTTAGAGAATGGAACTCGCAGTTGAAACGTGCATTCATATCAGAAATATATTTTTCTCTTTCGTTGAAACTGTGTGGATGAAACATGATATGAATGTTTATACAGGGTGTCATATAACACGTGGTACAACCGGATAGGGGCTACTTCTACGTGAAAACGTAAATCGACAATATAGAATAAAGTTTTCTATTTAAAACTTTGTTTTCTAGAAAATCGACTATAAAAATCTGGTCGGTACACATAACAATGCACGTCATGATATACATGTGTCATCATTTAATGGAGGCGACTGTCTTCAACGCTATATTGTAATTAATATTTCTGAGAATTATAAAGTTAGATAAAAGTAGTTGATAACAGTTCCTGTTGACCACGATAAATCTATAAGACAATCTCCATTATCTCCAATTCATATTTAATCGAGACGGAATAACCATCTTATACGGTTATTTCTTAATTATATGGAATAGCCCAACTTATACGGCACGAGTCTTCTAACATTTACAAAAACGCTATTTCGAAACACACAAAAGAAAACACAAATTCGCATCGCGATAAGTGCACGATGCTTTTTGCACTTTTAAACTACATTAAATTTCCAACAACTTAGATATATTTCAGCAATCAGGGTTGAAATATTTTCAGTTGAAAACGAATCAATAAAAAGAAATACATTTTTAGAACATAGTTTTAGCCTTTGCTTGACACAGCTACGCTGAACACGACTTGTTGCTTCTGATGCACATGAAAAGTTTGTTTATGAACAGAAATAAAGTTTACAACCATGACATTGGTGTTTCCAATGCGTTAATATTGAAATAATCACTGTCCCAACTGATACGGTGTCCCAACCTTTGCGACAGTCCTTACTTATTTGGTACTGAAACACGCATGTCGAATCGGCGACTTGCCCCAGTGCGTGCAAAATCACCAATAGAACATGTTGGTGCGTGCCGCGTTCCTCTCGCCGGACAATCGATAGCGCGTCAAGAGAAGCAACGCGTCGATGAGGTACACGCGTTCAACAAATCGTCAGCGGATTATCTTTCTATCTCTTCGCACTACGCTCCCTCCGCCCACCGCTCTGTTGGCTTTGCCACACGCGACACAATTTGCGAGCACGCGTACGCGCGAGCAACCGTGAGAGAAAAAATACGCTCTGCTAGCCGTAAATGGCACACCGTTCGTCGACGTTTCAATTGTTTCACTGTCGGCACGGTTTCATTTATCGCGGGGTGATCGAAATTGTGATCAACGCCTGTAAAAATTATATAGAGATCGTGTTTGCGGACGATGCCGCTTCCGTTCGAAGCAACGCATCCCCCGAATCCGTGTTCAAATATTATTTTTCTGTTGCCCGCTTTCCGTGATGCTGCGCTGCCTGCTTACCAGGCGATCGGATGCGACAAACGGAAAGTATTGGCTAATGAAAGTAATTTTAAATGTTAATAAATTAGAACGCGAAGAGACATTCTTTTTCGCTGAAATATTACTTTATCTAATTAACACTCGTCAAACGAAACGAAGTAAAACATCGAATGAAATGAAATGATAAATAATTAACTTTATAACAAATCAAGTTTTCTCGTGTCTCAATCCACTGGACATTTGTGGACTGAAGATTTTTCTTTGAAACTACCCCTCACAAGTCGTCGCACGAAGCGTTATAGTCTTCTTATCGAACTTTGAAAAGTATGCGACGTTTAAAAATTCGACGACGTTTCTTTGAGGCTTTGTTTTCGCGAAAATTGACTTTGAAAATCTGTTAGGATCGCGTCTCTAGCATTTGTAAGAAGTAGAACTGATAAGTCAAGATCAGACGCGTGAGCCGATATATAGTGCGTTATAGTGCGTAAAAAGACAAATTCAACGATATATAAACATATATACCGATAATATACTGCAGTGGAGAAAAACGAGTTCCAAAATTAAAAAATTTTCAAAGTCGATGCGGCAGTATTTCCCGTTACTCGATCAATTTCAAATTTCGCAAAGACTACTTTTTCGTCCAGTGGCATAATTTTAGAGGGTTTCGTGAAAAAAATTGGTTAGTTGAAAAATAAGGTCCAGCCTGCTGTACATGTCCGTTAGGCTAAGAAAGTTTAGAATCTATGATTGTACTAAACCAGTAAGACAACGAGTAATTTACTTCCGCCGTATCGCGTGATTAAGAAAGACGCTTCCACGAAGCCGATATCCGCATCCAGCGTTCAATCATTGATTTTCTTTTACCTATCCGTTTTTCCTATAATGCCCCCACCCATCCAGTTCCGTTTTACCTCGGGTTTCCACGGTCTCAAAACGGAACGCAAGTTCGCGCTTAACTCCATCGAGAACCAGAGAACGGATGAGGAACTCGGGGGGAAATTTTATTTCGCCGAGTCAAACGTAGGCATTTCGTGAACCGTTGAAAAGTTTCTTTCCACATATGAATCCATCCAGGACAGAAAGTGGAGGAACAGAGTGGTAGATCAGCGAGACCGGAAGCGTTGATCGATTACTTTTATCGAAATCAATGTAATTGAATCCCGATAGCAAATCTCTCGCCTTATCAGTTCAGCAATGGCCTTTAACAAATTGATTTTGAAAGAAATAGAGTCAGTTGGTCTGATCCGTCTTGCTGGAAAGATGTGGCTGGTGTTTCTCCTTCTCTCGGTTGCGTCGGTGAACTGTTTCTCCCCGAGGATAATAGGGGGGACGCCTACGACGATCGAAAAGTATCCGTATCAGGTAAATTCGTCTAATTTACACTCCGCAACAACGTTAAAAGACAATACAAGACAACCATACAAATCTATATTTCAAAAAGGAATGTCTTCTCCTTGCGTATTGGAATTTGATAGTAAAGTTTCAGCCTCAATTTTAATAACAAATTGATTTATTCAGTTAAAATTGAAGGTAGTTTTAGAAACTACGTTTTGTTACGAACATTATAGGATACATAAATTTGCAGATCTTACACTTCGATTTTCGGTCTTTTTTCCATTGGACGACACACTGTGCGCCCGGGCACGTCTCCTAAAACTGTTTCATTCTGTAAGAAAATAACTATTGCAAAAGATGTTGTTAATCAGATAAGAGGTAGACGTGACACATTCACGTTGAAGCTGCGATAAATATGAAATTTTATTTGAATGGGAACGTATGGAGGAGACTAAACGTTAGGGGGCCAAACGTTTTCCTTGTGCAAAAATAGTCATGATACCGACTCATAGTACCAGAATGTAATTTTTTCTATATAATAAATAACTAATGCTCGTATTTTTGTAATTACATGTGTTACATTTTACGTACAATATTTTATTGAAAGTACCAATTCTTGTAGTTGCGTTTTCATACTAATTTAAGAAGTAGAAAAGTTAATGTTCGACATAAATATGCTATATTTAATCAGAGCATAATATGTTTAACTGAATATGGTGAATATTACACCATATAAAGGCGAAGAAAAGAAAATAGAGGTAATGAATTTAAATTGAATGTTGTTATCTGCGATAAACATAGTTTCGTTCCGTTTGATGTATTTGATCAACATATACAGCAACTATTTTCTAACAAGCAACGAAATAATTGTTTTTACGATGCAGGTGTCTATCCACTTTAATGGCAAGTTTATATGCGGGGGCTCCATAATCAGCCCGAAGTGGGTGCTAACGGCGGCGCATTGTGTCTATGGGTTTGTGTTGATTGAGTTATGGAACGATGCGAGACCAAGTAGATAATTAATTAATTACCGGGACGCGAAATTGCTAGTTCGTAAACTGCATCGCACGGTGATCCGTGGTTAATTGCGATTACCTTGCAGACGCGCACCCTCGTCTTTCCGTATTCGCATCAAGAGCACCTACAATAGCCAGGATGGCACCCTGATCACCGATATACAAAAGAGCATTCCCCACCATATGTACGACGATGATTCCTACGAGTATGATGTGGCTCTAATAAAGGTATGCGTATTCTTATGTATGAAAGTTTGCAGAAAAGAACCTCCTTATTAGAAATGAGGAATGTTAATTGAGCTGTTCACATGGTAAGTCGATTGCGACCATCATTTCAGTATTATCACATTTTACTCGTAAAGCACTTAAGCATGTTAATGCTAAGGCTTAATACCATCAACAATAAGGAAGCTTAAAGAATTTTTAAAACGAGTATACGAATACTTTTTCATCAATTTTCTCTACTTCTTATTTTATAGAATTAATTCCGTAAACGAGTGGCTCAATTAATAGACTGTGGACTTTTCTGCAAAATACATACAATAAATATTCGATCTAAGAAAACAGCAACTGTACCATCTTAGAAAAACGAATATCTCCTCCACTGCGGAGCATACCCCGTGAGAGGCCAAGAACCGGGGTTGGGTGTACCGATGTGAACCACTACTAATTCAATTACGATACTTCTTTATTTTTCAATATTTTTTATGGGACTTTCACTAACTTATCTGTGGCATTTTTCTAATTAAAATGATACTAAACACGATATAATCTGAACTGTATTTAGTGGTTCAATGGAAGGTATGTAGTACGCCTTCAGCAGCGCGGTTCGTGTTTACAAGCGCTGTCCTTTTCAATATGTTCAGCGCGGTCGGCGAGGTAAAAAAAAGTAGTAGAACTGTACGATCTAAGAAACAGCACAGACCCGTATGTTTTACTTAGATCGAACCTTTACTGTAAACACTTTCCAAGATAATTACAAGAAATAGATGTTAAATAAAAACTTATTTCGCTACTTAATCGTTTTACTAAGGCCGAAGTGATATAACAGTGTTCTTAAATTCTTTTGTTGTTTTTAGAATCTTGTAGTTTGCCTACTTATGTTTGTCATAAATGTATACATTCTGCAATTTACTAGTAACTTATTCTAATAATTGGATCACGAGAATATCTTTCAGTGATGGTAAAGACGGATAAGATAGCGGTAATCTTTTATTATTATATCAGTGATCATCTTCGTTCTGTGATTGTGCAATGTCACTGTAAATTATCTCGTATTCATAAAATATTATTATTAGAATGGAACTAATCAAACTTAATGTAGATTCTACTATTTTATGTTAGTTGTGGAATCTTGCTACATCTTGAGACAGTTGGTTTTTGGGCAAAATGTCGCTCGCGTTTTAGACCATTGTGCGCCACGTCGGTTAATTTGTGAACTCTATTGGAATTTGTACGATTTAAGAGAGTTCAGTAAGTAATTCCTGCGATAATCTTTAGTTCTATAATTTTGCTTACAATTAAATTACTTTGATTCTGGGGAATTTGTTGAGAGTTATTGTGTGGCAGTTAACGGGTTAAGATGTTTCAACGCTAACAATAAGCTTACCGAACACTAAAAGTGACTAGTATGTCGTGTCTCGTACAAATGACAAGTTTGAAGTTATTTATATTAAAAAACTAAATAATAATTTCTATAGAGCTCTGCTCTTTTCCTTGCGGAACCAGAAATTTTTGCCTTTTTTCTATAAATTTTTGTCTTTTTCCTATGTTATCCAGTAGATTTGGACGAGAAAATGTGAGAAATCCAAGTTTCGCTTGGGGATCTACGCGATCAACATCAGCGCTAGCTTGTGGTGTCACACAGCGGCTCTGCTCGGTAAGCAGTGCGCGACTGTCACTACACACAGCATGGCGACGCTAACTTGTCAAAAACATTGGAAATTGCTCAACTTTAAACATTTATAACTTTTGAACCATTGATCCTGCGGGATCGAAACTTGGATTTCTCTCGTCTTCTCGTCCGCGTCTACTAGATAACATAGGAAAAAGGTAAAAATGTATAGTAGAAATGCAAAAATTTCTGGTTACGCAAGGAAAAGTTTACCCCAACTGTACAATCTCGATAATAGTAAAATAAAAATTCTGAAACCGACCGTTTGACCGGCGGTCGCAAGTGTAGTGTTATGTTATTGAAATGAATGACGGAGCAATCGAATCTTGAGAATGATACAATTATTGTAGCTATCGACGCCGATAAAGATGGATGTTAAAGCAAAGCAGATCCAGTTGGCGTCTTCCAACAGCGCTGTGCAGCCCGGAAGTGCCGCTGTGGTAACAGGATGGGGCTTCACGTCGGTAAGTTTTTCGTCTGGATCACTCTATGTAGATCGTTTTGACAGCTGTTGCATAGGTAAACCGTGTTTGACGGTGGTACGATGCTTCGGTCAACGGTAACGTTCCCCGAGACTGATTACCCACTGCGAACTCGCGTAAACATTAAGGTTTGTTTGTCGATCGGTCGACAATGTACGGTCGTAACGGCAAACATTCGTCGCATCGGCTACCGGCGCTCTCGCGTTTGCACTGTCCCATCCTACTAGCCTGCGACTCGGTTAGATTGCCGTTCGAAATCGCCTGGTGTAATATGCAATCACTTGCAGGTTAGCGGCTCGATCTCGAGTAACTTGCAAACCCTGACGGCTCCCGTCGTTGATCAAAACACTTGCAGGAAGATCTTCGCCGCCCAGCACAAGGATGTAACCCGAGCGATGCTGTGCGCTGGCAGTTTGAATGGTAGCCAGGGCAGTTGCCAGGTAAAGATCTTTCAATATATCTTTTTCGAACACAATAGTCCACGGTTAAATGTAAATCAGCAAGGGACACCTTCTTAGCAAGAAAAAGTAAATGTACCTATTACTACGGGTGATTGTTTTCCTGCGGTACTTTTTTCCAATCAGATTAAAATACAATAGAAATTATGCATAACACAAGATTAGAACATAATACGCGATTTCTAGTTTGAAATTGAGTTTCATCTAAAACGTTCACCTTGCCTCATTTAAATTTAATCAAGAAATTTGTGTCATCACGAATTACTAATACTGGGTTAGAACTGGATTTCAATCACGTCAATCGTTATTCGTCTGACTTTATTTTTAAAATGGCAGTTTTTAAAGTGGTGGTGATAATTATCAATTTCCATTGATGAAAGTATTTGAAGATTTAAATAGACATTTATCATTTCACTACCTTTTCGACGCTGCAATATAAAATAATTGATTTTCATTTCCCAATTTGGTAAAAGCGAATATCAATTCAGAGTTGTATCATTTTTAAAGTTTTCTTTAAAAATCCACTTGAAATTTAATTTTCGTAAACCGCTCAATTTGGATCAATAACAATTTTTTGCGTTTAATTGTTTTTTATTGATATACAAATATGAAAACCAATTTATTATCAACTGTTCATTTATATTGCAATTAATACTTTCACACAGTATGAAACTTTCAATGCAATAAACACGGTTTAGTAGAAATTTTTTTCTACTATCACTAGTAGAAATCTCGTGAAGTATTGACTTTCCGATGATCTTGGGTTAGTACTTTTATACGTAGGGTAACAAAAGGGATCGATATGTTTAACAAAAAAAATTGGGATGCATTAAAGAATAAAGTGCAATTGCACCTGGCGGGTGCATCGGTGCGTCCACATAAAAATATGGTCTTAGGAAGTTAGGACGTATTATGACATATGATTTTTTCCTTATCATTGTTTTCTATTTTTATCATGTTTTTTTCTATTTACCAGCCTTTTACGTGCTTAAATTATTCTTCTTTACATTTTTATTTTCGCATTGAAGGTTCTTAGTTCGTATTTATTAACGTTTGTTGAAACTTGATGTCAATTGAATTGAAGTTTCAAAACAACCCTCTTCAGTTTAATTAATAGTCATTATATGATATACATTTGTAACAACAATTCAAATACCACCTCAAATACACGTATCTACCGATTAATTGATTATATTTTCCTGGAACTCAAAGATGCTTCAGAAGATTCCTATTATTCCTTCGATAATAATCCAGAAGATAATATCTCATTATCGAATAATTTTATAAATAAATAAAATATCAAATATAGTATATACTGGGTGAATCACTTAACATTTTCATCAGATCAGATTACTACAGTGGAGGAAATATTTTTTTGTCTTCAACGCGTACCACCTTTTTGCGACTATAGAAGAATTACTGTACAATTGTAGACAATTATCATATGTAAAAAAAACCAGCATTTTTATCATTTAAAATAACAGTTTCTGAAGGAAAACCCTGTATTGCTAACATATTGCGTTGGTCTTTTCATGAACTGCAACGTTATACTAATCAAAATCCGTTATGGCATATAAAAAATCGACCTAAAAAAATCTCCTGTCTCATGACAATTGCTCCACTTAAATGAACATTTATTTTCATCGAACATTTTCTACCGTTACTAAAACCAATATACAGGGTGGACCATGTAAATAGGAACACCTAAATATATTCCTTATTTACGGTCCTATAAAAAAACTCCTCGGGACGATGTTACACTATTTTAAGATGCAAATGTAATGGTAAAGAAACCATTTGTTTAGGTCATTTTTTAAATTATTTTCCAAGATCATCGGTATTTTTTTTTTAATAGAAGAATATGATTTCTTTACGATAGCATGATTGATAATAAAAAGACTAAATTCGGAGAATACCATATTTTTGACCTTGATGTGATCTGGAGCAAAAAGAATCATGTTGGAGCGAGAAAGGTGCATTACAGAAATTTAAAACTTACGTGTTTCAGCCAGAATGATGTATTTTTTACGGCCATTCCCATTGATGCAATATTGGAATCTCGTAATAAATGATTTGTGAGAATTGTCGATTTTCTGAGAGATAATTGAAGCACATGTTGCAATAATCCTGTGCCGCATATCTTCTGGCGTTGTAGGTTTTTCTTGTAAGCAACACATTTTATTTTGCCCGATGGAACAAAATCTAGTGACGTCAGATCCGGAGAATGGACTGGCCATGCTACAGATCCTCTTCGTCCAATCCAGTGTCCAGGGTATTTCATATTTAACACAGATCGGGCAAATTCAGAATAACGAGCTGGATATAAACTGAGCACACGAGCTAAAAAATACATAATACAGGCTGAAACACGTTAGTTTCAAACTGCTACATCTTTCACGTCGTGTCAATGTAAAAAATATGGTATTCACCGAATTTAGTTTTTTTATTATCTGCCATGCTAACGTAAAAAAATATACTGTTCCACTTTAAAAAATATCGATGACCTTACTATCTTATTAAAAAATTTTTTTGTATAAGATTACATTTGCCGCTTAGAATAGTGTAACTTCGTCCTGAGGAGTTTTTTTTATAGCACAGTAAATACGGAAGACATGGATAGGTGTTCCCATTTATGTGGTCCACCCCATATATATGTATACATATATGTATATGTTTGCGGTGAAAATTTTAGCTAACTCACCCCGTAAATGATCAGATTCATATCTGACAACAAGAAGATAATATCAGATCAAATCCAATTAGATAATGTCCTCGATTGAATTACTTTGATCGATTATATTACGTTCATTAAAATTGTGCGAAGTGTCATAATATTATTACAGGGAAAATACTATTTTCGCCAGTATTATCTGTGAACGACGCTTTTATCGTAAACTTCACAGATAATTCGTCCACGATGTTATCTTTTAAGATTTTAGAGCAAACAATGTCACAGATTTTCTCCTTCGATTTTGTATACTTCTGTTCTACGAAATTTTGATATCGAAGCTGCTCTCTTGGTACAGATAATAATCGTTACACGTAACGTTACAGGGCGATTCAGGAGGACCTTTAGTACTCAAAGGCATTCAAATTGGTATCGTATCCTGGGGTGCTAACGAATGCGCCAGACAAGGATATCCTGGAGTATACACGCGAGTGTCCGAGGTACGATCTTGGATAGACGCGAAGCTAAAAGAAAAATGAATATCTTCCTGCGCATACCTTGGGCGAAGATTAATTTTTCCTCGTTGGTTGTAAGCATGCTCCATCCGACAGAAACAAAACGCCGATAAAAAGTGGAGCTATTATTTTTTCGTGCAGAAACTTCCAGCCTCGCGTTATAGATTCATATTTTTTATACAGGGAAAAAGAATAAGAAAGATCCTAAATAAACTTTATTAAAAAAGTATCGGCGAAAAATATATTTCATATTTTTAACACGTTCGCCGCCTATCCGGTAACCGGAAAAATAAAATAAAATTGAAGCGATTTATTTAACGAAACAAGAATTGAGATGTACGAGATTTATGATATTAATTATTATTATTAGCCTGCGAATTTTATCCATTTCTGACAAAAATCACTGTACGATATGTAGAAATTATATGTACAGTTATTATTAAAGGTAGAAACAAACTTCTATTTGCCTTCTGTTCCTTGTCATTCAGGCGAACTATTTGTATTTTGTATAAGGATCAGCACTCGATCCTATTGTAGATTCTAAATAAAGGTGGGATAATTAAAATAATTAAGTTTCACTCAAAGTAATTAATTTCGAATCTAAGAAATGGTAATCTGGTGATGTTAACACCGGATTCGTTTTTAATTGAAAAATTAATCCAGGGGAACCACCGCGGATCGAAATTATCACGGCGTGTCAAATAAATTGGGCACGGAAAGTATAAATGTAATACTTTACCGAGTGCGGTGCCAATCAATTATCGAAGATACTCTTCCGCAAGTGTTCCGGAACAATTAATGGTTCTTCTGCGAAGAGAAATACGATGATTAACCAATTCACTTTCTATCTAGCCGAGGATTGTGTTCAGAGCCGTATTACCGTTCGTTTTCCTAGAAGGGCTGCGCAATTTTAAGTGTCATTGAAGCATATCGACGATTTCGACTTGCGACAGTATCTCTATGGCGGTTCCGCGTAAAATACCACAGGAAATCGGTTCCGGTTACTATTTTGCTTGCACTTTGCGAAACGTTGCTCTCTGCAAACAGCTTAATTGTTAATTAATGCAAACGATTCCGCAGACTTACAGTGGCGGATAAAGAGTAAAGTTTAAAATTAGTGTTTCTGCATACGAGTATCGATATCCCATTACGTAAGCATTCACGGCGAATTTATATTTTTCATCCTTTCTTACGTTTATGGCTCTAAATGACCTCGAATGACCTTGAATTACAATATCGTTAAAATTGTATCGAGAAGGTCTACAATTTTCTACAGTTTTATGGAGTTTTATCTCGTTTTATTTTATCTTGTTTTATCGATTTTGGCAAGTGAACGGCTCAAATGTTCGGATCAATTATGAGAAAGTCAAGTTGACTGAAAATGCATTTCTTCTTTCAATAAATCTAATAAGCCGAAAATGATATAAAAACATCATCCAAATCTTTGAATGCCTTTATTCCATATTTTAGTACACAATAACTCTTCTAATATCCTGTAAAATTCCTTTCATTTTGATGCTTTAAGGTATTTTATATAGTGTGTCGTACAAAACTAGTATAGATCGCGCACCTCGAGAACTTTATAACTAGTAAATGTGAACACATTTGACTTTACTATTGTTGATGTTTTGTGTATCAAAGATTTTTAAACAAAATATTAAATGTATATTATTGTTAATCGTTTAGATTGGTGAAAAATGGAGTCAAGAATAAAATATTGAATATAATGAAATTACAATATTAACTGATTGTCGAGATAAAATAAATGTCAAATCGTATGCTTCTTGAAATCTAGAAGACTCTGTCTTAATAAATACAGAAATAATGGTTGACTTTTGCCTGCGGATAAATTGCAGTGTCTTTGGTCAAACAGATTTTCAAAAACACAGGCAGCAGTTTGATCGGATCTTTCCGAGCGTGGACAGTAAAGAGCATGCTCGTCGACACTTTCAAACCTTGAAGTGTTCGACCGTGCAAAGTATCTTTTTTGAAACGATCGGCCAACACAGAGGGCATCTGTACATCTGAACAAAAAACATGTCCACGACACGGCAACACGATCGAGGTAACAGCGGGGTGCGACAAGAGAGGCCGAGGTCGAAGGAAAGAGAAGGAGAAAGAGAGGTGCAAAGAGGGAGAGGGAGTGACACGTACACAGCGGAGGCTTGATGAAAGAACTACCTGTTCGGTATGAACCTCGCTAATGAAAAGGCGTCCCCTCGACTGTACGTATGCACAGAGTTGAGTACACAGTGCAGAGAGGAAACACTTGAACCGATACGCGCTGTGCATCGTTCTCACCTCTTCCGCGCTCAGACGTGGTACGTCATCGAATTATTTGTTCGAAATTATTAATTTTACAGCTGTCGCGTACGTGCCTGGGTTCCCAGTCGATTTTGCAGCTCGGCACAGGTGGCCGACTCGTAAAGGACGACGCGACGGGAACGAACGTCGCTATTGTACGTGCCGTCGTTGATCGGCGTCTTCGTCTTCTAAAGAGACCCTGGCATCGATTCTAAACGCTGTTTACTTCGCACCTTCGCGATCGTAACAACCACTGCGCAGGGTAAGGAAAATATCTGGACATGCCAACCATCCTCGTTGCTCTTGATTTTATGGAACAAAATTGCCAATCATTTTTCAAAATATATACAGCGAGTCGCGAAAGTATTCGAACGGTTTGAAATGAAAAATTTCACGCTGAAAAAATATGAGTCATATTTAATTTAATTTACAATTTTATTTACTATTTTATACTTACGTACTGGATAAAACAGCCAAGGTGTTCCGTTAAAGCATCAGGATTCTCAGAGTGTTCCAACGTTGAAGAAGTTTGGAAAACCCTGTTTTAAGGGCTCGACGCGTTCGTTTTAATATTTAATCATGAAAAGTTTTCTCTTTTTTTTCATAATTAGGTACATTGAAAGCCGAATCGCGTTAGAAACACGCCTAATGGCTTCGTACTAAATGAATGGTGTAAGCGTCCGCTGGCGGCGCTGAAATTTTATTTCAGTCCTTCTCCTTTTTGCGTAATCGATGCGGAATCTAGGTCGGCGGCGGTCCGAGACTTTCGTGGATCGGAAATTTTTCGTCGTGTCCAAGTAAATTGATACGAACGACAATTAACCCGAATATCGAAATAAAAGAAGGGCGAGCCAGATGTTGGAGAGGTAGTTTCTTCGGCAAGTTCCCGCCATGTATACCTTCCTCGTGTTTCTGTGGTTGCAGCTCGCGCCAGTCGTGTTGTCGCAGCTCTTTTTACTGCAACGTAAGTACACTCGATCTCCATAAAGTGCATCAACCTGTGCAAAAAAGAGTGGAATCACTCGCGATAAAAAAAAAAGAAAAGAAAAATAACACACAAATATCACGTGAACCGTTCCCCACCTCTCGAAACGCATTTCACGTGTTGCAAATTAACGCGCACTGTTCGTTGTTCGCACGCCTTGCTGGCAATTATTAATTTTTTTAACGACACTTCGATCTGTTGCGACAGGTACGTTCACTTTATATTGTTCGGCAATTTTTTCGAGGGTGCATTGCTCACTCTATTTTTCGCTCTGGTCGAGTCGGCGTCGCGTCGTAAAACCTCGAGCACCTATTTTCCACTGGTCCAATTGTTCTCGATTTAAGGGAGCCCATTAAGTCCCATCGAAACACATCGCCAACGCTACGCTCTAATTAGAATGTCTTCAATGGCCATGCAGGAGGAAACGGTAACTCAACTATTGATTCTTTCAGTCGGTGACGAGAGTCGTATTGTTGGAGGCCATCCAGCAAATATCGATGATCATCCGTACCAGGTGAGTGTTCCGATCCTACAACTACCGAAGACGAGTCGATCCAGAATTTCCTACAATCAAATACAAAAATCTAGTTTCTCCGAAATGCTCGTTATTTGTCATTGGGCTGTGAAGTTTTATGCGATATCAAAATTGTCTGCAATTGTTGCAGGACACAAACGATACATCCAGATTTACTTCTTTTCTGGAAAACTTTAGGGAGTTACAAACAGAGACTTGGGCATTAATCATTGAGATACCATATCATCTTATCTGGCTACATGTAATTTGGAATAATCGTGCGTTAGTTTAGATAAACAAGCAAATTTTAGATCGTTTCACTATTTCAATTTCAAATGGAATTTGAAATAATTTTTCATTGTATCATTTTTTTATCGAGTAGTTACTCAAATCACTTTTACCGTTCAAAATTACATTTACATCGTATCGACATCAGAAAATGCGTCAGAATTACAGATTCTCCTAACATACTGTGCATTGCCATCATCTGCTCCTGTAGAAAAATTGTTTCTGTTCGCAACAATGCTACATTTACCACAACACAATTGTATTCCTGATGAGCTATTTTAGAAGCAATTCTGCTTTCGGATTTGGTTTTAGAATGACAAACTCTATAAAAATCACCTAACAGATATTGCTGAACAAATTTGGTGTTGTAAAGTGTAATCAGTTTGCCTTTCACAAAAAACCCGAGTCAACGCATAAAAAGAATGCAAATCCGTGCTTAACACGGCTGCGCTGATTATACGGGGAAACATTGTGAATTTCGCGGCTGTCGGAGCCGATGATTCGCAAAATTGATACACTGACGAAATTTATAGGTGTCCCTCCGATATAACAATCGTCACGTATGCGGTGGCGCTATCATTAGCGAGGAATGGGTCGTTACAGCCGCACACTGTGTCCAGAGGTACGCATACTTTTTCCTCAACTGTGCATGGAATTTTTTAACGACACTTAGCCAAATTTATGAATCGTGTTATTCACCGTGTAACGAAAATTTATTGTAGCCGTGGACAACACGGACAAATAGACAACTTGACGCTAACGAGAAGTCCAGTTATCCGAGACGTGACGAATTTAAATTCACAAATTTTGATTCTTCCGGCCGGCACAAATAATTATTTTTCAAAATTTCAAAGAACGTGTAATCTACAATGCTGAACGAAATAATGGGCATACAGTAAATCCTTTATAGTCGTAAAAAGTACACGTTGAAGGCAGAAAAAATATCCCCTCCACTGTAGTAATCTAATCTCGGCTCCGAACTTCTTTATTTTTCATTATTTTTTCATGGAACTTTCACCAATATATGTGTGGAATTTTTTTTTTATTAAAATAATACCAAACACGATATAATTTCAACTGTATTTAGTGGTTTAATCGACGATGAAAGTTTCGGGCGCAAGGATGGACAGCGTATGGGAGAGAAAGAGACGCGGAGAGTCGCAGTCGCTTCAGCCGCGCGCGGTCTCTCTTTACACGCGCTGTCCTTTTTTACGTTCGGCTCGGTCTTTGAAGCTCAAAAAAATAGTGTCCGTCAATGAACTGAGCAAATGAACCTCTCCCAGGCTTTTGCGACTATAGACGATTTACTGTAATTCAATTTTTAAGTTCAGAACTATTATTCATAACTAGAACAATAATAGAGCTAATGTCAATTTCTTTAAATATACGTATGCATTTTGCACGCTACGGAATAACGCACATTAACATTTCCACAATTTTTTATTTATTTTCACGTTACAACTGGAATTTCTCTTTTCATATACTATTTTAGGATCGCTTAGTAACATATATACAGAGTCCCCAAAATTGTTGTACTTCCTTGAAAGGACCGATTCCCGAGATCATTTGAAATTGAAGAATCGATTAACATACATACGAGCTACAAGCGGTTGGAAATGGTAAAAATCGTAGTTTTACACGACTTTCGATCAGTTTCTACTTAGAATCCACAGAATTGTACATCTTTCGATGCGTTTCATTTTTTCCTGCGTTAACCGATTTCGATGAAATTTTCACTATGTCTATAAGTAACATAGAGCTACAAAACATACATTATAAATTTTCATTACGGGCCCAAATAAAAAACTTTAAAAAAATGCCTTTTTTATGTTCGCATGCAACCTTATAAATTATAATTTTTGGAAAATTTTTTTGCATATCATTTCGTAAACCAATGCTTCTAATTGATTATAAAAAATCAGGTCGTTTGGTACAATTACAAAAGAATTATTCTGTTTTAAAGGGCGTTCGAATACTTTTTACGCTCACTGTAGGTTGTTTAACGCTTTATTAAAAAGTTATTAATACAAAATACAGAATTGAAAGGGGACAGTTAAGTGATTTTTAACTACTTTTGTACATGTGCTTTTATGCGAGCGGTGTTCGCTATCTGTAATCATCAAATTAATACTAATTATTACTACTAATCACGGAATAATAATTATTACTACCGATACTAACGTTAATACAAAATGTGTAAATGCAACTAATATTGCATTTCGAATTGGCCTCCGTCTTTAAAAATACAAGATTTACAGCGCAGCGTTTCATAATGGTTAATGAATCATTAATTCTTCATATCTGTTCATTACGCGTGTATGTATATTCTTGTTTTATCAACTTTTTTCTTTAAAGTTCTTCACTCGTATAGGTCAAGTGGCGTGCGATTCCATATTTTTGTTCATAACCTTTTAATAAAGTGTTTAACAGCGTACGTCTATAAAACATTCTTTTCTCATTTAGACCCATAGAATATGCTGACAAAGTTTGGAACTACAAATCTGAAAACTCTGTATATGCAGGCATGCTTAAAACTGGTAACGAGACAAGAGAAAAATGTGTTTTACCAATTTTTACTAAAAAACTGTAGAAACTCTGAGATGTGCTATATTTTTGTCCCGATGTCTACATTTTAGAAGATTCTACAATACGAAATAGTAACAAATATAAAAAATATAAATTAATTCGTGGCCCTCATAATCAATCGGTCGTAACTTTATTTTAAATCCAAATATTTTATCCACCAATTTGAAGATTCAGTAACACGATGTAAATGCATAGAAAGTGATGGAGATTATTTTTCATTGCAGAATGTATTTTGATTGCTTGTAAATACTCCACAAAATCAAGAAAAGCGGGCCAGAAAATAATTTGTACATCTGACATTATATTGTTACGCAAATAATTAATTTCTTATGTAAATAATTTTAATTGAATGAAAATACTGACTCCATATTTTCACATTTAAAAAATTTTTTAAAATTGTTTGAAGCTTCGGCTACTCCTTTGTCGCCATGTGTGCAAAAAATTCGCTGTCTTTAATAAAAATCTAGACGATTTAAAACGAAATCATTTTTACCATTGGAAAAACATATAAAATGTATTTGTTTCATAAAAGTGGACTTGACATACTCTGGCTCCGAGATCCAAACTTCATTTTTGCGATTTTTGCATGTTTTGGGTCTTGGGTTAATTTCCACGATATTTTATTTATATTTTTCTACGGTATTCCATAACTCCCGTTCTGTAATATTTTTCCGTTCCAGAGCCTTCACTCCATTAATTTCGATAAAGGCTGGTACTTCTAACCTGAAGGAGGATGGAATAGTCGTCGACGCTCGAGAAATCATTACCCATGAGATGTACGATCCTAGGAACTCTGATTACGATATAGCTGTAATTCGGGTGAGTGGCATTCACACATTTAGATCGGAGTCGAGAAGTAGAAAATCGTGTTTTCGGATTCGCTTTAACAAACATTTCGGCAGATTAATGCACAAAACCGAATCACAGAATTTGGGAACATTTAATGCGCTTATTAAAGTAAACCACTGGTCAAAATAACCGACTGCAGATATAATATTTTAGAATTATTGAAATGATAAGAATGATTTCATGAAAAATGATTATACACGAGGAAAGTCTGAAACGGATCATAGGTGGCAAATCGAGCAATATTTTGAAAAGTGATTTTAAAGTTTCGTAAACTATTTTATTCCATATATCTACAGGGTGTCACGGTATCGAGTGCATCCGTGGCGGGGTGATTTTGCATGAGAAAATAAGTCGAAGATATAGTATAAATTATTTCCATTTAAGGCTTTATTTTCAAGAAAATCGAGCTGTAAAATTCAACGAACACGCGTGCTATGTATTATTGAATAAAGTAGATATCGATTCCCACGTCTGATCATTACTTATTTTACTTATTGGTTCTACTTCTTACAAATGCTGGGCACGTAAACTTAACGGATTTTCGAAGTCAATTTGCTCGAAAACGATTATTTTCTCATATAGAATCGCCCCCTCCACAGTTGTACCCAATACTGGGACACCCTGCAGCATATGGAATGAAATATGTAGTTTACGAAACTTTAAAGTTGTTTTTGAAGAGAACGGTTGATTTCCAACCAATGGTTCCGTGCAGATTTTTGTTATTCGCGACGAATACTAAACGATGCGATAGAAAAACAATTTGACCTAAAAATTATGCTCAAGGTCAATTTTGCGGCAACTTTTTTTGCCACGACTCCACCGATCTAACGATGTACAATCACCTGAGGAAGCCATGACAATACATTTTGTTACCCCCTGAACAGACATATATTTTGAGTAATATACAGGGTGGTTAACCAGATATTACCACCTCGATTTTCGCCATTATTATTATTCGTAGCGAAGAATGTTTATATAAGGTCGAATAGTTTCGAGTGTTGCATACTTTGGCGTTGTGAGTTTTTTTGTAGGTGGACGCGTAGAAGAGATACGAAGGTCATCAGTAGTTTTTTTAAATGGAATCGAATGTTTTTTTCTGCACCAATCGATGAAGCTTTATATTCTCGACAGAAAAGAACCTATTAATATCGAAAAACCATTAGTTAAGGAGATATTTTAATTTTCGTGTTACGATAAGAAGCTTAAGCGCCTGATATCCAATAAATATAACAGGATTTGGAAATTACATTTTTGAGACAGTAAAATTCAATTTTCGAGGCATGGGAACACGGAAGCTCTGTTTGCCATGCTTAACGTGTGCTTCGGATCCCTTTATAACAGACTTGATCTGATTTTCATCATGATCGATGATGCTGTTAAGTCGTTACTTGACAAGTATGATACACGAAGTCTACGAAGATTAACGGGTGTATTCAAATCTGTTATACGCGAATAAATTAAATGTTCAATTCGTACAGATTTTTGTCCCAGGTTTTCGAAAAGTCGACCGTTCCGAGGCCGTGTTCTAACAGCAAGAACGTAACCGGCCCGAGCAGATCGTGTTCTGGATCGATGAAGATTATTTATTAACGGGGGCGATACGTGTCCCCGGTCGAATAAAGCCAAAGAATTCAATTACCGTTTCACAATCAATTCTGCAATGCGCGCAGCCTCTCTGGCGTGTTCGCATTCGTGGTCGGGCTCGCCGTTACCTGAAACCAATTACAATTTCAGTTGAAAAAGCCGCTGGAGTACGGTGGCCGGGTGCGACCGATCCTCCTGGCACCGGTGGCAGATCATTACCAAGCCGGTACCAAGGCGGTGGTGACTGGCTGGGGAGTGTTGAAGAGCAACGGCCAGCTGTCCAACCAGTTACGTAAGGTCGAGGTGCCTCTCGTCTCTAATGCCGAGTGCGCTGAGCTGTACGGGATTCGGCCTATCACAAGGAGAATGATTTGCGCCGGTTATGTAAGCCTAGGCGGGAAGGACGCGTGCCAGGTAATTGCCTACCATTAATTGTCGTTTAAATGGGGATCGTCGGGAGCGAATATGCGCGCACGCGTCACAACCGTGGACGCGCTCGCCTTCCCGAGACTAATATGTTTTTAATCGCACCGCATCGCACCGGCTTCCTGCGTTCCATACGCCGCCATCGCCATCGATATGCCTGTTGCGACAGCCATCGTGAGAACTTTGTACCTCGGCTGCATTTCCGTGATTTTTTGAGAGGGTCATTATTTACAATAGGGAACTCCTTACTGATTCCGATGGCATTGACACACGATAACTCTTGGCGATGACAAGACGATAACTTTCTTAACATTGGACCATACGATTTGAAATTTTTTGGGAAGCTAGAACAATTGGTTTGCTACACAACGTGACCAAAAATTTAGAAAAAATTGCAAGTTGCCGAAATTACAGAGAAGATACTAATAATTGTGTTTGTCAACTTTTTTACGTAGGCTCGTATAGAACATTTAGAAAACACGTTTCGTAGATTTGTATCGATCGACGTTACAATGAGCCACAAACGTTTAAAGATGGTCAAAATTACAGTTTTTATCACGATTTTCGGTGTCCAGCGATCAGGTACAAGAACTTTATATTGAAATTCTTGAAAGAACGTTAATTTATGCCAATTTTTCGGTTATCAGAATATGCCATGAACTCGGTCCTGCATCCGTTCTTACACTCTAATTCAGGAATGTCTATTAAAAAATCTAGTGGATGTTTAACTGCAGAAAAGCACTCGTTGAATCAGCAAATTTTTACTTACTTCCTGCGTTTGTTATCGATCCGCTGTTCTTTTGTACAAACATCCGAAGTCTAACCAGCTTTTCCCCGGTAAGAATGTCTTTTACGTTGCTTCACAGGAATACGTTCGCTGCCAGACTAAAATATCTTACATTTCTCGTGTCTTGATATTTCTTGGACTCATTCTTACCTGAAACGTACCGGGTGAATCACTTAATATTTAAAGTTAAAGTATCTCCGGTGTTCATAAAGACATGGGAATATGTACAAGGAAAAAAATATTTGCTTCAGAGAGACGATTCTTGACATGGAAATCTGCATTTAAGGTCGCTTTCTGAATTTTTCTGAAATTGTAAATTAAAGTGTCGTTTCATTATCTTTCATCAATAAACAGCAAAAAATGTTTGTTTTAAGTCAATATATATTTCTTTTCAAGTGTTAAAAATTTTTGAGATCCACTTTCTCAAGGGTCAAGGTCTTATAAACAGAACTGCGTTTAGAAAAATTCTTTAAAATAAACCGTTGAATAAATATGAGCAAATCCGTGGAACATCATCCGGGAGGCAAGCAATACAATAACGCATTGGTCGGCCGACCAATCCGACGCGTTGCCTCGCCCGGCCGATTCAGAGACACGTCTCCCGGATTTGCTCATATTTATTTAACGGTTTATGTTAGAGGATTTTTATAAACGCAGTTCTCTTTACAAGACCTTGACTCTTGAGAAAGTGGATCTCAAAAATGGTTAAAACCTAAAGAAAATATTATACAGGGTGTGGCTGGACGGGTGGTACAGCCGGGCAGGGGATGACTCTACACGTAAAAATAAGCCGAAAAAAAAGGAATGACAAATGTCTTTGTTGTTTTCAAAGGTACCTTAAATTTCTTGAGGACAAAGTTGAACTTGAGGAAAAAATTTTTGTGTTTATGTAATTTTTTGTTAGAGTTATCAAGGTCAACTTCATTTTTTAAAATGGAATTACTCTTGTTTAAACATCTACAACGATAGTCCCTTTCATTACGAATTCGGTGACTATAATTACTCAAGGTCATTCAAGGTCACTGACAGAAATCACGTATTAGACTAAAATATGGAAGCACATTGTAGATGTTTAAAAAGGGTGGTTCCATTTAAAAAATTGAAGGTGACCTTGACATCTCTAAACTTTGTCCTCAAAACATTTAATGTATCTTTGAAAACAACAAAGATATTTGAGGTGATAACGTTAGGCGACTCACCCTGTATTTGCTGCATTTTCAAAATTGATTTTCTCGAAAACGAGGCGTCAAACAAAAAAAAGTGTTATTTTCTTATTTTTTCGACTTATTCTTACATGTAGAATCATCCCCTGCCCGGATATACTACCCGTCCGAACACACCCTTCATAGACTCACCGGCAAAATATTTGCATTTAAAAAAAATAAGTTTCGCAAGTTAAAAAAAACATTTTTCGCTGCTCATTGATAAAAGATAATGAAACTACACTTTAATTTAGAAAATTCGGAAAATTTTTTTGGGCATGTTAGACGATTTTGATGAAATTTTCAGCATGTGTATAACCAACGTGGATCTACAAAGCATATATTTTAAATTTTCATTAAGTTCCCAAATACAAAACTTAAAAAAAATGCTTTAATTATTATTGCATGCAACCTTGTAAATTGTAATTTTTTGAAAATCTTTTTTGCAGATAATTTAGTAAACCAATGCTTCTAATTGCTTAGAAAACTTCTGGTCGTTTGGTACAATTATGAAAAAGTTATACTGTTTTAAAGTGCGTTGAAATACTTTCGTGGTTCACTGTAATAATTTTTAGCGATGCTTCAGAGAGGACAGTCGAGTGTGCAAAGATTTAAACTCTACGTGCCCTGCCGATGGTTAAATGTTAGGCGACTCACCCTGTATACGCAATCACGACTATTATTCCTGTCGGACTGTAGACAGGTTTCAGCTGCTTTCAAAATACTCGTGGAACTTCGGTGTAAACGTGAATCGAGTTGTAGAACGAAAGTTGACAGAAGTTGTTTTACAAATATTAGACGATACGGAGCCGATATGGCAGCCGTTGATCGCCATTACGCGGCAAAGACTTCGGCACGCCATCCTTATTTCCGTTTTATCGGGTTCCCAGTTTTGTAACAACGTGAGAATTGCCGGGGATTTCGAGAGTAAAATCCTGTACCGCGCCAGTGCTACAGGAAGGGGAGGATAATATATCGTGACCAGCTGTATCGATTTTCACTAGATGTATGGTGAATATCTTGCCCAAATGTGCCCCGAAACAGCGTCGTTAACCCTTTACAGTCCAATTATTTGTTGCTTTCTTGTGTTCGTTGGCTGAATTTAATTCAACGATACTTCGCCGTACTCGTCCATTATCGACGAAACTCGCGTCTCTCGAATGTTGTATTCTCTCGGATATCTCCATTCACGTTCGAATGGTATCGCCGATGTCGTTCAAATTGGATAAAACAGCGCTGCGTTCCTCTTAATTAAGTGCCTTGTTTCTTTCGGGCAGTTTTGTATGGCGGCTCTGTTTTCGGAAGTTTTTAATGGAAAGTTACCGAATTAAATTCATTCGCTTACTTCTCAACTTCTTCGCAAAAGCTGAAACTAGCTTCATTATTTCCGGAATACCATTCTGAGGAGGGTATATGTACGAGGTGTGATAAAAAAATAAGGTGACTTTTTATTTTTATCAAAAAATATTTATTTATCCATCGATATTTATGTTGTCCCCTTCAAAGTAATCCCCCTCAGATATAATACACTTGTGCCAGCGCTTTTTCCAATCCTCGAAGCACTTCCGATAAGCACTTTTTGGTATAGCTTTGAGCTCTTCCAGCGATGCAGTCTTTATCTCCTCGATCGTTGCAAATCTCCGTCCTTTCGTGGGTCTCTTCAGTTTTGGGAACAGGAAAAATTCGCAGGGGTCCAAATCCGGTGAATATGGTGGCTGAAGCACGATCGCGGTGTTGATTCTGGCCAGAAAATTACTCGCAAGCAACGATGCGCGAGCAGGTGCATTTCGTGACACACGTTTCATGCTCAAAACATCCGTTAAAATTGCTTGGCACGAACCGAACTGTCTCTATGCTGATCTGCAGTCTATGTATAAATAACTGTTTCACTTGATTTTTTCATTTTTCCACTGAACCGATAGGTCTATCGACGAAATTTTGTTTCACCTGCAGGGTGACAGCGGCGGACCAATGGTACAGTACGGAAACTTAATCGGAATCGTTTCATGGGGTTTCGGATGCGCGCGACCATCTTACCCCGGCGTATACACGCGCGTTACAGTCCTCCGCAGCTGGATTACAGAAAAAACTGGTTTGTGAGAAAATGAGACGCAAGAAAAAGAAAAGAAGAAGAAAGAAAAAGACGCTATTATTCGATAATACTGCGCAGATCATCATACATACATATCTACGGTACAGGGTGAAACACCTAAGAGTATCACCGAAAATATCTCCGTTGTTTTTAGTAAGATGAAAAAATGTTTTAACAAGACAATGCTTGGTTCGGTGCGGCAATTATTGTGCCGGAGAAATTATTTTTCAACGGACCCTAATACAGTACGGTAAGCACGAATATGGTCTTCGTACGTTGAGTTTTGCTTCTTGAGGAATAACTCCGTCGAAGGTCGTTTGGAGGTCAACATATTAAACATGGATAAATTTGTCTTTTCGTTAGCTATAATGTTACGCTAATCAAAATACGTTGTTCCATTTAAAAAAAACGACGATGGCCTTGAAACATCGGAATATATGATCTAGAGAAAAGGAACTTCTCCGTCACAATGAATGCCCCACTGAACCAAACATTTTCTTCCTGAAACATTTTTTTTTTCGTATTACTAAAAACAACGGAGATATTCTCGGTGGGTACAAATTAATTCGCGAATTTAGCGATTATTTACGAACAATTGAAATACACTGTACTCTCCAAAATATGCCCCAACCCAAAGTGCCCCAATCTTTACGACACTCGCTTAAATAGTATATTCTCATAATTTAAATATTTCATAAAATGGTATATCCGAATAGTATTTACTTATGCAAGTATTATATTTCAACGTTTGCTATTTTATACCAAATTATTTCCAATTTTCCCCAGGTATTCTTCCCTGGTATTCAACCGTGCAATTAATGGTTTCTACTATGAGTTGTAAATTAGGCATTGGTTTCGATTCGATTGCTTTCCCCGGTCACGTGTCTCCCGAAGAATAGTCGTTTGTCGTAATTGGATCAATTACCGCATACGGAAGTATCGCTTGGCGCAATCGATCGGTGTAGGTATCTGCTCTTTGGATCATTTACGAGCGGCATGGCGCGAGCGTCGACGAAGCTCGATAATATCGGCGCATTTTTCGCCCGAAATATATTTCGCCTCTCGGTTTTCACCGTTGCTCGCTTATTTAAATGCGGCGACGCGACGCGACGCAACGCGTCGTAGCGGGTCGATAAACGAGCGGCACAAGGCTTCTAATGTATGAGCGTAACAAGTGGTCCTATAATTGAGCCGGTTATTTCTCATCGGGACTACCAGATATTTATCCGCGCATTTAGCGAGCGCAAAGATACTATTAGTTTGCTAATGAACGAGCGCGAAATCGCGGACAGCCAGTTTTTGCCGTTCGCGGAAATGAGTCACCGGGTCGCAGTAAAGTACGAGCCGACGAAACCGCTAATTAACCGGATAATCGATAATCCTTTTGGGGTCCCAGCGTGCATATTGTAAATTCGTACGAGGCTATGCAAATGTTGTCGCAAATTTTATGCGCCCCGTTTTGTGCTCGACTCGTCCTTTTTTCCACTGGAATTTCTACGTTGAAGAACGTATCGGTTACAGATTCGTCAAATTATGCGGTTTTTGTGTTACGAACTTGTGTTACAAACTTGTATAAGCGTGTGTTGATGTATACATGTCTTGAATCAGTGGTCGCATAGTAAAACTATGAGGATACATTATTTACATTAGCGTAACTGAATCTGATATGGACCACCGCAATATTTCAGCGACTAAACAACTGAATTAATCCAGAAACGACGCAAAATATGTCGTTAAAGACAAAAGGTGATAATGCACTCGTCCACAAAATTAAGGATGACTAAATTGTGGCCGTTTACAGAGCGAAGCTAATAGCCGGCAACCAGATACTAGCATTGCCTACCGTAGAAGTTACAAGTTTATAATATAATTTCTACTGTTTTGTGACAGCTATTAAGCGAAGACATAATTTTGATTTAATCCCTGTTTCTTATAATCGACACAGAACATTTTAGTCTCTTTTCAAGTCCCTTTATTCGAAAGTACATATGTATAAGAAACTATAGAACGATGGACAGAAAAACAATGCTTGTCGAAGAAAATCGTTTTGTTGCCTCTATTTGCATACACAATCATCTTAACATCTATTACAGATAAGTTATATTTTGTTTGCCACTAATCGATACATTAAAAAATTGTTTGCAACGCATTGAAAACCGTGTTCCGCACATTCCACTCCCAGCATAACATTTATTCCCGGTGAGCACAGCGACAGAAATCCGTTAAAACGCTTCCGTTGCATAGTTGGCCGGAACCCGTTTTTCGGATATTGTGAAAAAATGTTTGTATACATCAATTGTTAACTCCTCAGAGCTTCAACACAGCCAAAATATTAGCCATTTCAAAGTGAAACCATTTATTCTAAAAACTAACTATAGGGCATGACATAAATGGTTTGAATTAATATTTGGTATTCTATGTATATCAATACAGTTTGTGTAAAAAGTATTCGTACATCCTTTAAAAACGGCTTGAATTTTTTTAAGACGCTAAAAGGATTAGTTAACTAACCAATGTGTAAATAATTTTATTTTAATTGTTATTGGTCGCAGTTGCAAAGGAAAAAGTAAAGGTCACGATTTTTAAATCACAATATTTGTGATGATACAATATTTTCATTGTTTAAGTAGTTCCGCACCAATACTTAATCCATGTACAATTGCCACTATGTTTATAACAATATAAACTTTGAGAAGGGTGGTAAACGAATGTTTAGAAGTGTTATACGTGGGACTTGAATCCTATGAAAGCTCAGGTAATTATGGAGAGCAACATGCAAATTTCAGGCGCAGCTACTTGCAACTTTTAAGTTCTACAAATTTTAAAAAACAAATGTCCGAAGTACTAGAACTTCGTCGGTTTTCAGTTACCGTTTCGTTTTGAATATTTTTTATATTATTTATGTTAGTTACATTAATGGCGTGTTTTCGTTGAAAATAAATCCATACAAAAGTATTTTTAATTTGGTTTTTTTCGCAGGTTCAGCAACATAGTGCCATACATAGTACGATTTTTTAGACATTTTCAATGATCTGGCAAAAAAATGTTTGCAACAATAAGTTGATCAGTATATTTACCTTTCTACAAATTAAAAAAAAAATTATTACGAAAAAGGGGGAATACCTCGATTTTTTAGATGTTAAAAATACTTCATAATATTCTAGTTCGTGTCGAGACCAATTCAACGATCTGCTATACTATAATAACCTTGAAAAAGCTCTAAAATAATTTTAGCTACAAAAAGCGGGTTTCCAGTTCACTGTGCGTCGGCGCGGCGGGGGAATGCATATAAAAGGTGAACTGCGTCAAGAAAAATAAAATGCCGAACGTATTATGGCGGCAGGAATTCGTTCGTGCGTTGGGAATAGGTGGAATTCTCTTTTCCCGGCTCCATTATATTTCTATAGAGCCCTTTGCAGCGTTCGACAAATTTGTAAAGTTACGAGTGCGTTTTGGCATCGGTAGGAGGGACGCGGACGTGCGGAAACTTTTCCGTTCCGCTCGAAGCGGCGCGGCGCCGCTGCACGCGCGATAGAATTCTTGGTAAAGGTTATAGCAATGTTGACATTGTAGTTTCGCGAATATCATCTCTTGTATAGCGGATGCCGGAATTCGCCGAGATCCACGCCGCATAACTGCTGACACGGGTGTACACACCCGGATGTATCATAGTTTTACACCCTAATCCATAGGATAGAACGCCAATCAGCGTCTGGCCTTCCATCAGCGGAGCACCTGGATCACCCTGCAAGTAGACGAGGGTTGACAGTTTCAGTGATTACTCGCAGCACCGCTCACGCTGATTTGCTAATGCATCGCTGATTCGAAAAGAGGATCACGTCGCCCGATTGTGTTCCCGCGTTACCCGAAGCCAATTATTCGGCCGTAACGCTGCCGGTCATCGTGCCCTCCTTTTCTCGAATAAAAACTGTGTCACGCTGCTAACGATATTGTGTCGTCGCGACGCCAATGCTAACGAATGCGTGCGCTCTGATTATAGCGGAGCTGTGATAAACGGTTAGAGCGACGATGAAAGCGAACCGTAGAAATACAGTCACTCGCAACGAACATTGTAACTTTGTAAGCTTTTTAATCTAACGCATTACCGACCGGAAATTATTGCATAATTTCGAAAAATCTATGTTACATGACTAAACAATTTTTTATGGAACCTTCGGTAGCAACAGCAATTTTCATTGCGAACCAACGAGTCACCCTCGATAACGTCATCTAATAGTTCCATTTCAGATTGCAATGTAAAAGAAAACTTCTATGCTGTCCTTTGGTGCAGCACAATTATAGAAAATCCTATTAACCCCAGATGACCGTGCAGGAGTCATTTCTTTTAGGAGTGCGCTCCTCAAGAGAAGTGCCGCACACATTGACGAAATGTGACGTAGTCGCTGATAGTTAGGTATGCGGGACGGCACAGAGGCAAGAGGAGTCTTTTCGTTGCGTGCGTTGCGTGAATTATGGTGGGGAGCTCGAGCGATAGTAAATGCATGTTCTCAATTTGAAAATCATGAAGCATAAATTTAGATTGTGAACTCCTAGTTGATCATGATTAATTGTAACGATTGATCACAGAATGAATACGTATCGGTAGTTAACAGCGTTAAGGACACTATTGTCTCGTAAGACATAACGCAAAAAAGATGCTCTGCGTTTTCAGCAATCGAATGTGTGGTTGAATGGATATTGAGCACCATTCACGGCGCATAATGGAAAATTATCACAATGCACGGAGATTTCAACGCGCTTCATCGTTATAATAGTAACTATAAAATCGTCGGTGCCGCGTAAAGAACGATACCCTATCGGTTGGTTCTCCGGGCCAGCAATAGATTCCAATACCATTTTTGCCCAATTTTCGCACGGAAAATACAATTCCCCCCGAAAGTCGTATAACTCGGCCCGGCCCGCCTTTTGAAATCGGGCGAACGCGCTGCTGGCGATTCGAATATACGATTTCTGAATACGATCGCGCTTTAAGAGAGGAAAACTAATTGGAATTTTCCAGACCGCTCCCTGGAAGCAATTCTAACGCTCTTTTGGAACTAATTGTCAGCCTCGGCGAAGAGAACTCTGCTGATTTATTTTCTCGTTCCAAGTATTCGTTTGATGCATCAACGTGCCGAATGTACTTTATTTTAATGCTACTCCAAATTTATCATGAAATACTAATATGTATAACCATTCCATGGAAGAATGATGTGTTCTGAACACAAAAAAAGATTGGTGACCCTCAAAAGCTAATACAACATAAGAAAATATTAAAAAATAATATCGATTACATTTTGCACGTATTACCGCGGACGAAAAAGAGCCATGTACCAATTATTGTGTACCCATTATTGTGGATTAAATCGAACATACGAGCGTACGCGAACATGCGAGGTACCCAACTCAAAAGGTTACACTGAAGTGAACCTCGTTTTTCATCGGAGCTGAATTTCATACCACGGTATTAGAAACATTCTTAGCGATCTTTGTACCGCAGTAATAAGCTCCTCCTTTGCTTTAACGTACGTAATGCCGAGGGCTAAGTTAGTTATTAAAAAGGTAAGAGAAATTTCATTTTATATTTTTATTGTATCGAAATAAGTATTTAAATAATAATTTAACGTTAAGCAACTTGAACTAAGAAAGACCCCCTCGTACGTGAAAAGAAAAAGTTGTTCAAAACGTGTAGCTGCACAACATATTAAAATTTCATCAAAATCGGAGAGGAGTATCGCTTTCTAAATAATTACCAAAATGTTTTTTAAAGAAAAGATATGATTACAGCAAATGCAGGGATAAAAAAATTGAAAATTCAGAGAAACAAATTTTCGACGTGTGTGGCACGTACTTTCCAACTGTGGGATGAAAACCTTTCGACGTGCGTGGCACGTTATTCCAGCAAAACGGCTTAAAAATAGGATCGTGACGACAAGAAGATTAGAATCTCTGTTGAAGCGATAGTGTGCGAGTTCTTTCTGGCTCGAAAATATCCTAAAATATTGCACAGCAATTAAGAATCGTCCCACGAATGCGTGTCATCGCTGCAATTAAAGAAGAATTATAACTGTCGCAAGCGCAATGCACAGGGGATGTTGGAACGAGCAGATCGGAGCGACGGAGGCTCGCGACAAATTTACGATGATTTAAATTACCCCGAATATTCCTTGATTGAAACCGTACCCCAGCTGTTTGTCGTTCGTTTTACACGTTAATTATCGCCCATATAAATTTGTCGGTTCGGTCGGTTCGCCGAGAGCGCGAGCGAATTCGCGCGAGAGAGGGCACCGCGCATGATTTATCGGTTAACGTCAGACAGTTTTCGGTGGGGGAGGTTGCAATCGGGTCCTCGAGTTGGCTGGTGGAGTTTATTGTCCGCTTATTGGGTGCAATCGACAGACGGAATTAGCCGCGGAAGCGTTTCGAATCGCCATTGAATCGCAGGACGCGGGACAAGAGCGGCCGCGGCACGGCGCGGCGTGCACGCATAAAAGACAATCAGCCGCCCCCTCCACTCGCCCGTTAACGAGCCACCAAATCCATTCGTTTCGTACGCTTTTCTCCGTTTTCTTTTTAGTTTTGCGCTCTCGCTCAGCGTTATGTACCCAAAGGTCGGAATTTTGACGCGTCGATGAAAGAACGAGGAACAAAGACGATTTCCCCGGACGAGACGGAATTGAATGTTCAATAATGAATGAACGCGCGTTGAATGATCGACGGGAATCCCAGGAGCCTGCAAATAGAACCGATTCAATCTGAGCGTCAAACGCTATATCCTTCGAGTTTAATCTCAGCTTTTTATGCCTTTTAACGAAACAACGTTCGATGGCCTAGCATGCCATTACTGTGTGCGCTAACAATACGGTAGGTAATTCAATTGTGTACACGGTAGTTTATACGCGGCATTTCGATTGAACGTCGTATGTACTCGAACTGAACATTGTTCAGTTAAAATGTTGAAAAGAAAGATTTTCTGCAAACCGATCTAGCTAGAACCTAACCCAGACTTGGAATCTTTAGGGCACGCATGGGCAATTGGTGCTCTGAGAGTCGATGACGTGGAATCGGCTACCCCAAACCCGCCGGCCAGTGCAAAAGAGGAATACGGAATAAGACAAGTAAGGTGAGCTCGTATTCCCCTCTCGCGCTAACCGGCTGGGTTGGAGAAGCCGATCCACGTCATCGGCTTTCAGAGCACCAATTGTCCAGGTATGCTTCAAGGTAACGCAGCACCGAAGTAAGATTAACGATTCTCAAATAAACCTACTACTCTCTCGAAAGAAGTTTTCAAATTCCCATCAACAGCTTGCTGTTTGTTTACGGTCATAAAGTAGAGACTAATATTTTACGAATAGAACGCCCACACCTCCGAGGTCCGGCGCAGCCAGTTTTCAATAGCAAGCGCATATTGTGCAGAGCCATTTATCTTCCTAATGATCACTTTGCCGACACATCAAATTGGGAAACTCCCCGTTTACGCGGCCGTCAGACACATTAGCGGCCTGTTTTTGGGTGTCAGGTCGCTCATTGTTCGCGAAACGGTTGCGTCTGACATCGAAGCCCATAAGCAACGGGCTGTTTAGGTACTCGGGCTGCATAACCCGGTGCACGCCGGATGCACATACACCCAACCCAGACTCAGAGACTCTCGGTGTGCGGCGCGGCGCGACGGCGGCGAGGACGACGTCGAGGGATCTGCTTAGCAGACGCTACAGGATCTTGGGTGTCGCAAGGTTGTCGTGGCTCGCGAATGCACACAGCCAACCGTTTCACCCCCTCGCCAAAGTTCCCTTGTCTTCATCTTACCTGACACGTCTCCACCCCGAGGGTCATGTTACCGGCACAAAGCATTTTCTGGAACACCGGCTCGTAGCTGGGTATCTTCGAGATGCAGGTGTCTTGATTCACTATTGGTACCGCTGTCGCTGTCAGCTGCGATTCCCCTGGACCATCCTACAAATCGTTGTGTCTTTCAGTCATTCGTTCGTTAGATTTACATGCCAGCAGAAACCAATATCGTACCTACCACTTATGGGAGTAGACTCGTTTTTCTAGGATTGCAAGGGTGCCGGATGCGCGTTCTCATTTCTCGATAATAGAAAAATGAGGTTTTTCAGTGATCAAGAACGCTAGATAAAAGATCGATCTAGGTCGCTATCGCCCTCAAAATTCCTATTTTTTCGTTTACGCATTAGCGGTAGCTATTTTCATGGCTACATGCTGGCCGAATAATGCAAATTACGCCTCGTAATCGAAAATATAGGACTTTTAAGGGCGATAGCGCGCCCCCTTGCAATCCTGGAAACGAGTCTATCGCCTTAAGAGAGGTTTCTCGTGTAATAGGTTAAAAAGATTGAGACATGTTTATTTACATAAATCGAAGGTAGGGAAGACCGGGACTTAGTATACGTATTTTCATCTTTAACGAGTAAATTATTGTTAAATTTATTATATTTTAAAATTCTAACCTAAAAATATATTAATGGTATGGTGGGTTGAATTTGATTTTATATTATTCTGTTTTCTTTTGATATGATCATAATTTCTTTTAATATAATTAAAACTATTTAAGTTCTTTTTACATTATTTCTGAAGCAGCCTGTTTCATTTAAAATCGTGAATTGTACGTTTTTGCATAGTTGATTTTAAATAGCGAAGAACGAAATTGAAGTATTTATTCTAAGTTCGTCTCAATCGCGGTACGTAGAATTATACTTAATGTTACTCGTCACATCTAAAAGTTACTGTCAAATATGCATAATTTTATTTATTTGTATAATGTGGAAGACGTCCAGTCTATACTAGGATGTTAGAACTTTTACGGTATAACTGATATAAATTTCAATTCAATTCTCAGCTTAAACGTTAAGAATAATTCTCAATACAATCGTTATTATTCAAATACGTTTAAGATTCCTTATTATTCCTATTCGGAACATAATAAATGTAAATGGTTTCAGCGATATCTTCTGTAATTGTTATGTAAGTTTCATTGTTTATGGTACTTAAGGGTTAAGTCTATTATGGTGCTAAAGTTAGGACTGAAAGTTCGGGTCGTTGAGATCGTATTTCTCTTTGTCTACTTCGCTGTGTTCGTATCTTATTTAAGTAATTGTTCTATAAAAGAGACTCTGGACGACAATGATGTTCACGGTGCGCTCAGTTTTTTGTCTCTTAACACTTTCGTAGGATTTCGAGTGTCCTGATTTCGCACTGTCGTCGTGACAGTTTCTTGTTACAAGCGTCTCTTGTTTCTTACTGTGCCCCATAATGAGGCAACTTATATGTTTGATGTACTGCTCGCTTGTATATTTCATAGAGCAAAGTCATTACTATTATACCAAAAAGCGCATACTCTGCCACACATTGTTTCAAGAGACTTTATATTATCCAATGAATATTTAACAAACCACAGTACACGTTATTTAACGGTAACATTATCCTACTCTAGCATAGTTACTTTTAACGTAGTTATTTATTTCTTTAACCCAAGATTTACGCGACCTGTTAAAATGAAGGGTTATAAATTATTCAATTTACAATAATTGAAATTGTAAGCATGCATCTATGAAGAATTATTCAAAAAATTTATTTCATTTTTCAGTGCATATAATTATAGTTTTCTATCGATCGTATTTTGTTGTTAATAAAATTGTTAATGCTTTCGGCGAAAGGGTTCGATCATTTGTTACATAATTTACAAAGCCATTTTGCAAATTACCAAAGTAATTTCGACGTTTCGATCTACATTTAGATCATCTTCAAGGGTTATTAGAATTGCGTCTGTAAAATTTTTTTTTGTATATATATATTGGTATACGTATTTCGATCTATGATCTTATACATTCTTGCCTTATGTTTACTGTTTATCTCGGTGTCTCGATAAACGACATGCACTGAACAAGTATTACAGTGTCACGTCGAATTTATTAATGTTCATCGCAAAGCGATAGTTTTATTAAGGGAATAATGTTGGTAAAACATTAGCTTCTTTATCAACCACTTTTTCATTCTCAAAATCAAACCTATGGTCAAATTCTATTGAATGTCTCGTCAAGGCAGTATTTTGAGACGGAGGTAAGAAAATGTAAGGATTACGCTCTGTAATTCGCGTTTCCAATTGTCTGGAATTTTGCCCAATGTTAATTTGAGTGCAAAATTCCGTGCATACAACAGTAAAAGTCGCTAAAAATCTGAATAATTACGTTCCTGTTATGTTTTTAAAGTAATGACAAATAGTAACTTTTGGTTCTACGTAAACTTAGTCCTAAAACTATTCAAGTGCAAAAAGCGTTCGTTTTACATTCGCTATGTACCGTATTAATATCTGACTGAGCGGAAATTGAATCAGATATCATGAGGAAGCGAATATTTAACGAATGAATTTGCGCTATAATGACTACAAGATGACACCGAATGATAATAATTATTAACGGGCAGAGAACGGACAGTTTGAAAATAACTTTTCACTGTGATGCGATAATAGAGTGTGTAGCATCCATCGATGATACGTATACAGGGTGAGTTAGTTACAGTGTAACAGACGTATATCTAGAAAATAAAGCGTTTTGGAGAAAAATGTTTCAGAAAAAAGTTGTATGGTTTCAAGGGGAGCATATTGCGACAAACATTTTCTACGTGGGTGGAGCCATAGAGGAAATTTCAAGGTCACCTTGATTTTTTTAAATAGAATGTCCTTTTTTATGCCATAGATCGGTAGAGTATCAAATTCTGAGTATAAAAGTGTTGACCTGCATATACGCTGAACCTAATAATTAACGAGATACGTATTATCCAAAGAAGAAAGAAAATTATTTCGACGTCTCGTTGACTATTACATTTAAGACATATGGAGGACAATACAGTTTTTCTCAGAATTCGATAGTCTATCGATTCGTGATACAGAAAGTAGGTCTTTTAATTTAAAATAATCAAGGTGACCTTGAAATCTCCTCTATCCCTACACCCACGCAGAAAATGTTTATGGCACAATATGCCACCCTTGAAACCATACAACTTTTGTCTGAAACAGTTTTCTCCAAAATGCTTCATTTCCGAGATATACATACGTCTGTTACACTTTAACTGACTCACCCTGTACGTACTCCTATTCAATTTTATGTGAAACTGATAAACTGAGGAAGAAAATTTAAAATATTTCATAATAGCACACTGACAATTATCATTATTGCTCATAAAATAAAAAAAAACCCTCGGGCCGGTCCCGTTTTTTAGATCGTACAGTTCTATTGTTTATGCGACCGCGCTGAACGTAAAAAAGAACAGCGCGTATAAACAGGAACCGTGGGTTGAAGGTACACTACATACATACCGTCGATTACACCACTAAATACAGATCAAATGATATCGTGTTTGGTATACCGATTTAATCAGAAAAATGCCACAAATATTGGGTTGGCAAGAAAGTAATTTCGGTATTTTAATGGGTATTTTAGGTGAAGCAAAACCGAATTTCTTTATTCAAGCGATGAACTTTAATCAATAAAATGTTTTCTTGTTTGTTCTTTTTGACAAAAGATCATCGAACAAAAGGGAAAATATGTTATTCGTTGAAGTTCATTGCTTGAATAAACAAATTGGGCTCTATTTCACCTTAAAATACCGAAATTACTTTCTTGCCAACCCAATATGTTGGCAAAAGTCTCATAAAAAAATAATGAAAAATAAAGAAGTTTTATAATTGGATTAGTAGTGTTTACAATTTACGCTACTCGACGACCGAGGCAGCTCAAGTTTCTGGCCCCTCGCGGGGTATGCCCCGCAGTGGAGGGGATAGGAAATTTTCTTAGATCAAGACTCGATTGAACTCCGAAAAACAACAGAAGTACTTACAAGGTTGTGTTTCCATCCTGTCACGAAACAAATCGTTTCATCATCGAGTTCTGTATAATCTTCGTTCGGCAGGCCAATTGGTAGTAATTTCTCACCGAATTGAACAGGAACCTTTAACTATTAAAAGAAATTGTATTAAAATGTTTGATGTGTCTTGATCCGTGATGTTGTTTTCGACGTACACATTTAACGTAACAATTAATTGTGGCACAACAGATGACCCTTATTTTTTATATAAATTGAAAAATATTCTCAAAAATGAGTGCAAAAGTGGTGTCTCTTCGTCTTTAACCATTGTTTAAACATGTTTAAACAATCATAATTTATTTCTGTCGGATATCACTGTATTCGGGAAAGTCTACAGAATTTTATCCCGTAAAGAATAATTCTATATCTTTTATAATAACATCACAATATTTGTTCAAAGTTGAAAAATATAAATACACTTTTACTCAGAATTCGATAATCTATCGATTCGTGACACAGAAAGTATATCTTTCCATTTAAAGAACTCAAGGTGACCTTGAAATCTCCTCTATGCATCTACCCACGTAGAAAATGTTTATGTCAGGATATGTCCCCTTCTATACCGTGTAAGTTTTGTATACAACATTTTTTCATATTATTACAAATAACGGCAATATTTAAAGTGGTCGTAGTTAGCGCCCCACCCTGTAGCGACAATGCGTGCGAGCGAGAGCACAGCTACACGTCTGTGCTACGGCCTAACCATACTCCTTCGAGTCACTTGCCCGTAGCTGTGTCCACGCCGGCAACGACAATGCTTCTGACCAATACATGCAGCGTTGCCCGTAGAGGCGTGACTTCATTCCCGCCGTTCTGTCTATACTCTTTTGTTTACGAGATAATTGAAAAAACTTTACATGTAAATGCATAAATTAAGTCTGAGTTAGGTCCGGGTTAGGTATCATGATACAACAAGAATCCGGTATGGTCTAGTGGCTAGGATACCTGGCTTTCACCCAGGAGGCTCGGGTTCGATTCCCGGTACCGGAAATTATTTTTTTGTGAAGGTCGATTACACGATCTGGGCCCTCTCCCCATTTAGCCTAGAGACGGTTACCGCGGCAGAGAAACACCGCTCGTATCATATAATAAAGCCAAACTGTTCCGAAAAAATCAGCCTGTGACGTCGTGCACAAGAAACCCAGTACCAGCGCCACCTGGTGGTGTCCAACTTCGTGATGTCACTTCTTATTTTACGGATATTTGCATATTACGCGTGGTTTGAACGGCATTTTTTGATACTTATAGTCGTTTCAATTGTAAATGGTTGTCATTAGGTAAAAATGGTTAATAAGTGTTGTGTACCTACAGTGGGTGTTAAAAGTATTCGTACCCTTTAAATCAGAATAACTTTTTATAATTGTACCAAACGACCTGATTTTTGTATAATCAAGTAGAAGCATCGATTTACGAAATGATACGTAAAGAAGATTTTCCAAATATTCCTTAATAGAAGATATTCGAGGGAAAAACGATTGTATAAGTATTAAATTAATTATTTCAACGTTTAATCCATTTGGAGTACGTTTTCCCGTTATCCGTGGCCACTCAAACTTTGCACATATATTTTTTTAATTATTTGGAACAACTCTGAATGGTGCCGAAAAAAGAAATTCAAAAGTCGAAAATGAGAGCCACCTTAATTTATTATACATACCTGTATGGGCATGTACTGTCCGGATATTTTCAACGTAACAAAATAAACGAAAAAGACAGACACCAAAATATTGGTGGCGTATTTTGAGGATTGCTATATGTACAACGGTTTAAATTAGGTCTACTTGCTACTTGCTGAATTAAAAGAAAGATTACCACCGTATCCTTCATGTTTCAAACGGTATTATTATATGAATTTTAATAAAGTATTTACGAACTTTCCATCGCATGTTATTCTATTCCGGACTTTTAGCCGTGGAACACACAAATAAAGTTTGAATAAAAAGCTCGTGGGACAATGGACACCCTGTACACCTCGCACGCGAGGACAATTATTCGGGGTAGATCTGACCCCGTTTGTTCTCGGTGTTATAATTAACTCAATAATTACCGTTGCGCGCCGATATATACGGCACATTTAATCGAGCAACAATACATCACTGTTCCAGCGTTTATTAAACTCTTTTCTCTCGCGGAAACGTGCGGGATGGCGACATAGCCGTCGTGTCGCGAATGATTAATATTTTATTTCAGTAATAGTTGCTCGGCTCAAGAAATCAATTTTTTCGCTTTAATCGATAGCAGCATACATAGATATTGTGTCCGTTAAGTTTCGGACAAACATTTGTAGTACGGTAATCATTCGATCTAAGAAAGTCCCTCGGGTCCGTGGTATACCTCAGATCGTACAGTTCTACTAGTTTGGTAGGCACATTACATACCGTCAATTAAACCACTAAATGCCGTTCAAATTATATCGTGGTTAATACCATTTTAACACGTTTTTATTAACTCTAATTCTTGTCTGTCTATTTGTTTGTTTGTCTGTTCGGTACAAATTTTGCAATTGATTTTAAACTAACTTCCCGGCGAGCTAGAGATTTGAAACTTTAAACATAGCTCAGAACTAGATGACAATGCAATATTTTATCGGTTCCTCGATCGATCGTTCTAGATCTATCGAGTTCGTTTGAATTTTCGTACGTTGAGGTAAACGGTCTCAACGCCCGCTGGTCGTTCTCGCAACCGCTCGCGTTTGTTTTCGACATTCCGCGGTCGCAATACCGTCTGAAATTAAATGATATTTAACTGAAAGTTGAAACAAAAATTGCATGATGTTATTGTATCTACAAAATTGTAAAACAATTTTTTTAAATGCATTAAACTAATGGTTTTTTTTATATAAAAAGGTTAATCATTTTTTACTGAAGAATGAACCGCGTCGATTAGTTCATTCAAAAATTTAAAATGACCTGCATATATTCTCTACTCCTCGTGCTACAAAAAAAAACCATTAATGTAAAATCATGTCCCACTCGAACCCATGTAACTTTTGCTTGAAAGATGTTTCGATATCGTTTATAATTTTAAAAATATTCGAGTGATTCGCTTCAAATGGGACACGTCCTGTGTGCAGTGCTTTTAAACAGTTTCTTAATCGCGTTATACGGAAGTTTACTGTAGAATTCTAGGCAATCTGCGGAACGTGATATTTTTCTCGACTAACGGTAAACCGTGCTATTTTTCGCAGCATTGAAGGGTATCGAAATGTGCTATTCTTCGTCGTGGAAAAGAATAACGTGCTATTTTTCGTAGATACGAAGGAAAATATACTATATTTCGAGATCAAACTCGAAACATTCTGATTTCCGTGATCAGAAAGAGCAGATTTTCTTTCTAAGAATTTCCTTCCTTTCAAAGGGTCAAGCTCCTTCTGGGTGTCGCAAAAGTCCTCGCAGAAATATAAATCTCCGTAGAAAGTGTGTCGCAATCAGGGACTGGAAAGGTTTTGAAAATAACTATTGCAAACTGGTATACGTATACAGGGTGGGGCGTTATAAACAGGTCACCCGAATATCTCGCTTGCTTTTTAGAATAGAAGAAAATGCATCAGACCAAACTTAGTTGGTATCGTAACATCAGATTATGAGCGCCTCGATACTCCGTAAATTTGGTCCGAAGCATTTACTTCTATTTTCAAGAGCAAGCTAGTTATTTGGTGACTTGATTATAGGGTCCCACCCTGTATATCTGATCTGAGTAATAGTTACGAAGAACCGAAAGAATGTCGCAACTGTAACGTGCAGACTCCTGATTTTATGCATTTATAACAACAATGAGTAGGTGCAATTTAAAACAGTGAACAAAATTAAGGGACTTTAAGAGTATTAATATATTATTTTCTCTACACTAAAATGATTGGTGAGGAATAATTTATATTTAGCTCTTGTGTCTTGCAACTGTCAAACTTTCTATTTCCCATAAAGATCCAGAGTTTAGTTATCAGCATATCGGTTCTGGCTTATCTCGATTACGGTTACGGTTCCTGAGAACTGATACCATATCAATTTTATAACTGTTAATTTTCGTATTTTCTTACATATCGATTTCCAGTTTGAATCGAAAAATAACAGTTACGGAACTGTAACCGTAACCGATATAAGCCTGAATCCACATCTTCGTAACAGTTATAACTAGACAGCGGGTTTGATGTATTTCGAAAACAGTGAAAACATTAGAAGAATTTAAAAATACTGTTATATTATTTCCAATCTGTTAACCGTATTAAGAAAGAAAATAAATTTCTATTCCACTCCAGTTTGTTGCAATTCGCAAAAGATCCGCTGTCTAGTTATAACATTATTTAGGGTTCTCGTTAACCGTTTTAAGGACCAAAAACCGATATTATAATTGTTTCCAATCCCTGGTTGCGGTAAGCTAGATCAGGTTTACTTTATCGACACGATAAAAACAGTGACAAAATTTCCGGCCGGTGTATGTGCCGGCGCGTCGTGATAAACGCCCGGCATCCGGCTCGCGGCCGAAGTGCCGCGAAATAAATGTGCTTTCAACCCCTTTTAAAAGCGTCCCGTGTACCTTTATTAGCGCAATGTCATTCAGCAGGACGTATTTATCAAAATCCTCGTGCACCACGATGCCGCTCGCCTCCAATTCATCTCCGCCGGATGCAAGCGTGTCTGTCCGGGCTCGCACGAACACCGTCCGCGGGTCAGTCCTGCAAGCAAGCACCGGTTCCGTAAATTCATCGACTTTTTCACGGCGAAGCAATTTGCGTGCCGCGGCATAAATTCCGCAGAGTAGAGAAATATACTCGCCCGAAAACGCAGGACGCTGCGGTCACGACCCAGGATTCGTGCACCAGCGCGCCGCTGCACACGTGATTCCTGTTCCTCTCGATGGACACCTGCGTTACAGACGACAGTGATTCGAACGCGTGGCGGACGAACGATAACCGGTTCAATTGCAGTTCGTTATTTCGACGTGACAACGCGACGCTTCTGTCAACATCGCTCGATCGTGCCTATGTTTTTGCACGGTGCATCGCGGTGTACTGTTCGCCCATCAGGAGATTGCAGTGATTTCGACAGTGGGTTGGTTGCAGGGGATGTCCGTGTATGTTGTAGAGGGAAATGGAAGGAACACAATTTTTGACTTTGGGACTTTGTTCGGACTAGTTAGGAGGTAAACATACTAAAAGTCCCCACTCCTTGGAGGTGAGCGGGATGCAGGGGAGCACTACAAGTTTCTCACTGCCAACTCCTGATGGACGATCGGTACAACAATTATAATACGCTGCTCTACGAAATTAACCCTTTGCACTCTTTTATTCAATGTAACTCGACATCAGAGAAAGAGAAATAAACCGTTTTAAAACGGAAATATTTCAGGTGGTGAAAGTTAGCGGTCCAATATGATTCTACAAGTTGCAAAAAATTAAGGGAAACGTATAAAATGATAACAGCTGTAACTATGTTTTCGTAATTAATTGTCCCAATATACTTGATATCGTTTATTGTACTACACGATAAGTTCGTAGAAATGTTAGATAAGAGTGACGCATTAGCGAAATGTATGAAATTTCACGTTAAAAATAGTAGATACTGCAGAGAAAGAAGTGACTCATTGACATACGATTGATAATTTTTACTTAGTATATCAAACGAGACACACTTTGTGTTATCAGATATATGTATGTACAGTCGGGACACAAAATTAAATGGACATCCTTTAAAAACTAATAAGTTTTCTAGGATTAAACCAAACGTCTTGATGTTTTTCAGGATGTTAAAGGGATTAGTTTACTAAGTAATGTATTAAAAAACTTCCCAATGAAAGAAAAATTCCCAATCAAAATTTCCAAATGAAGCTTTTCTTTGCTTCAACGATTTAACATCGATTGTTCTCACATACAACTTGAGCAGTTTGTAGTTATTTCATGGACAGATGAATGTCAAAGAATTACCATAAATTCATAGATATGGTATATAAGCAGTTACAAGAGGTATAAAAAGTGTTATTGCGTTTCAAAGAATTTTTAATTTACCGTCTTATATTGATTGGTATACTTCGATCTATGATCTTAAACATTCTTGCCTAATGTTTATTGTTTACCTCAGTGTCTCGATAACCGGCATGCACTGACCAAGTATTACAGTGTCACGTCGAAATTATTAATGTTCATCGCAAAGCTAGCGAGTAGTTCTATTACCAGCATTTTTCCCTTTCTCTGATATGTATTTTCAAATTTGAAAATATTTTTAATTTGTTACAAAATTTTTCACAGACGCAATTTCAGTAACCCTTGAAGATGATCTGAATACAGATCGAAACGTCTAAATTACTTTAGTAATTTGCAAAATGGCTTTGTAAATTAAGTAACAAATGATCGAACCCTTGCGCCGAAAGCATTAACAATTTTCTTATAAAAAAATTTTTTGAAATTGCTATTGCTCGGAATTTTGAGAACAAAAGTAAAGGTCACGTTTTTAACTTTTTCATCTGTGGTCATAACGGAAATTTAAAACGTGCGTTTCGTTAAGCTAGGTAAGTTTTATGCATGTATAAAGTTCCATCGGAATCCGTTAAAGCATAAAAAACTACAGGCAAAATTAGCAAAATACTGAAAAATCTCAAGTGGTATAGTTATTCAATCTTTAAAAAATAATTAATTTTATGCCCCGACTACAGGTTATAAAAATATGGTTTACGTATGAGAACATACATTTACAAAAACGCTACAAGGATAAATTGTTAAAAGAGTTCAGTAAATATTTAAAATGCAACAGTAATCTACATTTATTATATAGAAGAAAAAAGAATGTTCAAACTAAAAATGTTTTGCCATCACATGCTAGACTCGAAGGAAATAATTACATTTATATTTTTACTCTGTCTACTTTTTTCGCTGGACACGCTTTAATGTTCTCTTTCGGTCGCATCTGGTTCTGCTACACTGCGGAAATGTAAATATAACGCATAAATACCGTGTAACACGTCCCCTTTTTTCTTGTTGCGCAAATACTGCCACAGTGTTGTGCCATACTAGTAGTGGGTATACTGTATTAACCCTTTGCACTCGGAGCTATTTGAACTCGAAAATGAAACATTTTTTCCGACCGAGAATATTTCCATTCCCTATGATTTTTGAAATTTTATGGATATGAAATTAGTGCAATACCTCGTACAATACCTAAATGTGTAGTAATTGATTAGATACCGACATACTTCATAATGTAAACAATACATTGAATAATGGTACAGCAATTTTTAGTAAGGCCTCAGTGTCACCATTCGAGTACCAAGGGTTAAGAGTAAAAAGTGTTTAACTTGCAGACGAAAAGCTTTCTCAATATTTACTTTGCATTTTTTTCATACTAATACTGCAAGAAAAAATCTAGTAGGGTCATTGTACCGATTACTGCGGTATCATGCTTCGATCGTGCATTTTAATATCATTTCTAATTTATCATGAAATAATATGTGTAAGCATTTTATGGAAGCACGATGTGTTCCGAATACAACAAAATTGGCGACCCTCAAAACCTAATACAACATAAAAAAATATTAAAAAGTGAAATCGGTAATATTTTGTACGTATTACTGCGGATGAAAACAGATGTACTAATTACTGCGTACACATTAGCGCGGATTAGAATTCGAAATATACGTGCGTACGGAAACAAACTACGTATCTAGGCATTACTTTAAATAAATCCTGAGTACAGTAACAAATCATTTTTTCATTTTTTACATTTTATTTATTGTAACACCGTAGTATGATATCACATAAATAACCGAATACATTTTTTTAACAAATATTTAAGGGATATTTATTATCTTTAGTTTGAAGCTGTTACGTTTACAAACATAAATGGTTACGTCAAATGTAAGTTTGAAATGTAAGAGATAAATTAGTTTGGTTGAGAAAAATATGGATAAATAAATGTAACCTCTACTACTTGTACATGATTTTCGCTAAACTACGCTCAGAAAATAGAGAGCTTCGTAATCGTCATATGTATACGTTCAAATCTACTCGATCTGACAATGAGTTCGAGTATACTCGGAAATGCCACTTATTATGTTTCATTATGTTTCAAGCACTTACAAAGTGTTTGAATCTATCTTATCTAGGTTTGTATCCACTTGAAAGTATTGCTGTCTCTTCGAAGTATTCGTGGATTATTATTTGGAACAATCAAATAAAATTCGAACTTACAATGTACTTGATCCCATTTCCACTCTTAGTGGTCTGTAGATCTAGTGTAATAACTGGACTGCGAATGTTATGCATTAATGTAAAAAAAGAAGTAGGTATAATTTAAAATAAATTTAAAGGATTTAATAACACCGATAAACTAGGTTTAACTTATCACGATTATAAATGGAAGAATAAACCTAAATAGTTATAATAAAGTTTTTAATGCTTTCGGCGCAAGGGTTCGATCATTTGTTACTTAATTTAAAAAGCAATTTTGCAAATTGCTAAAATAATTCCGACGTTTCGATCTTCGTTCAGATCATCTTCAAGGGTTAGACATTTAGAATATAGTTTACTATATAGTTATAGTTGACTTCTATTTTTGCAATCAATGCAAACAATTTTTACTTTCAATAAAGATCAGCAGTCTTGTAATCACCGAATCAACGCGGCACTAAATGCGACTGACGTGAGTTGGCTTGTAAAAATGACAAGATTTAATTTATTTAGATTTTGTACGTTTTTTTATCATAGCAAATGCTGGAATGCCGAAAGATCTCTAGTTTGAATCAATTAAATATACGAAATATAAAGCCGGTTATTCGATAGGTTTAGTATTATTAATTACAAAAAGGTACATCTTGTCGACTTACGTGGTACGGATAATCCTGGATGATCACGTGCCTGGTATTTGTGGACGCAAGAACTGCGCGGAGAGTTAAGAATATTTGCATGAATTTGCTCACGGAATTGGATCTCGTCGACAGTTACGTATGTATTATCCAACTTACCGCCCTCTAGGAGGATGCAGATCAGGAACAGCACTTTCTTAGACATGTCGACACGAATTGACTCGAAGCGAAGTCCGGTCTGTCAAATTATTGGACCAGCAACTCGAGCGTCATCGACATGCGTGGGGTCGAATTTTGTCAGCGATAAGCGTCGTTATCGATCGTTAACCGCTTTCGAAAGCGCCTTGTTCCGTGAACTTCAAAAGATCCCCGGTAATCTGTTACCCTTCCTCTGCTGTATGTACAGTAAAGAACTGCTACGTGCCGTGAAAAAAAAATTGTTCCTCTCTCTGTCGTCGACTGTGTCCCTAGATAGATCGTGATTAGCGATATCGTATCCAGGCCGAGATAATGGAACAAACGTGTCAAGATTAGTTGCACATTCGATTCGGAGCGATTTAAAATTAATTGACGAAGCGCACACTTTTACTGAAACGTATTTCTTGTATGCGTAGTGCGGATTGTGTGCATGTGTGCACACATTATACGTGTCTCCCTTGAGTGCTCGATGCTCTTTATTTACCAATAGTTTAGAACTCTTCGACGAACTAACTTATCTATCGACTGTCCAAGCTATCGACAGTGTTACTCGTGGATGGCCAATGTCTGGGAATTTTAAAAGGGGAATAAGTTTTACTCTGTCTTATGCAGTAGATCCAAAAAGTATTTGAACACTAGATTTCCGATTCTCGAGAAATTCTGTCAATATTTGAACTACGATCGTTTCGTTAAAAAGAATAGTGCAGTAATAAATTTGAATCCTTTCTAAACCATTCATTTTATTCCCAGAATACTTGTGTACGATATAGCAGGTGATAAAGTATAGCGGATGGTTCACTGTACGTTTCGCGCATTTTTCAAAAATTTCAATTAGATATCGTCTAGTAAAGTAATGTATCTAGCTCGACAAAGAAACTAAAGTCTCGTTTGTGCCACCAATTACGTGACTGTGTATGTGTTTCTACAAATACGATTAAATCGCGCGTTCGAGTAGCGAAGACAGACAATTGAAAAGGTTTCAATGAAACGGGGATCATGATCGAACTGTACAGCCGGGTAAACTATCGGCGAAAGTTTAGGGAACTTTGGAGCAGTGGTGAGATGGACAAAGGAAGCGTTTCGCGGTTAAGTACACTGTCCGTGCTGTCAATCGTTGCTGTCAAATGACGTTTAAAGTTGACACTGTTTCCGACAGTTTAAAACTATGGTATTTTCTGCTTCTGTTCATGAGTTTTGTAACATTTTATCTTGATAAAATTGAAACATGAAGTTACAAGTTACGTTCTTATACATCACAAACGTTGAAATTTTTCTAATAGTTCTAGGAAGTAGAAATTTGTTAATATTGCTATAAACTCTTACATCAAGTATACGTATTAACGCTACGTTTACGTGACCCGTCAATATGACGGGATCTAATATTCTTACTTTTGTGATTATTAAAACTGTAAAGATGCTTCCCTGAGGAATTATATATCAAATTTGTTTCTTTGGGTATATATTATTGAAAAAATGGCCAAAAATCTGAATAGACACGTACTTGTTATGTTTATAAAATAATGGGAAATAGTTATCTCTGGAGCTCCGTAAACCTAGTGTTAAGTAGTCCAGTTTTAAAAATCATATCAAACTCATGTTTTTTAAAATTAAATTCTAATTAACATTACTAGTATGGTAACTAAATTACATTAAATATTAATCTTTTATTATGCACAGTTATCGAAGCTCGGTATTCCAGGAAAGAGCACGGTAAATATTCGGGAGGGAACACAGTAGTTAACGCAGAGTATCGCGGGAGGAAGCACAGTAATTAAGGCACATTAAATTTGAAGATTATAGACACACAGGAACTGATTCCAGTACTTGTTATTTTATGTTTGATGATATTCGAATAAAGTTTAATGTTTCTGTCATAAGAAAGTTTATATCGATAAAAATACCTTTGAAATATAATTTTAAATTCTTGAGAGAGGTTTTTTTAGAGAGAAAAAACAGTTTTTCTACTAAAACTAATTTCAGAAATTGCCATGTCTAAAAAAGTGTATATTATAATAGGAGCTATAAGTCGCTACAGCGAAAAATAAAACTGATTTAGGAGCATATGCATGAGTGTGCAATCGAACAATAAGCGTTGCGTTTATGCGAATCAATAATGAGACGCTAAGAGTGAAGAAACTTCATCTGACGTTGATAAGCTTTTAAAAAAACATTATAGATAGTAATGTAGGAACAGAGTGTGGGAGATAAGAGAAAACTCTCGAATCGACGATATAATTAGAGATATATTTATTCGCCGATGCACACTCTATCGCTGTCGCTCAGATTCGCTGTCGCTTCGATTCGCTATCGCAGTTACCCAAAAAGGACACTCTCGCGTTGTTCTCGCTCCTTATGTACAACATTTAGTTACATTCGCTCTCTCTTCCTCTCGTTGTTCCATTCTCTCACTTTCGGCCTTCCGAGTTTGTTGCTCTCGCTTCTTCTGGAGTCAACCGTCTTAACCGTACAATCGGTTTTCCCCGGTCATTGCTCCCTACGGTAATGACTGACGAAATATCAATGGTCAACTCTACTATAAAAATGTAATTGATAAACAATCCGCAACGACAGATTTGGTTTGCGAACTTCCGAGAGGAATAAGTATATGAAAAAAGACAAGAGGAAAAACTAATTTTGAGAACGTATATGTATTAATTTATACGAGCTTACAAAACACATGCTTTAAATTTTGTTATTGGTCCAACTAAAAAAGTTGTAAAAATCAATATTCACTAATGTTTTTCACAATTCCGACAAAATGCATTTTTTCAACATATTTATTAGACGTCATTTACTAAACTAATTTTTCTAACCTTACAGAGGAATAGAAGTCACAAAAAAGTTATTCCGATTTAAAATGTGTCTGATCGATTATGTGCGTAACTGTATAGCTTGCTTTATTTCGAATAATTTATTTAAATCTTCCTTATGTGTTAAGATAAACAAATGAACGAAGATTTAATTTTAGTAACCGATTAAATTATTATTTACTGTTTGAATTTATTCTGCGCTTACAAAACTAGCTATGTCTGAAAGGTTTCCTATCGAAACTGCATGTACAATGTACATATATCCAAATGTCGTATACGTATTTTTCTTTCAAATTTTGTGCAATTCTTTTAATTAATATTAATATGATATTGTGTCGAAGGTGTATTTAAATTTTCATTTGGAACGTTTGAAAAATAAGATCCCCAAATATCTTAGGTTGGTTTGGAGTAATCATAAACATTTTTTAAATGAACTAACTCATTTATTATTATTAGATAACAGACAGATTAGGTAGTACAGATGAAGAAAATTGAAGGATATATTTAATTAAATTTCTAAAGTTTTCTTACAGAACAATAATAATTTGAAATGAAAAATAAATTAATAAAATTAAAATTGAAGAATTTTAATTTAATTAAACATTTTTTATAAAATTAAAATTGAGAAAATTTGATTTAATTAAAAATAAATTTGTATAAGATTAAATAAATAAACGAATCTCCATCTATGTTTAAATGCCGGAGTTCTGCTTGATCCAGGAGCGAAGGCTTGCCACGTTCGTGTAAACGCCAGGATATTTCGGTTTAGCGCATCCGTAGCCCCAAGAGACGATACCGTAAAGAGTGCCACCAGAGGTCAGTGGGCCACCAGAATCACCTTGGCACGAGTCCTTGCCTCCTTGCGTATATCCAGCGCATATCATTCGGGCGGTGATCGTGTTCATGCGTCCGTACAAGTCCTGACACTGCTTTCTGGCCACAATAGGGACAGATACCTTTTGAAGCACCGACGACGTTGATCCGCCCTCCTGCAAAGTAGTTAAACGAACAATTTTCAAAAATCAAACATTCGTGTAAAACGCATCATATTTCTCGGCATTCGGTCGCAAATCGTCAATCATCTATTAACTACAGTTGAAATCGTACTTGTGTCCTTTTTAACCGAAAATACTATCTCTGGCAAAAATTATTCGATCTAACTAATTAAATGTCCACCATTGATATTATTCGTATTCTCATATTCTAGCGATGTAACTGCAGTCACCTCCGGACATAAAATATTTCATTTGTATCCGAGCAAAATTAAAAAAAAAAAGTTAATGCTTTAGTAAATATATTCTGAAGTCTATTTTTCAAATGTCTGTTTTTTTACAAAATGCATTGTTCGATAAGATCTACTTCAATGATGTTAATATGTTCATGTATCCACACAAGTGGCGTCCACATGTTTAACTTGGAGCAGAGCTCGGCGAGAAGTGCTCGTTTCGACCGATTTTCGACAGCTGCGCCCCCTTTTCCCGTCCGCGCGTCTTGATCCCCGCAACGTATGGGCATCAATAGGTTTCCACATCACATACCGAAAAGGTACTATTATCAATTTCCTTTTTTGTCTTGTCAATGGTCTCCCTCGTAGGCCTATTCCACTATGTCTCATGACAATTTCGGAAAATAAATATAGAAAATAAATTTGAAAAATAAATTCGGAAGATAAACTCGGAAAATACTTCTTAATTTCATCGCCAAAGTTTTATTCAGACGTGGGAAAACATTTTCGCGTACGTTTAGGCGTGCTTGCTAAATCCGAAATAATTGATACGGGTGTCGCCCTAATGCGCTACGCGCAGTTCATACGATGCCTACCGCTGACTTAGAGAATCAGTTAATAACGCAATGGGGTTTCCATCTTTTAAACGATTCTCCAGAGAAAATTTTGATCTTAATTAGGACGTTCTTGATCTGGAATCACAATTGACGACTGCGAATACAAGAACAGTGCGAATCGATAAACAGTTTAACTTACCCTGAGTGCTCCCCAGCCAGTAATGTCTACCACTTTGCCAGTTGAAGGCTCCGCGGTAGCCAGTTGCACAGGTTTCACAGAGCCGCTAAATACGAACGGTTCGTTGACCTGCAATAGCGTCACTATTTCCTTACTTTGCACAGTGTCATATGTCATATTAACTGTTAGAATCTGACATTTCAAGCCGAGCAAAGTCAGTTAACTGTCGCGAATATCGATAAACAATTCTCGCGCTATTAAGTGACGTACTCCGTGTCGAGTCTCTCGGTGTCTCAAATAAAAAGCCAAGCTAAATATACTAATCGTTAATATACAATTGAAATCCAGCACAGCAAAGTAGTCTTCGTCAAGCACCGTAGTTTTGTCGATAAAAACCTATTCTTGAAATAATTGCTCTCATTCCGGTGACTATTCCCGATTTATATGAAAGTTTGATTTACCTCGATAAGAGCGATGTCAAAATCGACTGTGTTCGCGTTGTATTGAGGGTGGCGGATAATGTTCTTCACAGTGTGACGTACGCCTCTGTCCTTGTCATTGTTGCCAGCTTTCAGACTGTAGCGACTGACCGCCGATCTGTAATCGACGAAACATCAAAATGCCAATGATTCCGGGTAGACTCGTGATCGACTCGAACAACTAACTATCCCGCCCCAATGAAACCGGGGAGCTATTTCCTTTCCAAAATATGCGGCCAGCATTCGGCGAACCTGCTATTCATTATGCAACGGCCGAGAAGCGAAATGGAACGCTATGCCCGAAGTCGATTTAATTTGATAACGGAATTCCGCGATGACTAGTGTCGATTTGACGACACTCTGTCTTCTCACGCAACTAAATCATGACTTCAATTATGCGCACACTTTCAATTATTCATATAATTGGAGACACAATTGAAAGTGAACGCGTGTCGCAACGGTCCGTTTCGCCGGCTACTAAATTTTACAATCGGCCAATGAAATAGTCCCATCGTCTAGCTAGCGGAAGGCATTAAGAGACGACAAGCCTGAAGCGCAGTTCGCTGGTCCGCCCCATTCCCAAATTCCTACACACGCGGAACCGACTAGGATATTCCGTGTCCGCGCACTGTTAGCTTTACGCATTTGCGTTATTACCCAACGCAATGGCCAGCCGTGATGGCCCATTTACTGCCGATGACTGAGGCACCGCAAATGTGTCCGCTAGTTTGAAGGCTCAGTTGATGTGGGTACTGTTGTATATCCGCCGGGGCTCCTCCAACGATTCGGTTGTCCAGCCGGGGAGGCGCTGCCACCTCCACCGAGGCTGAAATAGAAACATTCGAACTGTTAAATCAGAAATTAGACACTCCATCGTTCTTACGAGCCTTCGCTATTTAATTAATTCGCTTGTCCTAGTTTAATCCCTAGCACCGAGCATTGATGCCAATCTTGTCTTTCAACGCTTTGAGCGTCAAAAATGAATTTTTTAAACAAAATGGCACTCTTGTAAAGCAGCAGGTTATTAAAATTGAAACTTCTTGATGCAGAAATATCATGGCAGCCATGAGAATTGATGACAATTGCATAAAAATTGCACTGTATTCTCTTGAGATGTACATAGTCAAATATTTGTATCAAATTTCAAAACATTCAACCTATAATAACGCAACTATTTTGTGTCTCGCAAGATATTTACAATTGACGATTCTAAATGGGAGTACATCCCATAAAAACCAAAAATTTTGTAACGAGAATAGAAAATTAAAAATATATGTATATTCATTGACTTCGATTTCTTTTATTGATTTGGTTTCTCTTAATCTAAAGAAAAATCGTATGTGTAATATTTGTATGGAGAATCAGATTATAAATGTCGCTATAGCCAACAGAGTGCAAAGGGTTGAATTTGCTTTTGAAGAAAACAGAAGGGGAAGCATAGATTCGAAAATAATTAGTTTGAATGTAGAGAAAGAAACGTAAAGATAGAGGATTCGGGTTGGTAATTTTTCGTTCTCACTCACCAAACGCTGCAACTACTGCAAGGCACACAAGCACCAACACTGTTCGCAACATCTTGAGACTATGCTACGGAATGGTTGTGTCGGGCTTTTATAGGGAGACTTCTTCTTCTGATTCAGCGAAAAATCCTTATCTGACGACAATGCACCTTTGCACGAGCGACACGTGGTGCAGGCATTCGTAATTGTATCGTATCTTCTCTACGGAAAGAATAGCATAGCTTTTTTCGCAAGCGCGATTGCAACAATATCGTGAGATAAAAATCACGATGTAGCGAGCTAGTGGGCGATGGGATTTTGAATAAGCGCGCGATAGTGCTCTACGGTCGATAAGGAATTTTTAGCGACGTTTATCGTCCCGATGCATTCTACAATCCTGGAGGAACGAGATTTTTCGGCGAGCCACTATCGAGGAAATTCAGAATTATTCTTGATACCCTGTGCGAACCAGACATTTATGGTTTGTTTGCAACGTTCGAACAGTGGCTGACAGATGAAAAAATTGACTTTTGAGACAATTGTTTCTCGAAGTTTTACAAAAAGAAGAACAAAATATAATTAAAACAGTGTCGAAATACTATATTATACTCGCTCAACAAATTTTTAGTTTCTTTAGGATATATATAAGATTATAAATATGTATGTCCTCAAGATATTTAATGTACCTTTGTAAGCAACAAAGATATTTGAGATGATAACGTTAGACGACTCACCCTGTATTTGCTACATTTTCAAAAATGATTTTCTCGAAAACGAGGCGCCAAACTTAAAAATGTTATTCCTTTTTTCGACTTACTTTTACATGGAAAATCATCCCCTGCCTGGTTGTACCACCCGTCCGGCCACACCCTTTGTACCCATGCGCTTATAAGTCGTAAACAACAAACGACATCAAAAAATGGTTGAGATAAAAGTTATACCGTTTCTTGAGATCTATAAAGCTGCGTGTAAATTTCTTTGAAGAAATCATTTTTGAATTCAATTTTCCAAATAGAATGATTTTTTAAAAAAATTTACATGCAGCTCTATACTCGTAGATCTCAAGAAACAGTATAACTTTTATCGAAACCATTTAACGATATCTTTTGTTGTTTACGACTTATAAGCGGATATATGTATAGAAAGGGCGATTCGAATAAAAGGGTTGATATCTCGCTCAAAGAGAAATACGGGCACGAACCAATTACAGCTGTCTTCTTAGATACGTTCAATAAATATTTATTTATAATTCCCTTCTATCCCTTCATCTATAGTTCCCTCGTCTGCGTACGATGTTTCTGCCGGACGAAGCGGTGTCCGCTATCAAGAACAGCCATGGATTTACAAGTAAAACTTTTTGCGAATATCTCGTAAAGTGTAACCGATCGTCAAAAACTATAAAGAGAAATGTTGTTCAAAATGATAAACTTGACAATATCTAAACCCCATTGAAATCTGAGGGGACGACCCTTTTCTACAAGTTTATATCTTTGCTTTAAAGGGTGTACGGAGACTTTTTCGACTAACAGTGTATATTGAAATATTTTTCAAGATATCTGCTCAAACGACTAATTTAATCAGATTTACGACGCACAGCGGAGCTAGTGTCTCTAAGCGGAACATTATTAGTAACCAGGGACCAATCATTCCTCGGCGATTGGCCGTTAGAATTTGAGGGTTAATCGGCTGCACTGATTTAGAGATTTTGTCAGGAAATATATGGATCAGCGGCTTATGTTGCGGCGCGAATTCAATGCAATAAAGCGAAACAGATCGGCAACAGGCATTAGCTTGCGACAGTTCCGAATGTCAATTGTGTAATGTGTCTCCCGGGCTTTGTCCATTGTCAACGAATCCCTGTCTGTTGCGTCCGATCCGGTTTAGTCACGCGTTTTATTAATCACTTTCATCTGTATCGCGATCGAGCGTCGCGCTCTCTTTCGTAAGAACGATCGACACGATTTTCATTTATAAATAGAAAACAAATCATCGTTACTCGCCGAACGCTGTCGGCCGATGACACATTTTTATTCTCCATTCAGCCGTGCGAATCCGAAAATACGGCGCGAGCAGAAACGCTGCTTTCAATTCCGACGTTGAATCGAATTTCCTTTTAATTCCGGGCTTTCCTTCGTATCACTTTTGCGAGATTTCTTTTCATCTTTTTTATCAGATTCGCTCGGCGAAACAGCGAGAAACATTACCGTTCGCCTCATTCCCAAATTGTGTTTCCTCTTTTCGTAGCTACAAGATTTAATTACCCTAGAAATACCCAGCGGTACGTACAAAGCGCACGACTCATCGGAACGTAACATTCTCCGTTCCGTGTCCTTTGTCTCAGGATCAGGCTTTCAGGAATCCTATCCCTATTTCATTCGACACGTTTCCCAACCGTGGACAGCTACCGCCTAGATTAACGCTCTGCGTCACGTTAATCGCAGAATCGACTGCCTTCCGATTAATCTACCGTTCATTTTGCATGGATTCACTTTTTATTCTCTTTATCGCAATCGCCGCTGGTTATCAGAGATACCTACACCATTTTTCAGACATACCTCACACTCGAGATCGATAAGTAGGTAACTATTTAATAAGTAGTTCGATTCCATCAAACTCCATCTCAAGATGCCAATCAAACGTCGTTATTGAGTTCTGTTGAAAAATTTCGAGTAAACGACAGCAAAGGAAAAGGAATATGTTGCAATCGTGTTCGCCTTTCGCCACTAGCGCGTGTCGTTATCACCTTAATCTTTTAAATAAATTATCAAGTCATCGTGCTTGTTCAATTACTGTTGATTACGACCAACTATCGAAGCTCTACCTCGCACTATTAGAACCGTAGTTCGTTCGATCCGTTCGGTGCATCCGGTCGCCGATAAATCGTTTATCACGAAACATTTAGGATTAACGCATTTAGGACGAGTCAAGTATTTGCGATCCGATAAGATTTCCCATCAAATTGCGTTCGTGATTAGAATAGTCGAACGATGTCTCGGTAATCGGTGTTCTTTCGAAGGAAGCGAGCTCCACACGATCGACAACACTCGAACCGTTGCGTTGTGGAATTCTAAGGCGGCATTCCTCTCAAAGGTCGATTAATTTTCCAGCTGACGTTTCGCGCCGCGGAAACTTTTAATTCGCTGCTCCGACGGCCCCTCTCCGCGAGCACGATCACCGAAAACGACGTCCCGGAGAAATTGCTGGAGTTTCATAGTTCTAGTGGCAGAAATTCCGCCGGCATCCCTGGCTCATTGCTAATTAATTAGTTTTCGACCGGACCCGGCTTTCCAATCGGTGCTCGTCTTCGTTCGCTTTTTCTCCACGGCGCGGCGGCCTTCCGAGTCCTCTATTCCGCGGGACCTCCTCTAATAGAAATTCTTTCAGCAATTATTTAACGAGGAACGAGGCGGAAGCCAAACTTGTGATCTTGTAGCCCGTTGAAGCTCCGCTGAAACATTCCATAGAGACGCTGCTCGCGAGCGCCCGATCTTTGAAGGAATACTTTCGAACGTCCGCATCGGAAGTTTGTACCGATCGGGGTGCAGGCGGATCTGCGAGACCCCACTCTCTCTCTCTCTCTCTCTCTCTCTCTCTCTCTCTCTCTCTCTCTCTCTCTCTTACAATCCACCACACTGCAACCACTGTTGCAATTCCAACAACTTGCAATTTTTATGACAAATTTTTTCACGTTGTGCAGCAAACCAATTATTCTAACTTCTCAAAAAAGTTCAAATCGTATTGTCCAACATTAAAAAAGTAATCATCTGTTTAAGAGTGTCCGACTATTAGTGCGAGTTACTACGTTTAGGATTCGATAGTAGGTGGAACAGGCCGGTTCTAATTCAGCGTTTCTAATTCACCGGACCTAACTCGGTGACTCGGTGGTGAGGGAACCTCACTCGGCGAGGTGGTGGGGGGACATCGAAGTGCTAATCTCTTATCATACTTGCGGTTTTTATGTTATTGTGCTTTTTAGGTTATTGTGCTTGGAGATTGTTTTCCCCGTCCAACGTCAATTTCTCTTTTCTTTATCTTCTGATGATGTGGAGAGATCGTTATATTTTATTATCTTTTCTAATCCACGAATGTGACGTATTTTGGTTTTTTTCGCTACAGAGAAAGAGACTCTTTTTCCATTTAACGGTTTTTCTCGAGATAGAGAAGAGTACCGAGTGGTAGGGATGTAAATTGATTATAAATTGCTCTTCACGCTCAACACGAAATTATATCGTGAACGTGCTAAGAACTGAGCGCATCGTTTTCGTAGCGAATTCACTCTATTCGGCAGTTTGACGAAAGTTAGTTTTTACTTCACTCTATTCACCGGCATGTAAACACTGAAAATTATTTTTTATTTTTCAGTAATTTCTTAATTATTTTATTTAGATGGCTCACGCCACTCATATAATTCATATAAACGGATTTATTATTGCGGACAAATTTTTTTGCAAGGAATTGGCTATATTAAATGGTTCCGATAATTCCTACGTGTTGGCAAAATTTCGTTTGGGCCCCGCAATGTATGATTCATCTGAGACCGATAGAAGCACCGTATTGCATGCTACCAATTCTATACGTGGGATTCCTTTTACTTATTTTGTTTTTGAAAGATACGAACAGGGTGATGAATATATAGTTATTCAACATTTTGTTTGCGATTACGAAGATCCTGTTATAGCGTATAAAGATGGGTGTTTGGAAAGAGATATCCTACGAAAGATGGGAATACGCAGTGTGAATTTAGGAACTTTGGGTTGTCCAAAATATGACGAGCAAATCGAAGATCCTGTGTACAAAACTTACATGCCACGTCGACTTCGCTGTTCGTCATCATCAGAAAAACACTGTTCCTCGAACAATGTGCTCACATTTAGAATATGGTTGTATAATTATGAAAAATTGTAATGTAGCGAATAAACTATTTCTGAGTGATTGATTGCTTTTAAATTGTTTAATTCTTCTTTGGACCAAAGACGCCACTGCCAGTTCTCCAAGCAGTGCTACCGAGTGTCGACGCCCTGCGAGCACTAGACGCCACCCTCCTCTCCAGGTTCCGCCGAAGGCCTCACGGGATGCACCGAGGAGGAAAAGCACCGACTCCGGGAATTCGTCGACCAGAAGCTACTCTGGTTCGAGGCCACCCGGGGCCCCACACACCTCTCCGAGCACCGTCGAACCTGTCAAACAACGATACACACCACGGAACCCGGCCACGCAGGCCGTCATCGACGAGGAAGTGAAACGCGTGCTCTAGGACGGAGTAATCAAACCGCCCGCCAGCCCCTGGAGTTCCTCGGCGTCCCCAAGACCAGCGGCAAACGCCGGTTCTGCATCACTTCCGCAGGATCAACAGCGTCACCGAGAAAAACGCCTACTCGCTACCTCAAGTCCAGGCCCCGCTGGAGAAACTCGAAGGGGCCAGCTACCTCTCGACGATAGATCTGGTGAATGGATACAAAGATCGCTTGTACCATGATTTCGAAGACACCCTGTGTATTTAATATTTTTCTCGACGCGAGAGAGCAATGTTTACCGAGGTGGTAAGTTTTTGTGTAATTCTTGATTTTAATTCTACCTAAAAAACAACAAAGAACACGGAACAAGGTCATCAACAGTTAGTTCTGTTAGTTTTATTATTGAAAGGTTTAAGATTTTTCCGTAAACGAATGGCAAACTGACTTTTAACAGAGGATAATCTTTGTGCCAGTTGGTGGTTCCCCTTTCTTATAATCCTTCGTTTGATCTGACTAAATGTAATAATGGTCCTTACTTAACATTTTAATGCATCTCATTAGAGAAAATCTGGACACGATGGTAATTAGGATAAGCTAAGTTCCGTTGCCTTGCCTATCTGTAAGATATATGATTATCATAGTTTGCCTATAATTACTAGATCTAACCTAGATCTCGTGTAGACCTAACACGGACCATGCCTGAAGTAGATTTGGGTTAGTAATTCGCAAGAGCATGAAGGTTTACGTTAGATCCGGGTCGAGTTGCAAATCCATTTCAATTTCATAACTAAAAATCGTGTATTAACCCTTTCGGTCATGGCGTCCTCGTATAGGGACATACGAAATAAATGCTTGGTGTATTTAAATTCGGTAAATTTTGTTGTTTGTAAACGTCGTCCTCGTATTGTCACAACCATAGATTCTGTTTGACAATGGTGTCGATCTCTCTCGTTAATTTGTGTTATCACAAAACAAAACTAAAGACGCACATTCGAGTGGACTCTTCCCAGCTATCTTTGTGCCTCCCGTGAACCGGTATATATTTTCCGAGGCTACGAGAAAAATTTTATTCTTGGGTAGAATAGTTCGTTTTTGAAGGTGAAATCCAAGAAGACCGATTGCTTTGAAATTTTAATAAGCTATTCCAGTAGTAACTCGCCATCGCCGGTACCAAAATTATATTTTCACGTTGAATTTATCATACTTTTCTCGATTAAAAAATTAATGAAACAAGTATGAAATTTCGAAATACTGTTTTGCCAATTTTCAAAATAAATTATTTTTTCTGCTAGCGACGATAAAAACAATCATACCGATTAAGAATCATTTTAATTTTTTTGTTTTAGTCCATCCTGAGACGTCGAATCATCTACGCCAACAAGATAGAATTTCGAACATGCATTTATTATAGGCGAGATAGAATCAAGATACATATAATAGAAACTAAATAAAAGATTACTCTGTACGACGAAAGAGTAGTCAAACTAATTACAGAATAATTATAACGCAAGACGTACTTTCAAAAAATAATTCATGAAAGTTGATCAATTTCTCAGCGTTTACACGAGACCCCTTTAAAAAATCATCAAAATCAGAAATTGCACTCTTGTTTGGAACGTTTAGCCAGTTTGTTACACCCTGTACGCCACTTTTGCAGAGCTCAGACAATGTTCGCGCTTCGAGTGGTCCGCACCGTTTACCAATATCGTCTCCGAACACACCGGTGTCTACTTATACGGCATATTTCGAGGATTGTTACGACCAAGTAAGAGAGCAGGATGGCAGGCTGCGCACTTTCCGACATAGGCCGGTGGCAGCCGGCTGCCGATTAACATATAAATCAAATCTCCGTCCGACGGACCGTTCCCTGCAACCCCTAACGTTTCTACCCAACGCCTATCCGTACCATCTCGTTCCACCGTTAGCGTTTGCCGCTTGTTCACGCGGTCGGATACGTGTCTCTGGCAGTCCATGCTCGTCCTCGCCCTCGTCCTCGTCCTCGAGAAGAGTGCTCGGGGGGTCGAACTTTCGGCCCTCGGCTGAGAAGCCGAAACTCATCCAGATACAAGGTTCAACGCGCAGGAACTCGGCAAACTTGATATCCTGATTGAATATGTCGCGTGGAGGGAATCGTCGAGCTGTCGGCAGCGGGCGACTTTCGCGCCGAGTTTGCTCAACTCGCCCGGAGGATCGTCGGGGCTTCGCGAAAGTACCCGCCGCGCCAAAGTGCGATTTAGTTTCCGCGCGCGTCGCCGAGCGATTCGATTTTTCAAAAATACGCCGGCCAACACCCCTCTCTTCCCCCGCGTAAGATCGTCCCGCGTCACGCGCGATCCGCTTCGAATCGAATCGACAGCTAATTTAAACGCTTCTCGCTTCTTTAGAACTATCCACGTTGCCTGCATAAGCACATCGACGTACATCGTCCGGATAGCGAATGGTGGAAGCTATAGTATTCCGCAACAGAACTATAAAACACAAAGAAATTAATATAAAGCGTATTCTAGTAAGAATTTGTTCTTTTGAACAACTTTAGTCTCCGTCGCGTCTCACGGTGTCTCAAACAAAAAAACAAGCTAAATATACTTAATCGTTAATAAACAATTTAAATCCAGCCCAGCAAAGTAGTCCTCATTCAAGCACCGTAGTTTTGTCGATAATAACCTATTCTTAAAATAATTGCAGTCTTTCCAGTGACTTGTATGTACATCGGTTTAAAATTGGTCGCTCAGAAAGTTCCCGATGTATACGAAAGTTTGATTTACCTCGATAAGGGCGATGTCGAAATCGGCTGTGTTCGCGTTGTATTGGGGGTGGGGGATAATGTTCTTCGGAGTGTGACGGGTGCCGTTGACCGTATTGTTGCTGCCACCTCGCAGACTGTAGCAACTATGGGTGGCAATCTGTAATCGATGGAACATCATTTTGCCAATGATTCGAGGTAGACCTGTGAGCGACGCGAGCAACTAACTATCCCAACCCAATGAAACCGGGACGCTATTTCCTTTCCATAATATGCGGCCAGCATTCGGCGAACTCTCTATTCATTATGCAACGGCCGACATGCGAAATGGAACACTATCCCCGAAGTCGGTTCAATTTGATACCAGAATTTCGCAATGACTGGTGTCGATTTAACGAAACTCCGTCTTCTCGCGTAATTAAATCATTCGCATGATTTCAATTATACGCGCACTTTCAATTATCCATATAATTAGTGACACTATTTTGAAAGTGAACGTCTGTCGCAACGGCCCGTTTCGCCGTCTATTAAATTATACAATTGACCAATGATATATTCTCACGTCTAGCGCAGACAGTGTCGCCAGATCGAGGAAGTCGAGGGGAATACAGTTTACCCCTTCTCCGATAACCAGATTAACATCTCCCAGGGAAAAGTTTAACTCCCTCTGTAGGCGCCCTCTTGCCCTGGTCCTAGCGGAGACTTCGGGTCACCCGTTCCGAGCGAGGCACGAGGGCACCGGAAACTGTGGGTGGACCGAGTTGGTGCTCGGGAAGCCCAACTCGAAGGCTCCAGGGATGGGGACACCGGACGGGTCCCTCCGTCCGGGGTCCGGTTAGAGAGTAGGTAGTGGGGGAGGTTAACCCCTCCCCCCCGGGATGCATGGAGAGCTGGGAGGTTTCCTGTTGAGTTCTCGCGAGATCCAGGCTCCTCCCATTTAGCTTAGGCGAGTTAAAGCTCTTAAAGCGTGGCGACTCCCACTCGAGGAGAACCCCACATAACCTCGGTATGCGTACTGCATTTCTCCACAAAAAGAATGGTGCTGGAATGGGATAGACTCTATCCGATAGAGTAAGGGGAGAAGACGGAGTGGGAAAATCAACCAGCTTTGGTCGATTCTGGCGACACTGACGAGCAGAGCTGTTTAGCAGCTGTCCGTACGGGTAGCGATTTTCTTGCTCGGGGCATACACAGAACAGCGAGCTAGAAGCAGGGCTTGAAACGGGCCCGGAAATAACTGTTTGAAACCGTTTCATTTCGAGCTTGACCGAAACGTTTATGAATGACCGAAATTTTGGTCGATATCCGTTTCGATTACGGTGCACCGATATTCTTCGTACATAGATATCGGTCTTAGATTTCGTTTATAGACATCGGTGGACGCCATTGTCCGCTGATAGGCCTGCCGAACAGCACAGTTCTAGCGGATTCGAAACGCAATTTTCGCCAGTCCGTTCCAGTCCCAAATTCCTACACACGCGGCACGGGATAGGATATGCCGTGTCCGCGCACTATTAGCTTCACGCATCGCGTTATTACCCTCCGCAATGGGCAGCCGTGACGGCCCATTTACTGCTGATGATTGAGGCACCGCAAATGTGTCCGCCATATTAAAGGCTCAGATAATATGGATGCTCTTTTATATCCACTGACACTCTCCAATAATTCTGTTGTCTGGAAGGGAAGACACCGCCTTCATTTCGACAGCTGCAATAGAAACATTCAAATTGTTAGATCAAAAATTGGACGCTCTATCATTTTTACGAGCTTCCGCTATTTAATTAATTCACTTGTCCCTTCTAATCTCTGTTTACGTTGTCTAATTCAATCCCTAGCACCGACCTTTGATGCCAACCTCATCTGTTAACACTTTGAGCGTCAAAAATGAACTTTTTGCGAATATATATTCTATGTACCACATTCTGTTAGAATCTGCAGAATGTAAGGTTGAAAAAGTAGTCGGTATCATATATTCCGATTTTAGTTTCATTACAAGAATTAGTTTGATTTTATGTGATTTATCCGAGATTGATAAAGTAACAGTCACAGTATTAAAACGGAACTCCTAAAGGGAAATGGCATTTACACCTACTACTCGATAATTCCATAAGGCGGATATCAGAAATGCTATTCAGGATTTTAACCAGTAGGTAGGTTCGATGTCGTCCAACGATTAATTTGTTAAACATTTTCACCTCGCTGGGGTCCCTAATGAGAACCAAGGTATACAGTACACATCTGTCACTTGATACGTAACTGTCGCGCGCCTCTATGACGTACGCGACATACACTTCTGTTGGTCGCGTTGCCGCATTTTAGGCGCATTTTAATTGTTAATAACTAAACAACGAAGTCGAAATCGCAATTTTTTTATTCTTCATTTTCGTCTTATATTATCATGGAGAACCGTCCCTTAAATTTTCAACCTGTAGTCGTACACCCTATACAACTCACTGCATCGCTTGCAAGCGCCCTCGTATCTTTCAATTTTGAGTAAGCCCCCTTGTTCTTGAATAGGCCCTCTGTTTCGACGCATATCTCCGGAAGGGTCAAAAGTCACCGACGGAAACGTAGAACCCAGTACAAGAACCCAGTTTTATCAGCAGTCCCCACCCTCGTCTGGGTAATTTTAGGTATTATAAAAGGGCATGGTTTCTCGCCATCTTCGGGCATTGATTTCGGAAATCTCGCGTTGTACACGTCGAGCTACGTTACAATTTTCAATTGAACAAGATCGGGCCTAAGTTCCCAGTCGAGTATTATCAAACTGTATGTATCCCAACTACGGGATTTTGTAAAGGATCGCCCCCGTATTCCTCGATGGGTCAAAATTGAGAGTAAGAATCCGCGACACCGCGACATCTCACCCGGAATAATTGTCTTTCCTAATTTTATCAAGATTATCGTATTATTTTGTGTTAACGTATTCACGGCTAATTATTAGAGTATTCGTATTCACATTCCCTTTCGAATTCCCAGTCGTTACTATCCTACGACGATACACCTTTGCCGCTCAGAGTGTATCCACTTCATTTAAATAAGTTACGAGTCAGCGTAACCACGACCTTATCCCTTATAGTGGCGACCCGGTGGTGAAAGAGACATCGACTAGTCCACTCCTTTGTTCACACGAGGCGACTCGGTGGTGAAAGAGACATCGGCTAGTCCTTGTGCTACCCTATCCAATATAGCGGTGACCCGGTGGTGAAAGAGACATCGGCAAGTTCACTCCTGTCTTCCCTCGAAGCGACCCGGTGGTGAAAGAGACATCGGTAAGTCCACTTTTCCGTATCTCACGCACGAGACGACCCGGTGGTGAAAGAGACACCGGCTAGTCCTACGTGT
>CM052198.1:635980-746418 GCA_028455805.1 Lasioglossum figueresi | reverse complement strand
AGGAATTGACAGGTTATCTGAAAACTGGCAACATATTGTCAAAAATAATGGAAATTATATCATCGAATAATATTAAACATGTATTTTTATCAATTAATTCATACGTTTTCATTTAAGTACGATAGAATTTTCACTTCAACCTAATTATAATTTTGTATTTTCCTTTCGTTGGTAATGTTTCAATTACTGAAAATAAATATAACATAAAAACTTACCTGAAATGGCAGTGACAAGTTTCACCAACACAATCGTGACAAGTGGCTGAAGTTATCGAATCACTCACACACGCTTTTTATTAATTGGAATACTGTACTATGTAATGTACAAACACGTGCACAAGGATGTGCTAAACTAACCTCACTTCACGTAAACGCACGGTAATTCGGCACGACGTACAGCGTGGTATTTGACCGAAAAACGGGAATAAAATTTTGTAGCGTTATTTATGGGCTCAGGGTCATAAAAAGTACGTCGTTAGATTCCTCTTGACGCCAGCTATAACATTATGAGATAAAAAATGAATTTTAACATTTAAAAAATAAAAATGCTTTTATTTTCTTGTCGAAAATTTTTTTTTCGAAATTTTAAATATAGAATTTTGTCATCTTTAAGTACCGTTCAACTTTTATTGGAAAAATTTTGTTCTCAGATTATCCGAACTCTTGAAAAGTAGTGATAATGGAATACTTTAAGTACGATACGACGGTAGAGTTGACTCTGAATTCTGACTCTGCTCACTTGTCACGTAAGCTTATTTTTACGGTCCCCGATATGTATATAAATAAATATATATATAAATAAATACATAATATTTATAAATAGATATTGTGTATTTGTATATATATATATAAGTATGTATATTTGTTCGGCATCGACCGACGGTCGGAAATGCCTGATGCCGGGACCGCTCAGAGCTGAGCGCACGGGTAAAGAATGCGTGATTGAGGGAGAGAAAATGAGCTTATTGCTTGAACACTGAAGTTTATTGATAGACTTCGCTGCGCGAATCGTTGATGTCGTAGGATCGAGAACGAGCCGATGCACAAACACGCCGCGTATAGTGTTGAGACAACTCGGCGAAGGCAAACGAATTACTTGATTAAAGTAGCAGCGATGGTCGCGTACAATAATTCGGCACGAATATGAAAGAGAGACCTTGTTGAACGCGTAAACTCAGTTGGAAGTCAAAAGACAGCCGGCTCCGCGGCGGGAGTGCCTTTTAATACTCCGCGAAACGGCAGACGCCTCGTTCGAAATGTTTAAAACCTAACGGTTGAGAACATAACACGGCGGCGTCCAAAACAAACGGGCGCAGACAATACACAGAGAGCGGCCTTGCGACCTGGCGCAACGGTAACAGGTGATCGCTACGCGATTCTAAACATGTCAGAAAAACCAACTCGGGCGAGCATCACCGAACGATATTTCTGTTTAGAAACAAACTTTTCACGAGCATTAGAAGCAACAAATCGTGTTCGGTGTAGCTTGCCAAGCAAAGGCTAAAAATATGTCCAAAAAAGTTTTACATAGATGAACTCCTTTAAATTTGAATAAGAAGAAATGCAACATAGAAATACTACTGTGAAACTGAAATCTAATTTATCATCCAGTGTTAAACTAAAAATGACAATTTATATTGGTATAACAACGGAAGCAAGAACTTAACGACTAAGCTAACTCCATAGACAGCGACTCACTTTTTGTACATTCATGCAGCGTAAACGGAAAAACTCGAAATGACTGCCGCTGTGCTCCACCATTTACAATAATTCATCGTAACAAAGGCAACTACAGAGTTTGGTGGAATAATCTTCCGGCTATGAAAGGTAAATGAAAAAGGGATTAAATAAATGAACGGAAAATATTGCCTTTTCTAACATTATAATACTAGCTTGAACAACGTCAAGACCGTGTTTTTCGCTTTCCTTTCAAAACCAATCATTTATCTCATTTGCTTACTATTTCGAATTCACCTTATGATCTTATAAAATAATATACCATACATTAGGATAATTAACAATAGGTTTACCGAGCATTAAAAGTGACTACTTTACATTACTTTATAAAAATAAAAAGAATGTCCACGCAAATTGTTAGCCATTTTTAATAATACATACATTTTTATAATACATATCCAAAGAAATAAATATATCGAGTAACTCCTCGTGGATGCATATTTACTACCTTAATGAACATAAATTACAAATATTAGAACTCGCCATTTCGAAGGGTCCCGGGAACTTAGTGTTAATTTTACGGTAAACTCGTTTCTCATCATAATTGACTAATATTGTTTAGTAACCTAGCCGTTGGTAGTAGAGCTTAAAGAACAATAAAAATCTGAGTTTAAATTTTAAAACAATTGGAACTGTGAAACAACATTGCAGACCATTGTTATATGATAGCACTCAAGATATTCATTACTGGATTAAAAGGAGTAGAGAAATCTTAGAGAGACTGGGAAACACTAATCAAGAGAAGCTTGTATAAAAATCAACGCGCCAGTCTTAATCGTACATGCAATAAAATTCACTCACTCAAATCATCGAGGCTACAGAGCATATTCGTGCTTCGTTAAACGTCGACATACATAAACACAACGCAAACAATGACTGACTTAGTTATTATATTCCGTTCACTGTTTTGTTAAACACGTCCTGTGCCGGGTGTACCGCCAGAGGTACACATTGCACTTTCTATTCTGGCCACGTGTGCTACATGCGGTACATGTTGGCATATTTATTACACCTTCAAAATATATAATATTATAATCAAGTTGTCGCAAACATGAGATTCTTTTAGATGAAACTTTGTACATGTAAGTATATAACATATTTAGACCTATAAAAGACATCTTTTACATTTTCATTATAGGCTCAGATAAAAAAGTTAAGATCGCGACGTTCACTTTTTTTTCTTCGCAATTCCAACCAACAGCAATTTAAAAAAAAAATTAAGTAATGATTTACAAAGCGACCCTCTTCCCCGATTTGGATGAAATTTAAATAAATTACAGATTTTGACATTTCGAAGAAAATTTTCCTATACATATATTGTAATAGGGTAATACATATATTGTAATGGTAATCAATCTAGGGGGCTATTTACCTTAAAAGTCCTACTTTTACGTTTACGACGCGTAATTCTCATTATTCGGCAGCACATCGACAGCCACGATAGGCCCCCCGGACGGGGAAAGTTAGGGAAAAAGGCAACATATTTCAAGGTCATAAAAATCGGTGAGGTGTACCCTTTTCTGTATAATTACTTACACCTCTTTTTAGAGGGACGGGTGATATATGATCCATGATTCTTTGAACAAATTTGATCCACGCGATAAGTAACTTGAAATACAACAAGAAATAACATTAGATCTCGAAAATCATGACGAAGGTCAATTTTGTGGCAAATTATTTCAACGTATCTCCACCGATCCAAAGATGTGAAATAATGCTGTAATGGTCGTGACATATAACTTTGGTACGTCCTTTACAATGATCTATGATACAATTTTGTAATTTTAAAGTAAATTAAAATATTTCCAAAACTATTAAAAGCGTGTGTTCAGTTTGGCCATCACCGTATACCGATTCTGAACTGCTAAATCCTGATTTGGCACCACTGTCTACTGTGCATTGTCCAACAAAACGTTCAATTTGTCTCGGTTCGCAACATTCGCACGCGTCGTTGGGCAGCTTCGATTTCATCTCCGGGATTCTGTGTCCGCGTTTCCGGTCTTTTTTCCGGATCATCGTGCGATGCACGCGTGGGATCGAAACGAGCATCGGTTCGCTAGATCGGGAGCCGCGGCAGATATTAGTATCGGCCCGGGAACCCGGTCGTTACCGGAATCGCCGTGGGTGCGAGAGATCGTAGGTGTCGGTGGGACATCCTCTGAATTCTCCAACAGCTTGGAGAGCTTGGTAGATCCGGTGGACAAAGGGACGGTCAGCGCAATTCGAACGGAAGGAAGAGAACGGTCTTGTCGGCTCGGCGCTGCGCGACGCGGCGTGCTGGTCCGCTTCGTTTTCGTGGCATGATGTGTGACCGAGGTGAGAGGGATTCGGTTGCCGTAAGTCTGCCGTGAAAGGACTAACGAGTCTCATCCTGAGAGAATTCTTCGAGCAGCCGTCCGAGCCACCATCTCTCTGTGCCCCAGCACCCTCAAGTTCCTTCCGCTTGCCCCCTGCTATCCGTCCCCAGCGTCCTCCGTTTCCTGTTTCCCTCGCTCTCTTCCTGCTGGAGCCCGCCAACCCCGCCACAGTATCTGCTCCACCTTACGGTCCATCGTCTCCTATCTCATTCCACCTGCCGTTATCTTTGATCCAACGGCTCTTCCCTTTCTCCAATACGTTCTCGTTTATCGAGCAAACCCCAACTTCCACTCGCCGATGTCCAAGGTTTCGAGCGTGATTACTGTACGCCCGGGACACACGCCGAGTCGTATGCAATTTCCACGGCCCTTGTCGGCCTGCAATTTATCAGTGGAAAAAGTCACACCCGACCACATCCATACCCGGAACCGGAAAGATTGGAGAGATACGTTTTGTAATACCCTGAACCGCGACACCTTGAAACCACCCTACGCTCGTCCCTGCAAAGGTTACAGCCGTAGGTTTCGATCGCAACCTCGCGTTAAAACAGAGTATGATCCCGGAAATTGTTAAAATAAGAGACAGGCTGGGAAGCGCCGAAGACAGGTTTTACGAAATGCGCGACGGGCTAGTATATCGTAAAAAAGACGACCACATTTTGTTCTATGTACCGTGCAAATTGGTGACTAACGTCATACATAAGTATCACGACGAGATGGGCCATGTGGGAGCAGGCAAGGCCGTTGAAAATATTTTACGTAGCTATTGGTTCCCGCGAATAAAATTAAAAGTAGAGAATCACGTAAAAAATTGTGTAAAGTGCATAGCATATACACCTGTGTCGGAAAAAGGAGAAGGCTTTTTGCACAATATTCCGAAAGGAGATTTGCCGTTTGTGAATGTGCTCATTGATCGTTTAGGTCCGATTTACGTAGTTTGTGAAACTGTAAGCGACAAAGATGACGAGCACGAAAGAAACGACTGATCGTTTCGAAAAATACTTTGTTGCATATAGCCGACCGTTGCGAATAATCTCTGATCGCAGAAATGGTTTCACATCGCGAGAATTCGCCGCGTTTTTAGAAGAACGAATTAAATACCAATTTCTTTGACGGTGACGTGAATTGTGTGATTCCAGAGATGTGCGGAGTTGAAATTCCCTCAACGTATCCGCTCTTTCGGTAAAGCCCGTTGTAGCTGCAGCGACGGAAACACAAGACACATCGGAGATACATAATTGGCTTCCACGATTGTTCCGAAGTCCTTGAAGGTGCGAGGATTACCGCGGACCTGATTGCACCGGAGCTTTGTGCCGCAATTTGGATTTTCCTCTCCCGTCTGCTTCACCTCGCTTCTACGAGGATGCGCTATACTTCTGAGGCATCGCGCAGACTGTATCACCTTCCTTATTAAACTGTCCAATAAACTGAATAATGAAACGCCTCAGCGAGGACTCTCCCGCAATCGAGATTTTGTGAAGCATCTCGGTTCTCTCGATTGACGGGTAAAATGCAGAATTGTAGAAATACGAAATCGTGATACCATAAAATAACGAATTTACAACGGTAACGGAGTAACCGCCGAATCACCTCAAAGAGTACAATCTTTTAATCACTTCGAAAGCTTATTTTTCATTTTAACAATTAATACTACCCGTACCGGACACCAAATGCGACTGCTATTACGTTGAGATTAATTAAGACTTAGAATGTGTGTTTGAACGAAGAAATTTATTGAATAATTTCTAATGTAAGCGTCTTTGTAATTTCCGTAATCATAAAATGAGAACTGTGAAATCGGTTAGTGCGAACCTCTTAGAAATGATAATAATTATTCTTATACTTTGGACTTTATTTTTTAGAAATATTATACTTTAAAAAATATCCAAAATAATAATTTATTTTGATCCTTAATAGTATATATAATCTTTTTTCTTTTAATAATTTCAACACTTTTGTACCTCGCTAAGTAGATCATATTTTTAGTACTTAATGTAGCCGTCTTTGGCTTTAATAATAGCATCCTGCTTCGTAATCTCTGTTTATTAATACGATTCTGAGATCGTTTCATCGATACTTCGTAATCTCTTTTTATTTTTTATTATTTATTTTTTACAACGAACAATAAGTTCATTGCGCTGGTAACCTTACCGATAACGCTGTCCAACAATATCAAACTATTTTCATGTTCAACAATTACTGTTGGACGATTCTTATAAAGTTTATTGCTCCGATTCCGAATCTGCCCTTAATTTTTTCCCTAGACGCACAGTGTTTGAGAAACATGATTTTGAAAAAAACATATTTTCCAAATTTAGACAAATATTGTGATGTTATTATAAATGATATTCAATTGTTTTTTGCAGCAAAAGATTCTATAGACTTTCCCGAATAGGGAGTGATATCCAATATTAATACATATTAATCATTGTTTAAACATGTTTAAACAATCGTTAAAGATGGAGAGACACCACTTTTTCACTAATTTTTGAGGATATTTTTCAGTTTATCATATACAACAAGGGTCCAGCGTAAAATCGAACTATATCACGCGATAGAGCAGACTTTTATGGTGAGAAACCACCCTTTCAAGTTTGCAACGTCGATGTTTTTTTCGAATCAGAAAGCAAAATATCTTCGCCCGACATGAGTTGTCGCCAGTGGCGCTCACCACTAGAACGATCGTTCTACGGGTGCAAATTAGTCAACATAGAGAAAGATGGTCCAAACGAAAGTTGGACCTCCAATGGTATGTCTCCATTTTTCCTTAAGTGGAATGCAAAATATTTCTTATTGAATATGAATAATAATACAGTTTCAGCTGAACATTTACCAAGATATTCTCAAAACGATAATCTTGCATTAGAACAACGTAACTAAATACAATCTTATCTATGACGACAAGTCGTTTCTCTGAACAAAGTTTTTGTTATTAGTTGTTAGACGTTATTACCATGAGACACCTTAGTATCTCAAAGTCTCTCAGTTTAGATCAGAAATCGCAATAATCCTACGAAGAATACCTCATTTATGTATAGTATAGTATCAGTACTTGACAAATCTCACGCAGTGCGGATATTACCGCCAGAGCAGTGCTATCCGCTCGATTATTTCCTTTGAAGATTACTAAAAAATGAAGTTTATCGCGAACCACCGATGACAGTTGAAGATATATAAGAACACAGAGAGAGAGAAGAGATTATTGCATGTGTCGCAATAACTACAGAAATGCTTGAAAGACTTCATCGTTCACTTAAAATCAGATTCAGAAGGTATATTAACAATAACGGACAACAATTCGTACATTGCTTGAACCAGAACTTATTTTGAGAATATCTCGGAAAATATTAACTCTTGATTGGATAAATGTACCTATTACTGCGAGAGTAGGTTTTACTACGGGATTATAATAATAATTTATAATTGTAATAATAAATTATACTTTATAAAACCCTACAGAGATTACTTTTGCTACAATACCCAGGGTAACTGTACATATTACTGCAAGTCTACGTTTTACTGCAGCATTTTGTCCCAATGAGATTAAAATATGTAAAAATAAATATTTTATCCTGAATTTTGTACAATTCAATGAGATTGTATTCTCGTTGGCGAGGCAAACAAAATTGTCAATCATTATCATATTTTTACAATCTCAGGATTTGAAAAACCTTCTTATCGAAAGGTAAAAATAAAACCATTTTGCTTCTATCTCGATCACCAAAGGACTGTTGTTCGCGTGATCGTAAATTCTTTATATTGCTTTAAATTGCATATGAAAAGTTTTATTATTATTTAGATACCTACTTCGATACAATAAAAATATAGAAAGGAACTTCTCTTGCTTTTTTAATGAAAAAATTAAACCCTCGTCATTACGTACATTGAAGTGAAGGAGGAGCTCATTACTGGGGTACAAGAATCACTAAGAATGTTCCTGATATCGCGGTGTAAATTGCAACTGGGATGAGAAACGAGGTTTCACTTCAGCCTAACCAGTTGTAGGTTAGATACCTGTTCAATGCACGTAACTAGCTAGGACACTATTCTAGATAAAAAGTATTATAGATAAAACAAGAGATAATAAGATATGGCAAAAATTAAATTGAAAAGTAATGAAGAAAACAGCAACACAAATAAAGAACAAATTAAAGTGACGTGTACGAAAAGATCTACTTGCGCTCGTATATTTCGAATTATAATCCACAGTAATTGGTGCGTGGCTCTTTTTCGTCCACAGTAATTCGTAGAAAATGTTATCGATTTTATTTTTTAATATTTTCTTATGTTATACCAGAGGTTTCGAGGTCGTCAATTTTTTTGTACTCGGAACACATCATTCTTCTATAAAATACCTACACATATTATTATTATTTCATGATGAGTTAAGAATAATATTAAAATAAAGTACGATCGAAGCGTGATAGCGCAGTAGCCGTTGCCCTATTCTTTTGCGGTTTAAGTAACCGGTTTAAATAAGCTCTACTAAAAATCTTGTTAGTACTCGAGATATCAGAGAAACTCTATATACGCTGAGCTTCAAAAATATCGTGTGGTTGCCTCACGCTCAGCGTTCTTCTACTTTCGCAAAATGCTTGCGCATTATTAGCCTGCTAGAATGTTTAATAAACAGTTATCCAGGAAACTAGCAATCAACCGAGTCCAGAGTCTGCAAGACGACCGCAAAGACATAAACTACAAGAAAATTAGCCACGTATGCTTCTGCGACTGCAGCGAGTTCCAGGAGCAGCGTTGGCAAGATAGCAATGTGGAAATGAAACGACGCCTCTGGGTATGATTTACAGAGGGTTGGAGGGGAGGGTTGGAGGGGGTGGCTATTCTTTCGGAGAAATAAGTCGGCGGATTCGTCCGGCGGTTCGTACATAATGCAGGACCATTTATAATGCATGCAGGAACGATGCATGTAGGTATAATTACAGCTCAACCCTTGCGTTCTTCGCCGGCAGCTTCTCATTTGGAACGCTCCACGGTTTGCGTCCTGGGTAAGAAAGGTCGTCTACCCAGCCACCCACCGTTGTCGACATTTCGCCAGACCAGCCCTCGATTCTTCAGCAGACTCTGCCTAACCGACGTTACTTGCCACTCGTCAGCGGACAATGCCTAACATAAAATATTAACAAGGGTCAGGATGTAATATTCATAGACAGGGCTACAGAGAACTACTCGACTGTTTCACCTTGGTATTTATGGGACCTACACGAAATTAAGCTACATTTGGATCCCCAAATGGAAGTCAGCCTTAATAAACAATACATTAGACTATAGTTCGCAGTAATGCTGCTTATACAGGGGGATCACAAATGACTCGTAAATCAGTCACCGTAGAAACAGATAGCTCTGAGGAGCACGTTTAATACATGTAGAGTGCCACAATCTATCAGAGTGTGTAAACTATTTAAAAATGCGTTTAATAATATATAGATTTAATCAGAATACAAAAACGTTTGCTCTGGACGTATCGCGTTACATAGCGCCATATTGTGTAGCGTGGTCTAGCGCACGCAATAAACGACACACGCATCTAGCTTTAGACCATGCATACTTATAGGCCTAGCATGGGTATAGGATGTGCAGAGGACACAGTGTTCCAAGATAACGGAGTATCCGGTGCCCACAAGTCACGTCACAAGATAATTCAAAATGGAGGATAGCGATATAAAAGCAAGCTATACAAGTATATTTATGTATTATTTCGGAAACATTTGGAAAAATGGTGCAAACTTGTTGCATAAAGAATTGTAAAAAACGACAAAACCGTGATACAAATATATCTTATCACAAGTAAAAGTGAAATGTGTATTAACTATTTTTTTGCATTGTCTGATATAATTATTTCATCCATCGATTTAAAACATTTAGTTTTTAATTAACATAAAATTGCAACAAGTAACTGTAGTGATACCATTAAATGTGTTTATTATAAATGTATGAGAATAACTGACAATTTTGATTGCCTCTCCAACGGGAATACATTCTCATTGAATTGTACAAATTTATTCAGTGTGAAATATTTATTTTTACATATTTTAATCACATTGGGAAGCAATACCGCGGTAAAACCTACTCCCGCAGTAATAGGTACAGTTACCCTGGGTATTGCAGCAAAAGTAATCTCTGTAGGGTTTTATAAAATACAATTTATTCTTAAAGGAAAAATACAGTGTATGTTATTAATTTCGCAATCAGCGGGTATTGGCGTACGGACGTTGTTTAACCCTTCGGGGACGACGACTGTACTTTAGCGTGGCCCTTAGCTATAGGGGTAAAAATTGGAGATTTTTTTATCTCGTCAGAATTCAATGTGGTAGTAACAAGTGTTTTACAAATATTTCGGTACTTTGTAATTTTTTGAGTGGAGCTGGGGCAGGGGAGGAAATTTGAAAATTTGACTAAAAGACCAAAAAAATTATTTTCAGGATTACACGATCATTTTTGTCTGAGTAAAAACGGAGGCTATAAAATACTGTTATGTTTTTCACCTGAACGATCGTCGTCTTCCAAATTAAAATTTCCTGACCTAAAATTGCATGATCTATAAGATACAGCGTTATCACCCAGTGCCGCACAAACCATTTCAGTTGCTTCAACAGCTGATTTCCTAAGCTGGAATGCAAAGAGTAAGCAGTGACGCAAACGATGCTTCTCGCACGCCATGCTGTTTGAAATTGTTGCATAGGACTGGAAACTCTTAGAGCGCTCATCACGATTCTTCTTAAAACTAGAAGAACGCTCTTTCGGATGGCACCAAAATCGGGAAGTAATTCGAATTCAGCGAGAAGGTACGATCGTAGAAAAAAAGGGGAAGAAACTTATTTGCACACCTAATACTTTGTGTCACATTCGTACAACTGTCCAGGGCTACCTGCCTTTCGTTCGTTCAGGTTCACGGAATCGAGGCTTTCTATCGAGCACCCGTTACACCACGTATCTACAGCGCGTAACGCGCGAGATCGCAATGGCGTGCGCCGAAGGCACGTAAAGTGTAACGGCGGAGGAGTGAATTAATTACAGTAGATAGTCGGTTGGGTCTACTGGAGGGAACCGCGAGAGGATTTTCCGTGGCCGATTTTATATTCAAAATCGCGGTACCCCGCCGAATTTCCACCGGGCCGTCACACCTAAAACATCCCCCGGTGTATCTGTGTAATATTGCGTAATATTATTTGTAATAAAATTTAATTAACCTCACCACTGCGACGACCATTAATGTCAGGGGCTCCTACATTATATACGCCGGTAAATTACATTTGATGTACCGCCGGGCGACCCTCGTTCCTACCTACCGTAATATTCCTGAATTGGACTCGGCGCGGCGCGGCGGCACCATTGACGATTAGCGCCGCGCCTCGTTAAAATTGCTTCTGTCTCATATTTATCTAAACTTTCCCCAGTCCCGTTCAATTCCCAGAGAGTATCGGCGGACCTGTGTATTTCCGGCCGGCGTCGATGTTTCTGGGATCGAACGACCGAACGGAAATAGCCGCGCGCGAATCGCGTGACTCTTTGTACGGTTATTTCCCATGGCAATCACTGTCCAGTTAAATGAATTCATTAAAACTGTCCGCCTCCATAAATTCTAAAACCAAATTTCAGATAACTGAAGTATCAACGCACAATCGACTGCGTCCGGTGCAGATTATGGAGTTTATTGCAAAGTCTTTCGATTGTTATCAGTTACACACACTGATATTTGTATATTACATTGTATTAATTCTATAATTATTGCCATGCATCAAAAGATGTGATTTAAATATTTTATTGCTTATTTTACAAAAAAGATAAACTGTTTATTTTATTTTGAATCGCTTGGCGGAGAGCTCTTCCTAATGTTCGTTTGCAGAAATCGAATTTTCTGTTTTTTATATGAACATATGTAGTTTCGAATCGATATAAAGTAGGGATTTTTTCGATTTTCGCCCCTGGTTTGCGACACTGTGCGTTTCCGCAATTGATTCCACAAACGAATCTACAATTCGTCGACCAGGAACAATGCTACGACATAAGATGACGACCCTCGGTCCATTGACGTAACTCCTCGCCAAATTCGAAACATTCTACAAAATCATTTACCTACAAATAATAATACCCCACGCTAATTTCTCAGGTTTGATGTATGGAAGATATCATTTCTGGAATTTCTCGTTAAATTTTCAATCGTTTAGCATCTGAAAAGAAGAATTAAAACATTAGTAAACAATCAATCACTGAGAAATATTCTATTCGATACGTTACATTTTTTTATAATTATCCAACCATGATCTAAATGTCCTCACTTCGTTCAAGGCACAGTGTTTTTTTGACGATGAATCGTGAAGTCGACATGCCATGTATGTTTCGTACAGAGGATTTTTGATTAGCTTGTCGTATTTCGGACAACCCAAGGTTTCTAAATTCACACTGCGTATTCCTATCTTTCGTAGGATATCTCTTTCCAAACACCCACCTCTATACGCTATAACGGGATGGGAATACTCGCGAACAAAATTTTTAATAACTATATATTCATCACCCTGTTTGTATCTTTCAAAGCCAAAATTAGTAAAACGAATCCCATGTGTAGAATTGGTAGCGTCCGATACCGTCTTTCTATCAACCTCAGATAAATTACTCATTGTTTTGCTCAAACGAAATTCTGCCAACAAAGAGGAACCACCGCGAACTCTTATTATAGCCAATTCCTTGCATAAAAATTTGCCATCAAGATAAAATCCGACCACATTCATTATATGAGTGATGTGAGACATCTATATAAAACAATATAAATGAATTGCTAAAAAATGAAGAAGTAATTTTTATTCTTTACTTACCGTTGAATAGGTGAAGTAAAAATTCACAGTCGTCAAAATGCCGAATACAGTGAATTCGCTACGAAAATGATGCACTTAGTACTCAGCACGTTCACCATAGAATTATGTGTTGAGCGTGAAGAGCAATTTATAATAAATCTATATCCCTACCACTCAATACTCCTCTCTATCTCGAGAAAAACCGTTAAATGGAAAAAGAGGGACTCTTTCTCTCTCTTTTTCTCACACACATCCGTGGATTAAAAAAGATGATAAAATATAACGATCTCTTAACATTATTAGAAGACAATGAAAAGGGGTACGGTGAAAACAATATCCAACCACAATAAAGTAAAAGAGTCTCCGCGGATAAAACCACACATACTTCCTGGAAGAAAACCACAAGTATGATAAGAGATTAGCACTTCGATGTCCCCCCACCACCTCGCTGAGTTAGGTTTCCTTACCCTCGAGTCACCAAGCTAGGCGCGGGAAATTAAAAACAGTGAATTAGAACCGGCCCCTACCACCTACTATCGAATTAATTCTGTAGCACTGGACAAGCATCGAAGAAGCTGCCTACGTTATCTCCATGTATTAATCGTTCTTCAGGAGCGATCGAGCGATGTGGTGACGCCTAGCCTCCAATGTTGACCGTTCCCGCCAGAACCTAAACATAACAGTGGAGTCAGCAGTCTGACATTAAGAGTGGGGTCTCGCCGATTCCCCTGCGTCGCACTGTAAAAATCGCTGCGTGTGCAAGGCTGCCGCTGCTTGTTTTAAACAATTTTGTTCACTAATTATTGAATGTAGCTCTCAAGCATTTCTGGAACTTCTGTTTGTTTTTAACTAAAAAATATGACTATTAAATAAACAAAGGAAGAACCAAATACATTTAAAAACCCGTTTTGTTTTTCATTTTTCTTTCTCCGATGTCGAGTCACAATCGACAAAGGAGTGCATCTGGTTAACGTTAAAGACTAAATCTAGAAACGCAAGTGAGAATTTGGCAACAATATATCGTTTTGTTTCTTTTCGTTCTACAATATCCAGTTTTATTTTGTTTTCATCCAATAATATCTCTTTACATTGTGAATGTATAGGCATTTTATACTAACTCGTATACGGGTATATGGGTATATATGGGTAAAACAACAGATTGTGTATAAAAATAATTTTTATTTTTTAGATTTCTGTTAATTTTTGTTAATTTAATTACGATCTTTCGTAGTCAATTGCGTTACTTCAAGATCTACTTCAGATCTACTTCAATTGCGTTGCTTAACAATTGAAATCTGTTAATTTGATAGTAATTGTAGATATTAAATTTGTTATATGTATATTTGATGGAAACCCCTAGGCATGTTTCCCCGAATTATCTTATAAACGGACGTGTGTTCAGTATTCCTTGAATGAAATGCTATGTCTGGAAGAAATTCTCACAAACAAAGCGATTTGATTTTGTGAAGTAGACGTACGATTTAAAGTAAACTATTTCCCATTTACTGCTAGAAATAGTATTTCACCCGGCTGTGTGCGGGAGCAATATTTCAGTTAGGTTCATATTTTTCCAGGATGGCTCACTTCGCTGCACTGGATAGAGGAGGATGAGTAATGCGATGGAGGTTCTATAAGCTTTCAAAAATCTTGAACGGCAAACGTTTTTGTATCAGGTGAGGCCGGTTGCGCCGTTGAGAATGGATTCGTTTACAACGTCGAACTGGCTCCCGTGAACGCGTTATGGCAATATGAGAGAGGCGTCTTCAACCATGAAGCAGACACGAGTAATCCGGCTTCGTAAGTGATTGGGAAACTTCGCGGAGGAGCCGGCGGGATATTCAACGTTCACGCTTCGTACGTCGGCTCTCGATCGCTCATCCACCGTCATAGACATTCGCTGCCGTCAGCGTGTAACTTGTAAAGCGTAGATTGGAAACAAGGGTTGCGATGAGCGGCGCCGGGGCGCAGGGAACGCTACCCAATCGTCTGCTAACCAACCAATTTCTGGGTGAAGGGCCACGCGAACGCCTCGACTGTTCCCCGTGAAAATTGCTTAGGCGAACCTTTTAGTAGACTAACCGAATTAGATCCTTTGTCTAATAACGAATTTTATCCGCTGGGAATGTGGGACGACCCAGTGTTTGCTTTGCAGCAGGCTTCTGTGCCTTTCGAACTGCAAAGATCATGCGTGGCGAGAGTTCGAGAATAGGTAGGCTGGGATTTTAAATCTCGAGCCAACGAGATGAGTAGAGGGGCAGTCCATCGATTGTCCTGGGTGAGTGAAGTTTTTTAGTGGGCAGTGAAGGAACCTACCAACCGTTCCCCTGAGCCCCACGCTATCCCTATTTTTCTCCCTCACTCTTAAAAAATGACTTCCGTGCCTCTCGAAGAGCCGATTTCACACGAAACGAGTCGCGATTCACGTGTCGCATACGTATCGCGATACGCGAATTCTGAGCTACGTTCATGCGTCTCGTACATGTGTCGTAGGGTGGTCCTTATTTTTCGACTTTCAATTTTTTCTTGTCTCACCCCCCTAAGTTGTGGGACTTGACGAGAAAATAATGTACGCAAAATTTGTAAGCAATCGGACAAAGGACAACACACGCGATACTCTTCGCGTACTGTACGACAGTCTTCGTGTAAAACAGCTTTCACTGTTCCTGCTGCTTGGGTGTACGTTCTATCACTGAAAGTATAGTTATGGAAAACTGAAATTGAAAATAGTAGTACGAAAAGGACACACAAGACTCGGATCTGCACTGTCCGACAATAGTGCAAAATGTTCTGTCCAATGGGACAATTCGAAGAAAAATGTATTTATTAAAATCAATACAGATATCGCACCCTTGCGACAAGAATGACACAAGTTAAACAACTCCGTTTTTTCAGGAACAGCGAAAAACTGTTTCTAACACAATAGAACATTGTAAAGGCACCAAAAGCTATTGTTAGACAAAATACAATACAATCTAAATACAATACAATACAATATAAAGTAAACAATACCAATGTCATTTTTGTTATTTTAGCCTCACAACCCTTTTGATTTGTGACGCTTTTATTTGTATCCGATCCACACAGAACTGATACATTTTGAGTTGTTGTTTTGTTCTTGAACGACACAAATGTCACCTGGCAGCTAGACAATGAAGTAAAGTTAATACGTTTTTCATGACTCATGAAATAATATTTTTAATGGCAATAATTGTCGCGAGAGTGCGATATGGTAACACAACTCGTACGTCGTTTGACCATGACGATTAATAAATATAATAGTTTATAATCTGTATGATCCACCCGATTCTTGATTAGCTGCAACAATCAATGGATCACCTTATCTGTAGACGAGGTTGGAATACGATCGATCTTTGTTTTTGTTCCTTTACAAAGACTGAAAATATAGCTATTATCTGATATTAAGCGTCGTCCGGGAACAGGGGAACTCCCCTAACGTCAGCAATCTCGATGAGAGAAATGTGTCGTGAAGTGATACGACAGAAAGTATATACCTAGTCAAATATAGTGATTCTTAGTACTTGTTTTATTTTCTTTCCTTCCAAGTTGGAAGGTGGCCCTTCGAACTCCTTAGCGAGCGCCTTGCAGTGCGAATGCCACGAGGCCCGAACGATCATCCTATGATCAACCAAGGGCGTATACAATTATTACTTTTATAAATCTTATGAAATAATGTTAATCCTGCGAATCTTGCGAACGAAAATCTGCTATACGAATATGATACACGAAGAGCTAGTAGAATAAAGAATGAAAAAGACCAGTCGAGAGTGGAACGTACCATTTTTCACAGTTATACAATTTGTAGGAATTGCGCCTCGTTTTCTTTCTCAATGATTACCGGAGTGTCTTCTCCGAACCTATGCACGGTGAACAGCGATTCGATCTTGACTGCTCGTTCGTGATGTTTCGTTTGGTTTGGTACGTTAGGTCAGGGTTAATTGGAATCAGCGAGGATTTCGTCCCGTCGAGCGAAGTGAGCACATTCGCAGTTCAAGTGGTGATTTATTTCGGTTCTCCGGCCATACGGAAACGAAGAGCACACCTTGCTTCAATGGGATCATCTCGATAATGTTTCACTGACGTGTCCCATGCTCGAAAGTGGTTTCAGCCCGCGAAACGTTATTTAATTAACAGATTCAGTGATACAATACGCACCGCCCGCGCCCTCTCGAAACCACGTACAGTACGTGTATACTCGATGATTGGTTATAGTCGCACGGGGTCAGCGAGCTGTCGAAAGTATTTAAAAGAGGGCTCGTTGTCGAACGATCCTCTATATGTACATTTACGCTTCGTTTACCCACCAATAAATGATGCATCGTTCCAATTTGTGAAAATTCATGTAGCTGTCGGAGCAATGAAAGAGTTATAAAATCGTGGTATGTTGACAGTTTCCACTGATTATTGCTAAAACTTTAAATTGTTTAGCAATACATTGTGAAATCTGTTGTAAAATATGATTCGGGGAGATCAGGCTAAAAGTTTCGATTTTGAAGAAACACATAAAATGACGTAGAAATAGTACGAGTATACCATGGATATTCTCATGTTCAACGAGTAATTTATTGTTAAATTTATAACGTTTTAAAATTCTAACCTTAAAATTAAAATATTGTTATAGGTTTTTTATTTTTTTTAAATAATCTGAACGTATATATGTTCAGAACATGATAATCTTCGGGGAAGAACGTCCTGCTGTGACATATTTTCAAAGACAATGCTGTGAGTTTCATTTCTCTGTATACGATACACACTCGCTTTACCGTAATTCGTTACAGCGTACGACGCCGTTTTCAGCTTAACTTTCGGCCCACTTCTTTTCATTGCACGCTGTGTAAATCTGCGCATCGTGAATTAAGCACTTTGGAGGTGGAATCTGTGCAACAAACACCGCGGTGGAAACTCCCTAAATTATTTCGTCCGCCCTATCCTAAATTGCATTGGATTTCGCGCGACTGTTCCCAGATTTCGCGTAAATTTTCTTTATCGCGTATACTGCGACGCTCGTGTATACCGCTGCGTCAGTACTAAGAATGTTAGATTATGGTTACTTTCTTACTTCATGGTTTTATTTGGGAGAAATACAACTGAAAGCGCAAAAGAAATAACGATATTGTACTTTTCAGAGTATTTGTTAGGTTATGCGTGAAGCGAGTGGCGTGGTTTTCGGTAGGAATAATATTGATTCATTATGCTCAACTATTGGAATTGAAAAACATAACAAAGCAATCGTAGAATCATTTGAACTTGTATGATAATATAAACGGTGAGTATTTCTTCCTTCAAACACAAAATATATTCTTCGAATAAACGTATTGTAAAATGCTATATATCGTTGGTTTATTTTCTAGTGTTACCAATGTAGTTTTAAGACCCACCCCTTGTTATTTGTGGCAAATTACATCAAACGCTTCAATGTAACATACATATTTCATTAGTTGAATGTTAGAATTGTAAGCGTTCGAATACTTTCGCGTACGAGTGTACGTAAGTAGCAAAGGACGCGAGCTGGTGCTTAACTGTCCGGTCTCGTTGGACAGACTATAGTTACATTAGATCACTTTTCACAGGCCACAGACCATTTTTATGCGTTTTAATTTGATCAGGTGTCTTTCCTGACCAGTTCCAGCGGCAGCACTTTGCCGACTATGCAAATGAAAAGCACGCACCACAGCAATTTCAGCGAGTAAACATTTTATCGTGGTTTCGGCAAAGCGTTTCGTCCCCCCATAAACAAACGCAACGATCCAATTTGTAGGAAACACATTTAGTGCGCGTAGATAGCGAACGTGGATCGCCGTTAGGACATGGATATCGCGTTAACACTGGCGATTGTTAATTATATTTTTATACCTTTGTTCGTTATGTCACTCTTAAAACAATGTCCCCTCCTCTTTATACCGATAACGATTTACTTACGGACACACGGTTCGATTGGAATTGCAATTTCTAATATTATTTGTTTCGTTGGATGTTGTTAAACGCGTAATTACCATTGTACAATTATGTCATACCTCATCGCTCGAACATAATCGACAATTTATTGGACACATTCCGTTAGGTACCGATTAATATGCGATCGTGAGACGTGTCGCGTGTCACGCGTGTCTTGCGTTCTGCACCCCTCGGAGGCATCCGATGCAGCCGGCTGCATAGTATGCGACGCGATCGGCGCATCGAGGGAGGTGCTAGTATGCATTTTTGATCGGATGTCCGGGCACTTGCCCCGCAACCTGGTTTGTCGTATACGAATACCTCTCGTCAAGCAAATTCCTAGCGAAATTCGACCGATCCCATTGTTATCCGTGGTCTTCACAGATCGAGCAACACAAAAGAGATTCAACACGCAACGTAAATAGAATTTAAATTATTATACTCCATTTAAAGCAAACAAAATTTGTGTTTGCTGAAATTAGATTGAATTGGATTAAAATGAAACTAAAATGGAATACAGGAAGAAGATGAAAGGTGAAGAAGAAATAATGAAACGGTCTCGTTTCTAATCTAGAACGAAGTCAAGAAAAACATAGAAACAAGAATTAACTGAATAGAAAAGAAGAAACGGAAAGACTCCAACCTATGATATCTAATTGTTTAGATCAAAATATTACGGTTACGATTACGCAATTGACAATACAATGAAATTGGAAATATCAAAATTACGTTGTGAGACCATAACATAAATTTAAATTGAAACTGAGAAGAAGCGAATATTAATTTAAATTGCGAAAAGCTGCAAACGATTTAAATTGAGAGAACGAATGAAAATATTGAATATTAAAGAGAACTAGCTAATTTCAATTAAAATTTTTTTTTAGTAGTCACAATAAAGTATTGCTTTACACTATACAGCGAACTTTGTTCTTCCCTTTGAGGGGAGTGGTCCTTTGAATATAGCAAGATTAGTCGGTACATCACGTGCAAATTTACGAGAAGCTCGAACGATCTACAGGATGCAATAAAACGCAATTACGACACTGACACTGAACTTATGAGAATAAAGCCTTGTGTGTTTTCATTAATAACTCCCTTACAAAACTGCGGAGAACGCTTTCGCAAAGGAAAAAGCTACTTGAAATCCTCAGAAATCATATCTTTCTAAGTGGTACAACGTTTCTAGGACTAGGACGCATCCTGCAGATATAGCACACATGTGCTATCGCTGTGTCCCGAAGTGTATAATCCGTTTCGAAGTCCGTTCTTTGAAGGTGAGGATTCCCTCGTGATCACCAGACACTTGAAATTATTATGCATACCTCCGTCAATTCCGCGCACGGAACGGCGAAACAACTTTCTCCGTGGAACGACGCGACGCGACACAGGGCTCGATTCAACGATCGTCGGGAACGAACGCAGCGGAACGGTTAGCAGACGGAACACCGATGATTTCTCTCCTTCTCTCAGAGTCCCAGCACCCTGCATAATGCATTACGCAACGCCGTTAAAGCAAAGACGAAACTTCCCTGAGCACGAAACGCCGGGAGCACACACATCGGTCCGCCACTTTTCACCCCTCGTCCTCTTCTTAAGCCGTTTCTTGCTTTCGCCCGAGACACTCGGCTCCTCGTCCCGCTTTTGTCGTATTATTTGTTTCCTTCCGACTTCGTTGGGAATGCGGTTCAACGCAATCCAAACCGGTGACGTTTTAATCGCTTCCAGCGCGAATGGGAAATTCCGTTACTTTGATCGCGGCAAGTGTCGTGAATACTTAACCAGCGATGCTCCGGGTAAAACACACGCCGATGAATCGCAAATCAACTCGCAGCTAACCCTCGTGTCGCGCACCGTACCGGTTATATTCCGGAAAAATATCACGGTGAGACAAACTCGAATTGCGTACAAGAACTGGTTCTGCATTGTAAACACGATTTTCTTGAGAAGACCCTATACATCGAACGAAATATTAAAATAAAAAATTTCCCCATAAATCAGTTCTAAAACATTTCAAACGTGTATTCTCAAAGTGATAGGCCGACACACAAGGAATAATGGAAATAACGAAGTTATTCTTAAGTCGAAATTAGTACAAACATGTAATTTTATAGATTTCGATGTATATGTATATGATACAAGGCTTATCGTTATGTTGCTAAAAAAAGCATCAAATTCAACGATGACAACCTAAGAGTTTTCTGCGGAAGAATGTCTAGATCCTGGAAAAGGCGATTGCGCCTTTACGGTATTTAATAGAATCTGTTCAAAGTATCCGAGATAAGTTTGCTTTGCTCCCAACGATATAGTTTTAGGATCGCTACAACTAAAAGATCTGCTCGTTACCTCGGAATGGTGTTTGGTCGTGACCGCAACAATATTGTCGTTTCTTCAATCTCGAAGCAATGATTTCGTTTCTACTGTATTAATCGTATTTGTGCCATTGCTTTCGACGGTGTTCCACCTCTCCCTTGAATTTCAACGAGGATCGGCTCGCCGTTTTCCTCCTGTTATCTGTATCGACGTAGCCTCTGCTGTGATCTAACGCAGAAAGCTTTGGCTCGCGACGAGCATCGGCCGCTTGAATCGCTTCTAACGCGATCAAATGACCATAAACGTGGACAACAGCGCATCAAGCGCTATACTCACAGACATTTTCTACCAGGAGATTACCTCTTTTTTCTCTCTTTTCTCAGACCAACACACGAGGTCTGCCCGTAAACTATCTTTTTTGTGATATAACAAGGATAAGATCTTTCAAGGATCTCTCAAGGATTAGTCTTGGTCTATAAGAATGATGTTCCCATCGATATACCTACTCTCCTTCGAAAGCCACAACTTTCTTTTAGCGACCGTTCCACTTGCGGAATCACTTCTGAAATTCGTTAGTAAATTATGCTATTTGTAGACCGTTCTGTAAGAATAAATATAGTCCAGTCTTATTAATTTATTTCTTTTATATCTACCGTTGTATGACTCGTTGTATAACGTTGTGAACTCGTCGCAATGCCCGCTTTCGTATGATGTAAAAAAATATGAAGCATTCCATTTCAAAAAATGAAAATCACCTTTTATTTCCAGAAAAATATTAAAATTAACAAAAAAATGAGATACGCTGTTATATTGCTAGTAAAATATACTACAACTTCTGTTTTCTCTAATGTTTACCGTTTACCTGTAGCAGATTATATCGGTATTTTTGTATTTCGGTTTTTATAAGGGTTACAACGAGAAACCGGTATATTCCTGTATAAGTCGGTGGTTATAAAGGGGTTGACTGTATAGCAGTGTTAAAACCGTTATTTTCGACCATTTTGAGCTCCTCCCTTGCACAATTGCTATAATGTATGTACGTTCGCCGCGGAGGTTGGGATTCCGGGGAGTTTTGCGAAACGAAACGGATCCGCGGCGTGTGTCCTCACGGTCGCAAAACGCAAAACTTCGCAGACGAACCGCGCCATGTTAATTCCGGATTCCTGTTCGCCGCTTTGAAGATCGTCTTGTCTACGGAGCGGTACACGCGCCTCGCCGAATACCAGCCTAGGTAATCTACTTCCGGAAAGTTCCATCGAGCTCAGGTTAAGTCGGTTGCACTGGGTAAGCTCGGGTGTTACCACGGCTGATGAATCCGAAGTACCTCTAGAGCGGGGTTAGCGAAAGGTAACGTTGTACACCGAGGAAGACACGTACAACCATTCCTGGCGTGACACCTTCTTTGGTATCTCACGATTGTTCCTGAAATCATCGTACGTTATTCCTTTTTGTGAAGTCATCTGTGAAGTCCTCTGAAGGGATTCGCGATAATCTAAAAAAAATAAATATCCCTGTTCACACATCGCGTATCGGCGGCTATACGGAGTGTCCCATTTTAAATTCCCATGTTTAACATTGCATAACATTCTCGAAGAGTTCAGAAAACAAGTGTAACTTTGAAAAATCGTCGTAAAAATTATTCATATTTTTTTTTGTAATTATATGGCATCCTAGCTAAACATATGAAAAATTGGAGTGTAGTCTCGATGACGATAAGTTATTCAATTAATTTCCAGTTTTAAACTTCAATACGAAATCTGTATGTTTTGGGATTTTTACGTGTTTCTCATTTTTTACAATGAGAGTTTTCAACTGAAAAATCGAAAAAAATTCTTAAATATGTGGTCCGAACGTGGTCGAATAAGTTAGAATTTCTGGATGCGATTAAATAAGGAAAATATGGAGAAATCTGGGTTTTCATTTGTTCCCCGTAACTACCCTTCGAGATGAGGTATAGGGCTGGAACTTGGCAGAAAGAGTTCTTTCTTGGTGAGCTATCGAACCAGCCATTTCTGATCAAAATCGGCTGAAGGGCATTTTTCACCCCATTAACAGACTAAACCCTTTATGCAAGAGAAATTGATTCAGAGCGAGAGCGAGGGAGAAGGCAGGCGTAGTCATCAGTCGCCAGTGGAATATCGAGGGTTGAGAGTGGAGGGTAGGAAGTTGAGAGTTGGAGGTTGTAGTCGTTATTGGTAGTTTAGTAATTAGCAGTTTAGCTTAACTGTTAGTCTTATTCGCACAACCACTGTAACAGTTTAATTTCCTTTTCTCTTAAATAAATCAATTAATTATACGTGATACCGCATATGAAATAATTTTTCCGGCCCAACGTTGACCGTAAAGTGTGTAGAATTATGTCGGAGAATTTCATAATTAGAAAGCGTTTTGTTAATTGTTATGACGATGCTCTGAAACTGAAAACGAACGAACGCATATTTCCGTTTAAATCGTATTGATTATTACGGGAAGATGTGTGGAAAGAACTTATTTTTACACGTATGTCATAGATAATATCGAGAAGAGCAAGATGGTATACAGGGTGAGTCGTTTAAGACAAGCCACCCGAATAAAAGTATATGATGTTTGGTCCTCTCAGGGTTTTAAATCCATTTACCACTCTCCCCTTCTTTCCACACTCGCAATCGCCTAATTTCAGCCTATTTCAGCCTAATTTTCAGCGGGACCTCCTGTTTATCACGGTGGGTTCCGAATCGCCTTGACAAGCCATCCGCATAACTTCTACATTTTTTGAGATAGGAAGAAATGCTTCAGACAAAAGTTGTTTGGTTTCTAGGGGCCCATTACGTGGTATATATAAATTTTTTTTCAAGTGGTGGTGCTTATGAGATTAGAATGTCAACTTAGTGTTTTTTAAAAATGGAACCATATATTTTTGAACTCCTACGATTGTAGCCCTCTTCGAGACAATTTCAACAAAAACGCTTCGATTCTAGAAATAGAAGTTTCTACCACGATAATCCCGATTATGGAAAAAACGCGTTAAGTCAATACCGTAGCGTGAATACTAGGATTCGTCTGAACCAGTAAACCGAAAATGTGCTGCTCCTTTGTGACGCATTACGTATTCCACCCACCGCAACAAGTGCTCTTTGCTGTTACGCGGTCTATCTTTTCATAGCCCTCCTTCTTCTATCTGCAAATAATCCGTGCCGCCTCGTCAAAATGTTTACAGTGAAACTCTATTTATCCTAATTATTATTCTTAGAATGCTTAATTATATTCGTTGTTGAGTCTTAGATTATGAGCGTTAACAGCTCATGGCATACCGCTTATCCGAACTCATAATATTCGTAAAAACAATCACGATCAGAGCAACTTATTTAATAATATAAGAATAGCAAAAATACACAATAATTATTATAGCAATTACTTTTGTATTCTTTTTATGCCTTGTAGGTTTAAAGAAACTTTGATTCTCTTAATTTCTGCACACTAATTTGTGAAAACAGAAATTAATATATTAAATTCCATCGTGGAAACGACATATTTAACATTGAAAAATGTTTTCATTTTTTATCGCGTTATGTAAACGAAGAAATGCTAGAAATTCATTAACACGCACAGCATATAGTCTGGTAATTAATTAGTAAGCGCAAAGTCTTAGCGATCTCACGAATTCCATTATTTAAAAACGAATGCAAATCTATTCATACATTTCAGATACGAGTAATCTGAATCGCTTAGCAGTGCTAATATTTATCCTTTATCATGAATATTGCAAAGATAACAGGGACGAGATACTTTATGCAAAGTGCGCTTCCAAATTCTGATTTTCGCTGTATTTACAAAATGCCCCAAAATTTGAACGAAACAGCCCGTGTGCACTGACGTGGTCAAGTTAGTTGGGCCAGTGTAAACTATAACAAAGCGTAAACTTTGAAAGACCAGCGGTAAACAGTTCGATATGTGCCCGGGGCAGGGTGATCGATTTATACATGAAATTATTAACAACCATAACGACCGTACCTCTTGTTGCTAAGCATTTCAAGAATTGCCCTTTCGAACGTTTCTTCGTCGATTTTCATCAACACTCGAGTCTTCTACCAACTTCTAACGATTCAAGTTTCAAGATCGTGGATATTGATTGAATCATAACGACGAATAAAAAAAAACGTGGTATGACAAATTTATTCATCGTAAAACTCTCTAAAATCTTACCGAAAATTTACAATCGTACGCGTCACGAAACCTAAAATATCTCAACAATTGAAAATGAGGTTACGCCACTTACATAATAAAAGGCTGATATGTGAGTATTTTCAGAAAAAATTCCTAAAAATCGATTTTTTTGGTTATGATAATGCCTGGGTAGCAACGCATGATTTCCTTAATGGGGTAGACAAAGATGGGGTTTTTCGGTTGTCAAAAATGCTAGACAAAAGATCAATCTAGGCCGTGATCGCCCTCAAAAGTTCTATTTTTACGTTTACGAGGCGTAATTTGTATTATTCGAAAGCATAAAGCTGCACATGTAACTATTTTCAGTTTACAAGTTAAATGTAGTGTCGTTTGATGTTAAAATAGATATAGCGAGCGGATCGTAAGGGGATAGTGTGTATTAGTCGAAACGTTTGAGCGGACAGATAAGCTGTGTCGAGCTTAAATGAAACTTCGCTTGCCAATCAAAGGAGCGTTTAGCTTGTAGGCCAGACCGAAAACTGGATTAAATGGCGCAGCATCCACGATGATCTCGTCGAACGAGTCATTGTATATCCTGTCGCATAGGGCTTCTCTACTCCTGATGTTGAAATGTTTAACCTTGCATAATATACTCGAAGAGTTCAGAAAACTAGTGTAACTTTGAAAAATCGTTGTAAAAATGATTTATTGTTTTTTTCAATTATACGGCATCTTAGATAAAACTATGAAAATAATGGAGAATAATCTTGATGACAATATTAATAACAATATTAATTAATTTCCAGTTTTAAACTTCGATATGAAATCTGTATTTTTGGGGAAATTTCGAGTTTCTCATTTTATACCATAAGAGTTTGCAACTGAAAAATCGGAAAAAATTCTGAAATACGTAGTCGAATAAGTTTTTGTCATAAATGACCTTTGCTGATCTTCAAAGACCTTCGCGTTGCACCTCGTTGGATTCGTCTCGATAGCCACTATCAGAAAACAGGTAACAAAATATTGCATTCTATTTAAAAAAACAAAAGTGACCTTCGCATCTCTGAAGCGACTCCACCTAGCAACAAAAGATTAACGCCACGATACGGTCCCTGCTGTCCGATGCAACTTTTATTTCAAAAACTTTTATACTACTATCATACTTTCGGAGTTATCGTAGGTTAGGTATAGTTGGTGCCACACCCTGTATATTACAGTAAAAGTCGCACAAAATATAAATTAATTTAATCTTGTTATTTTTACAATACCATACGTATCAGTCACTTTTGATAGTCGGTAGGTTTGGTATTAAGACATTTGATGTATTTTTAATAACAAAAAAATATTTAAGATGGAAACGTTAGGTAACTCGCCCTGTATATTATTTAACAATCATTTTTCATATCCACGCCTGTTGAAAGTTTCCCGACAAGCCGATGCTTCACCTCGCCCCGACATTCGTGAAATTTAAAGACTTCGTGCTTTCCGAATCGATTTACAAAGCCGAAGGCTCATAACTCCGGCTCAGTGGCAGTGTTTACCGTTCAAGATCATGAAAAGCGAACGCGTGTACAAGTCGTAAATCCCTCGACGCATAAATCGTTCTGTCGACGTGCATTTAAAGGCATGAATTTCGCCGGGCTGGTGCAACGTCTATCGGCCCGGTCTTTCCTCTATCTTTTATTGCCGTATCGGTCGAAGACGCTATGCATTTTCATAAATTACGCATTAGTTCCGTTCGTGCTCTCCCGCTTTCCGCGCCACGTTTCGTCGTCGTGATTTGAAAAGTTGCGAGCTCCGACGCATTATTTATGCAGGCGAGCCGGAGACCCGAAGTCGCCGAACTTCGTTCGACAAAGTCGTATCGTGGTTGCTTGCCAATTACGTCAGCTGAGCAACAGCGTTACCGTCGGCAGCAGATTAAATTTGGCAACCACCGTCGAAGTCAAAATTCGCTGCTGCCGTATGACTTATCCTTATCGACATCGGTACCAGGGAATTTCGAACATGTTCCGTTCTCTTTAATCCTCGCACACTCCTAAAAAGAAGGGGAGACCGGGGCTAGTTGACTGACTTTTAACACATTTAATTTTTACCAACGAACCATTAATATTTTGCTGACTCGCACACCAAAAGTTTGCACGTTGACTCGGGCATATAGATTTAATTTTGAAAATCGCTTTCATTGAACCTAGTTGCAGTTTTAATCAAATTTAGATTAGCGAGAGAGCAACAAGCGAAGAGGTTAAGTGTTTGAGAAAAAATAATAGTATTAACAATACTAAAATTTTTATTTGTTCATACATATCTACTGCAGCGGATTTGTTCGTTACAGGTTAGACGTGGTTTTGTTGAAAAAGAGTATCCGTTCGGTTGTTGTTGCTTTCACTGTAATTGAAAAAACGTGGCTGTTCGGTATAGACGCCCTTGAAAATCGGTCAGTCTCGAACGTGTTAAAAATATTTTGGAAAAAGATTTCTGGCTGGAAAAAGCCAGCCGCCGGGCCGACGAAAAGTTTCCCGTGCTTACTGAAAAAATTCGCTGGCTCAGAACGCCCAGGTAAAAAAATCTCGGAACCGAAAATACGCTACGTTGAATAGCGCGCAAGAGGCCGAAGGGTGTTAGCGGAACGTTGCGCAGCGGGTTTCCTGCGGCGGTAACGCAACATAAATCGCCGATTAATCAACGATCAAAGGGGAAAGAACGGAGCTGTCCGCGAGGATGGGCTGGCGCGGCGTCGGGGTAAAAAGCCGGACTTAAATCGGTCACGCGAAAACCTCGGTCCCCGGGTCACCGGTGATGCATGTGCCGAAAATATTCAGCTGGTCCCGCGGTCAAATGGCGCCACCTTTCTCTGGCACGAGAAAGTGGTTCGCGGCAGAGGATCGAGCGCATTCGTTACGGACGAGAGTATCGGGCTCGGGCTCGGGTTTGGACGCGGGCGCGGGCCAACGGAAAACTTTCAAGTAATATTAAACACCTGTCAAACTGCGGCCAAGCGGCCGGCAACGAGAGGGTCGGGACGAGCGATGTACGAGCATCCCTGCGGCCCAGCGCGAAATGGAGTTACGAGTGCTTTTCGGGATATTATGTTTGAGTTGGCCCGTAATATACGCCCGCGCCCACAAGTCCGGCGAACACCATTGTCTGGGGCTAACGATGCAAGCGGAGGAATCGCGGCCACCGCGAATCCTCTACCACCCGGATAATTGTACCACGCCGGCGAAAAAAAGTGGGTGAGCTGCCCAAATTCCGACCCCCTAGATCAGGGTGGGGTCGCAAGTAACATCTCAAGTCAAAACCTATGTAAAATCATTTGCTTCTTTTTCTTCATTGTGTTTGTTTGCGAAGATCGCAATGACTACTGGGTTACTAGCGATCTGTGCAGTAGGATAGATCTCGTACCATTTTTGTGCCCAGGACGCTATGCGTAACCGGTGCCTTATTTGTTAAGATAGTATTCAATATTATCGTGTTAGCTTCATCGCAATATATACGATTCACGATTCACCCTGTACAATGATTTGAGTTTCGGTGTAAACAAAACTGCAATGCAAACTGCAGCGAAGAATTTAAATATCCAACATTCGAAATTTACGAACGGAGAAGACCGCACCATCCGCACCCGTGCATGCGTGTGCTTACACAAACAGCACGGCCGGACCAGAGAATCGTTACCCGAAACGAAATTAGTAATAATTAATTGCCTCTGATCAAGACAAGCGGCTCGTATCTTGAGCAATTTCTGTTCCGTAATTTACGATGCCAATTTGTTTTGCAAGGTGCCGCGCCGGCGCGTGTCGAACGGCGAATCTGCGCCGACTGCTGTCCGTTGAAATTCATTGCAATTTACCATCGACGGAATTGTTTACCAGGCGAAAGAAACCTGGCCAGCCGTCGCCGACTGTTCCCGACTTTATTGTGTACCGTGGCGAGAGAGAGAGTTGGATCAGTTGTTTATATTTGCGCAACCGGTGAGTGCAGTCGATCCCAGCCGTGTAAATGGATTATAGCTAGGCTGGCCATAGGACTTGCGACGAAATACTCCATACGATGCATGTTTCTCCCATGCAAGGGATTATTACGTGTGCGAGGACCCGAAAATATAGGGCTAGGCCGGCTTTGAATTTTTCGAGTCGGGCCGAGCCGGGTTTTCGAAAGTATTATATAAATGTGCGAAAATTCAAAAAATTTCTGTTAGGGGAAACCGGGACTAAAAGTTCCCGCGGTAAGTTGTTCCGACCATTGTTTATAAAAACGGAGAAGAATGCGCGATTCATTATCATTTGTTTTCGCTACAAAGGTGAGTTGCTTTTAACTCGCTACCTTTTTAACTAGCAATCGGTAGCGTGTGTTTTTAACGAAGGCTTAGTTACGTACCAGATAAGTAAACATTATTCGATCCGAACTTTTTGGTCTATTTCGATTATTTTGATAAAATTTTTTTCAGGAATCTCCAATTTTTAATAACGAATTTAAATAAGCAGCGTCGCGTTAACGAAATTTAACCTATGATTTCTCAGAAAATAATTATCGACTGAACTTGAAAATTTGCACCGATTCGTATGTTGATATTCGTAATCGTTTGGCATAAAAAAGTTTTCAAATCAAGGGACCCAAAATTGGTAAATTTTTGTGTCACTCTTTCGGGAATCCTGATCCGACCCGACCCGAGTATTTGGGCCTAACCTAACCTAACCCTAAATTTTCGGGTTCTTGCACATCTCCACAAGGGAACCCGTTTCTCCACAGCACCGTTCCTCTTCTGATTCCGAACGAGATGAACTCGAGGTACGCCGGCTGAAGGCGACGGAAACCTGAGCGGTGATGGGGTTGGGGGTGAAGGTGGACCGAGGGTGGGCGGAAGCTGACTAATTGAAGTATTTTAATTATTTCGTAGCGGGATGAAGTTCCGAACAAGTCTGTGCTTTAGTGAACTGCCGCCGTTGATGTTTTAAAGCGGACCGATGTAAGACAATTAAGCCGGTAATTTAAGCAATATGAACTTTCGTAGTTAATGAGAATTGCAACGACCGGCGATAAATTACAGCCGGGCGAACGGGTGCGCGTATCCATCGCGAAAGAAATGTATTTAAATGAGGATCTTTTACACCGTAGCCGTGTTTATCTGTTACAGGATCAGCCCGTCCCGCCCACCGTCGATTTACGAGGTTGTTTCACTTTGTTCTTACGACGGCAGCGACACTTACGAGCTTCCGAGAACCTATCGGTAACACGAGCCACTAAAACTGAATCTTGTTTATTGAAGTGGCAGAGCGAAATGCGGTAAACTGGCGAGGTTGGTCGGGATGGGTTATTTTTCTTGTAGGTTAACGTCCCATCGACAACTCGGCTCATTTAGGTTTCGCTTACCGTTAAACAACTAGTTCTTGACCAGCCAGTAATTTTTGATCGGCTCATGAGTTATTCAAATTTTAAATCTTCCAAATAACATCGATGAACCATTAAAATATTGCAACAAGAAAGAACTGGAATAATTTGTTATTATTGTTTATAATTTATATCAACTTTACGCTAAGTGCATAAAAATAATTAAGCTCTCAAATATACATTGTCAAAATTACGAAAAACACCTAAAGGATTGTTATTCCTTTTTCTCACTAAAATATGGAAAACATAATTTCGAAACTGCAGATTTTAAGCGTTTACAACAAAAACGGGTGAATAGCAACATCGTTATAATACCGAAACCGAAACAAATACCGGTAGATTTCGGATTTTCTTTTGTCTTGAAATCGTAACGTAGCTGCGGCTGCAAGAAAGGATACAATGTTTTGTTTCTCGAAGCCTAGCGGCCACGGGCGTGGAGGTACCGATTGGTATTGATTAGGGTTGTCCGGATACCCGAAAAGTTGGGTCGGCAGCTTTTGTTCGAGTTCGGGTCGGACAAATAAATTTGTTCGAACACCCACATTTAAATTATTAATTATCAGACAGTGGATCTTTATGCGATGTAAACATTTTCTACCTGAATTGCAACAATGTGGAGCGAAATAGACATTTATTTCCTTCGTTAATATGTTTAATACCTTGAAAATAATACAACAGTATTTTAAAATTCTTCTAATGTTTTTACTGTTTTAAATTACACCTATGCATTTTTGTCAGAAATGCAAAAAATCCGGTGTCTATTAATTATATAAAACAAAACTGTTCGATGCGATCATTATTTATTATTATTCATTACGTCGATAATTATGTAAATAACAAATTCAAATTTCTTAAATAAATATTTCAATAATCGTTTAAATAAGAAATTAAACATTTTTCAGATAGGATTAATGTGATACTTGTTTAAATAATAAACTAAACAAATTTTGTTGAAATAATTATTTCGATAATTATATAAATAAATTAATGAATGGTCTTATGGACAGATGGAGGCGGACGATTGTTTAGTTGCATGCACACATTTTATATTCCATGTTCTGTGCTTCCGGGCTCGACACGGTAAATTTACCGGTATTTTTATATAGCGGTGGGATGTCATGTCGGTATCTTTATACAGCGGTAAGATGTCATACCGGTATTTTTGTATTTTTGTTTCTGTAACAGTTTCGAAGGTAGTAATATAGAAGTGGAAGAGTATTGTTAAACAACTTCCAATTTAAGAAGATTATTAAAAGTAGCAATATGTACATTTTTATTCAATTTGCGTTTCTGGCAATTAATGCAGAAACTTTTTATTTTCCATGAAAACCCGCAGTGTAGTTTAATTTACATTAAACAAAATTTTTGAAATTACGCACAACTTTCCGGCGAACTTGTTAGTAGAGAAAAGCTGGTCCATTACATGATAACGCTATCATTGCCTGGAATCTAAACGAATGCATAAAAAATTGTCGTTGTTAGTCGTTTCATTTTTTAATAGCATTAAAAAAATGCACATAGGGTACAGTCTCACCCACAATAGCTTTCAAGCATCAATACATGTTTAATATTATTCGATGATATAATTTCCATTATTTGTAACAATATATTGCCATTTTTCAGATAACCTGTCTATTCCTGTTTTTCAATGACTTGCTGGTTAACATGTGTTTTTGATTTACAATAAAAATTACCTGCTTATTTAAAATACGACAGTTTTCCCTCCAACCTATTGTAATATATTCATGCTAAAATCTTTCCGTTTATTGGACAATGTGCCCCACCAAGAAATTCTAATTTCCAGATGCAGCAAAATTTTTATTTTTAGAAAAATAAATTCAATCGAAGAGCGGCGTCGATATTGGAAAATAAAAAACGAAATAGTTTAATACGTAAAGAAAAAACCTTGAAAATATGTAACATGCAATATTTGGCATAGGTTGCTAGTCGCAATAATGCTGATGCTTTCGAAGCATACACGACGTAATACTCTAGAAGCAGATATTCCATATTTGTAAACATGAGCTCCGATAATTCGCGTCATGTTTACGAACGAATCGGCAAATAAGCCCGAAAGGAATACCTTGCAAACGATCAACACAGTGAGCGTTTAAACGATAGAACATGACCATGAATAGTTTTCAAATATTGTAGGTGATTTTTATACAGAAAGTTTCAGGAAAAATGTAACATCATTTAAGAGATGATCTCTGAGATGACTTGAAATATCTTTCTCCGTAGCAAAGATGTTTTGGACGGTATTATATAACTAAATATACAAAAATATAAATTGTGAAGTGATTGTTAATTGATTCACAAGTCTGTTAGAAATATCGATTTACATTGTGTGGCAACGATTTTGTTATTTAAACATTTTGTGGTTACTAAAATTGTCAATGCTTTCGGCGCAAGGGTACGATCATTTGTTACTTAATTTACAAAGCCATTTAACAAATTACTAGAATTGCGTCTGTGAAATTTTTTTTTTAAAAACAAGTTAAAAATATTTTGAAATTTAAGAATACATAAGAGAGAATCACAAAGCTAGCGAGTAGTTTTATTAACAGCATTATTTCCTTTCTCTGTTATGTATTCTTAAATTTTAAAATATTCTCAATTAAACTCTGTAAGTAACTCTATTGAGTTTAATGAGAGGTATCACGGTAACAAAAAATCAATAAAAAAAAAATTATCCTAAATACACCTGTCTGTTTCTCGCTCGCTTGCTTACCCGAATAGCGTTTCACCTCTGATCGTGACGGATCAGACTCATTCGCTGCCCAACAATTGTGTACATTGTACGCCTAAAGAAGTTGAGGCGATGAGAAAACACGGTAAAAGTCCACCTCGTCTAACACGCAGAAATTTATTCTGTTCGCGATAAGTACAGTAGGCGAGAGTTAGCTGTGCCCTGGACGGCGATAAAGCAACTAGTGCCCAGCTGACTTTTTGGGCGCTACTCGTATTGTCCTTACGAGGACAAAAGAGTCCTGCTGGAGCGAGAGAGGAGAATCTCTACCTCACGGAAGTTCATAACTAAGTCCGCGCAAGAGTAGTAACTGGTATGTCCATGCTAAGGTCGCGCCGTTATTTCGGAAAACCCTGGTACCTTTCGTTGTAACAAAGGGAGCGGCGTGGCGATAGCCGAGCCGCTACAAAGTTTTCTTTTAAAAAAATCAGTCTGGTAGGTCCGGTCCTCCCCTGCTGTTGTACCGAACTGAAAGTAACGAGTGACGCTTGCAGGCGAAAGTCGATGGCACTTTCCCGATGAGAGCGATAAGTTGGCCACCGTCTCGGGAAAGTCTACACGACAGGAAGTCGGCAGCGATCGGTAACGATCCTTAATAATTGGTTCCTCGACACGAACATAAATACGCAGGGAAAATGATCGGCAGCGCGGCGGCGGAGCGACCAGGGGGCTTATGTCCCCGAACGATAATTCTCGTGGTGTCACGCAAATCGAAGCAGTCACGCTTACGCGTGCGCTGCGTCGAGTCAGACCGGGCTAAGCTCAGCTTCCTCGGGGTAACACGTCGTAGAACGTACCGCAATTTATCTCTGCCACCTATGTCGTCCAGCTCCGGTGATTCAAGCGCGGTACCGAGCCGTTTGTAGCTTCGATTCCGTCATTAAGGCAGCACTCATGGTTTATTCAGATGACCACACTGGAGAGGACCAAGCCCGTAGCTACCGGCGGGCTTACGCGGTTCTCTAGAGTCACTTGCTCATTCACTTGATTACGTCGACCCACGAACACCGGCTCCCCTCGGCATCTCAAACACCCCCTAATCCTGCGATAGCCAAAGGCGAAATGCCCTTAAGGTGTTTGCTCGAACCTCCCGTGCCACTTGGGGATGCCCGGGTTTCTCGTACGTCTTCCCCGTCGATCACGCTGCTACACCAGGCCGCGCCACGCCACGCCATGCCGGTTAACGTAAAAAATCTTCCCGGCTACCCTTTGTCCGTTCCTTCTCTTTCGATTGCTCCATTGCGAGTGGTTTAGCCAATCGTTTCGATATTACCGGAGTGGTCCCCTCCGGTCTCCTGTATCGAATCAATGCTCCCCTCCGATCCCCCCCCCTGCCCCGCCGTCTTCTGTACGTGGAATCTGAAAACATGTCCCGAGGATTTAGGAAATATAGAGACACAGAGATTCGTTCGGGTCATGCTTGCCTAGCGGACAGTCATTTTATCAGCAAAGACTTTCCCGCAGAGTTGCGTATTACTCGATTAGTTTCGATAAATTAAATATCGAAGGAGCACACCACCATTTCATTTTAAACTTATCGGTAGAATTAATTATTTTTTTTAGTAATTGTTAAATAATATGTTCTTTATACTTTTACATGCTGAAATTTTTGATAAATCTTATGTGTTGGATCGTAATACGAATTATAAATTGTTGACCATAAGTAGATATCGTTTAACTCTGCAGTTATCCGCATTTACAATTAGTAGACAGCGGATTTTATGAATTTATAACAGAATTGAGTAGGTGTAATTTAAAACAGTAATAACGTCTGAAGAATTTAAAAATATTGTTATGTCATTTTCAACCTACTGAACATATTACGAAAGAAAATCAATTTTAATTTCATTCCACTTTGTTGCGATAACGGTAAAAATATTTTATTTCGCGCAAAGATCTACTGTCCAATAATGAATCACAATTAAATTGTTAAAATGAGAATATATTTATATTTGTCGTCCAAGGAGTATATGTTACAACACAATACATTTTCGGTTTTTGATGTTATTTTCTGATTTGAAATGGGTTTTTTTATATATCATTATTTAATGTTCAAGCTTTCATTTACCAGGTTTTTTAAATGAAAACTAGAAAAATATTCATGAGAAATGCAATTACAATTATTTTTATCAACGTATAATATTAAAAATTAGAACCCGAAATTTTAAACAGTAAAAAGATTAAGACAGCTTAACGATATCTATATATTATTTTCAATGTATTTAAAATTATTAAAGAAAGACAAAAGTTTCTATTTGGCTAGAATTTCTTGATATTATTGCAGACAAATTTTATTTTGATAAAAGATCCAAAAACCGTTTATTGTTATGCTTTATACAAAAACGTTCGATTGCTGTTGATGCTTTTTAAAGTTTCGATTCATCAACAAATGGAATAGATTACCTATCCACCCACAGGGTGTCTCAAAATTCCTTCAATGGGAGGAAATGGGAGGTTCCTGAGATGATTTGTAGCGACATTTTCCTTTGCAAAAATGGCGTCCGCGATTTTGTTTAGGAGTTATTAAGGAAAAACACAGACCAATCGGAGCGCGACGCTCGATGGAGCACCGTTTCGCCTGGACTGACTGCTAGCGAACTAAGCAATGTTTGTTTTCATTCTGTGAGCGTCGGAAATTGTTTGTCTACATTCTATTAGCGTCGGAAATTTCTAGTTGTCCAAAGTTCGAATACTTTTGTGTGCCACGTCTGGCACGTGTTTACAATATATGTATTCCAAAAACGGTATATATTGTTAAATTATTTTGTAACTTCGTGTATCTAGTCTTGAGACCCACCCCTTGCTATATGTGGAATATTACATCAAATGCTTTGATCTAACATACATATCTCATTAGTTGCATGTCAGAATTGTAAGCGTTCGAATACTTTCGCGTATAAGTGTACGAAGATGAAGGTCATCGGAGCTGGTTCCCTTATGTCAACAATTACCAATATTATCTTGATAAATATTTAGAAAAATATTGAAATTTTCTCAAGGGCTGATTTCACCCCTTTAATTCGAACTCAATTCGTGTACAAAGTTTCATAATTTCTTGAATTTACGGGTTCGATAACTTCCGTTTGTCAGAAACGAAGAAATCCCTAGCAAACGTCGTTCATAAAACCTTCCGTTTTAATTTGATGGAATTACCGCGCAAAAAGTCAGATTTGCATAGAGGTCGATGGTCTACAGATCACAGTTTCCGCATCAAAGGGAGCGCCATGTCGGTAGGCGATCTTACCAGAAACAGAAGTCGGATTCAGGTACTCGAATCTGGAGCAAAAACGGGAACGTTAAACGAGGCGGTTTTGTTCCCGAATCCAATCAGCAGTAGCTTATGAATCATTCTTATTCGAATAGATCGAGGACGCAGGGAAGACGTTTGCCCGGTGTTATCGCGCAATCAATGCTGCAGCCGCCGCGCCGGCTCCGGGTGTCTTGGTAACGCTGATCTCTGTGGTATGACGCTTCCACGATCAGGAATAATTTTTATCGTCGCCGTGGACGTTTGAATATTCACGGGCAGATCTGTTCGCTTCATCTGTCCGCCTGAATATTCAATGATTCCGCTCGTTCGTTTGCTCGTTCGCACAGTCTTGCACCCCCGTTCGTCCTCCTCCACCCCCGCATCGTCCGACCACACGTTCCCAGCAGCAGCGTTCCAATCAAACCTTTCGGCGCGCTTCTATGCGCGCCGGGTTTGTCTTCGTGACGTTGCGAAAAAATCGAGTCCGCAAGTGAATTTTCATTTCTTCCCCACCCTGTCCTCCGTCGCATTCTCTAATGCGTTTACGGGACGCGTTCCGTTCGTCTCCCGCGAGAAAATCAGACTTTTTCGCACAACGAAACACAGACGCGAACGCATTATTATATTTCCGCCTGCGAATTAAACTAACCTTTGTTCGGGGATTTAATTGAAAGCGTGAATGGACCAGTCGTTTGAAGCATGCTGCGTACCAATTTGTTCGCGTCGTGTTCGTTGTACCCCGGGCTTTTTTCCCTGCCGGGATGAATATAAGATAAATAATTAGTAAATACAATTGCGTGAGAAATTCATTCGTAATATTGTATGTTTATGCACAGAGAGTGGTCTCTTCGTGTTGTAAACTTTAGCGAAGGGAAAGATGTGGGTTGGATAAAAGTGGTTTAACAGGGTATGGTTAACAGAACTAACTATATTTTAATGAAAAGGAATATGTATACGAAAGGAAATTATGACAAAAGTGTCGATGAAATACAAATGATTAAATGGCAATGGTCGATCACGGTCGGAACGATGCGCGAGTATCGTGGGTCTAAATCCAGGCGCGACGAATTAACGCAATGCAATAAGATAATCAGTGCTGTGTCGGTACGACAAGAATTCCCCGAATTGCTGGCGCAGCTCTCTTTTATAACCCGGTGGGCCATCGGTTTCGGAAGGAACAAGGAGTGGGGACTTCGAAATTAAACGTTTCGGATCGCAGCAACGTTCGTTGGGACAATGACCTAATAAACGGAGCTGCGAGGGAAACAAAGGAATTGGGTAACGGATTTATTGTAAGGAAAAACAGGATACGATGCCCCGCGAGACAATATGACGGGTTAGACAAAGTTTCGATACGGCGAGGTTTACCTAGTCGTTTTATCACCTCGCCGCTTGTTGTCGAACTCGCACAGCTGATATCGGTGGCGAGGCAAAAACTCGCGGACGCGAGAGTTCTTATGCCTCGCCGGTGTCGCATATAACAAATATAAATATGGAATTTCAACGGCTCGGAATCGCCTTGTATTTTTAAAGAAACCGGATTGTAGGTTTTTCAACACTTCGTGTTTTCATTCGCTCGTATCTGCTCGTTAACGCGGATCGAGAACCTTTGGAAAGTACAGCAAAGTTTTGATCTAAAGTCCTTGCTGTTTGTTAGATCGTCTAGTTATACTATTTTTTGTGGTTTCGCCGACCAATCCGAACGTAGAAAAGTAGAGCGTGGTCGTAAACTTACCGCATACTGTCAATTATGCCTCGCAGTGAAGAGGATAGGTAATTTTCTTAGATCCCAAAACTCCCGTTGTCTCAGATCAAGACTTTACTGTATTTATTTCTCCATGACCAAAGTTTTGAAAACTGTTAACGAAGATAATGAATGATTACACCTGCTCGGATACGTTTACCATGGAAATTCGATATTTTAAGGACTATTAAAGGGCCTCGAAGGGTTTCTTTGAAGTGCTTTTTTAGGTCAATGCACATTGCCGAGGGAACATCGAAGCTGCTACGATGAACGCAGCTTTTTTCGAGATTATTTCAACCTTGTTTCTTCGGACATTTTCAAAGAAAATCTTGAAGAAGTTTTATTCCAGAGCTGGAAATAAACAGAAAATAAAATCCACCGTCTAAAAAAATTCTGTTCGAATTTTTTTGTTATATTTAACAAAAGTCTGTCCCTGTGGAAATCATGTGAAAACAATTTTCTCCTTCGCGAACTCCTTCAAAAAATATTCTCGTTGAATAGATATTGTAGTTCTTTTGGAACGTTTGCTCATAGAGTTTTTATGAAATAAATGAAAAAGTTATTGTGTGCTAGTTTTTTATTTAAATGGGAAAACGGCAATTTACAAAATTAAATTAATTTAAACGACGTATTCTACGTAAAGGATTTTTTCCTTCTTTTGAAAAGAGAACTTGTCGAGAATAATACGTAACTGAAATTGTTAATTAACTGCGCAAATTAAAAGAATTTGCATATATGAAACACGACCATACAAAATTCTATAATATAGTTTAATAATATACATAACATGTATATTTTCATGATGGAAAATATGAATATACGTCTACTAATTATTATGTTTTCTTTTCCCTTTCTGCATCGCTAAATGAAATATCCTGTTACGCTATATTGTTATGATATGGTTTAGAAAAGATGCATATTATCCTGGGATTAACATTTAATAACAGTTTAACATTTATCTGGAGTAATCGTTTAAAATTCAACTAGAACAATCATTTCCCCCAGACAAGGGGAGGGGGTGGGCGCGAGCCGGAATTCGCCTCCGCCTCTACCTTGTCCTGCATCCCCCTATCCTTGTTCTGCACCCCCCGAGCGAGGAATGGTGTCTCCGGGGGGTCGCGATATTGTTGGAACACCCTGTAGAAAAAACGCATATAATAGGCCAAGCGACACGAAGAACGATCGTCAAATGTTTGATAAGAAATTTTGTGGACCGATGAGTCCAATGTTCATGTTTCTGGAAATAATCTTCGCATGAATAATAAGTATTTTATTCGTGCGATAGGTCTAATAATTTATTTATCCGCAGGAAGTATGTTTTCGTCGACTTCTAAAACTAGAATTAAATATGAAATTCGTTTCTAATAAATGCCATGCAATATATTCATTTTGCATATCATTGTAACTGGAGGAGATATTCTTGTGGCTACATTTAGGTGGGCAATCGTGTATAATTGATACGAGTCGGAAACATGTATTTTTTAGATTAAGGGCACTACGAACTACAATTTTATAAATCTATCGTTTTCTTTTGTCTAACGCGTTAGAAACCGAGAAATATTTACAGAATTAATGATCTGAATTCAAAATGCCGCCATCTTGTAAATAAACATGATTTTAAATCTATTTTGGTTCAGACCATAGCGACACATTTGTACCGATTAATATAGTTCCTATTTCTTGTTTTCCATTAGCGCAGGACCATTTTTTTTTAACCCTTAGCACTCGAATGGTGACTCTGAGAGGTGCCACTAAAAATTGCTGTACCATTATTCAAAATATTGTTTACATTATTAAATATGTCGGTATCCAATCAATTACTAAACGATTAGGTATTGTATGAGGTATTATACCAATTTCGTATCCATAAAATTTGAAAAATCCTAGGAAACGAAAATATAAGTAGCTCCGAGTGCAAAGGGTTAAAAAAATTAGTCGTATACTTCAAATACCCATAAATACATGTAGATTCCTCGTGCACAAACTTTGCATGCACGCACTTTGAAGTCGATTTCTTTGTATCGACAAAGAATTTTTAACTATAAATACATAAATTGATTGCAAATGAGTTGAGTAACGAGAATTTGAATGGGTTCAAAGATATTTGATCGGGACCATACAAAATTTCTAATTCAAATTCCCAAACTGGTACTCGGTTATGAACAGAAGGGTGAAGCGTTGTACGAAGACTTTTTTGGCTGACCGTATGAAAGAGCATTCCTGGCATTATTCATCGCGGCAGCAATTTCCACGGCAACAAAGATCAACGCAACGTTCGCAGATTGTATTGGCGTTTGGGCAAGTTACGTTCACGCTCGATATGAATTCGCGGCCGCCTCTTGTCGCCTGTCCACGGTATTAAGAGCGAAACCGTCACTCATCCGGATCGAATTAGGGTTCGCTGGATGTCCGCGATACCGTGCAGCCCATTATTAATCTCCGGACGACGAACTGACTGGCGATGATCACCGGGGGACTTGGCACGTGGTCGGCACCCGGGTGTCCATTGCTTTATGGCGCGGTCGACAATTTATTGGCAACCGGGAGATGTTCGCGCGTCGAAAAACGCGCGAAAAATAAATGAGAGTTTAAAATGCGTGGCGTACACCGAGCGCAAACGAAACGTCCGCTGTCATCGGTGACATTTATGGACGGGAAACAATGAGCGGCCGCAAAAAGCGCGCGTTTCCGCGAGATGCAACGCTCCCCGTGCCACACCGCGCCACGTCGCGTCGCGTCGCATCGTAACGCACTCCGATGCAGCCGGACGCGCGAAACATTGCACCGATTCCGGCTTGTTTGCCGTTGAATCGGATTAAGGGGCTATTCTGGTCTATACCGTCATTTTCTATACCTTGTTCGGACTGTTCTTTTTTTTAAGCGAAAACTTCTTGTTGCGTATCGCGTATACAATTGCAAGATACCGAACGAGTCTGATACGTCGCGTTTCCAGGTGGAACGCTATTCGGGTAACCTCGGGAGAGCCGAGTTTAACCGAGAGAACGAGAAACAGACAGGTACGTTTAGGTTAATTTTTTGGTGGGGGAAAAGTGGACCTCCAACATTTTTCTAAATAGGAAGTAGTATTGATTTTTTCTTATTGTCATATCTCTTTTTAAACTCAATAGAATTTAGGTACTTGAACCTTCTTTTTATTTAATGGTTTAATTGACGTTATCTGGTGCGACTCCGGCCGGGCCGATCCCACTTCCGAGGTAATCGCCGATCATCGGTGACAAGTCGGCCGCGTCGATCCCAATTCAGGGAAATCGTCGATCTTCTGTGACAATCAATTGCAAGAATCCGAATTGCCAAGAACATGCGTGGCGAGAGTTCGAGAGTAGAAAGCCTAGAAGAAATTCGAAGATCGGGACCCCAGGATTTCCAAATTTCGAGCCAACGAGATGAGTCGAGGGGCAGTCCATCGACTGTCCTGGGTGAGTGGACTTTTAGTGGGTAGCGAAGGAACCTACCATCTGTTCCCCTGAGCCCCGCACTACTCCTTTCTGGGGGGTGCGCAAACGTATTTTTCTCCTTCACTTTAAAAAAAAAAGGTGCAAGAATCCGACCGCGGCTTCATAAATGTACGCGAAAGTCAAAGTGAACACGCGTACTTTTGGTTTGACGTTAACCTTGAAATATCGAAAAATATGATTTAGAGAAAAAAAGCTTCTCCGTCACAATAATTTCCCCACCGAACCAAACATTTTCTGCCTGAAACATTTTTTCGTATTATAAAAAACAATGGAGATATTTTCGATGAGAGTCTTAGGTACCTCATCCTGTATAATTACCTACTTATCTTCGTTATGACTGATTATTATTTTTAGTACCACACAATGTTTTACGATTATACGCTTACAACAATAGAAGTTTCGTGCTCGGAGCAAACGTATAAAACTGGCAGTTAACGTGTTCGTATTAAAGAATGAATGTCGAGCTTTTGGGGATTTTCAAGAGCACGGGATTCGCCATGGCAAGCACCGAGCTCTAGCAGAACTTTGACCGTTGTTTAGATAACATTTTCTAAAACACGTAAGAATCTGCCATGCGATCGTCTGGGAATGTTCGAAGTTGCGAGTTCTACAGCGACATTACATTTGCATATGGTCGATTTTTTCCCCCCGTGAAAGTTTCCCCCGGTAAGATAGCAATAATCATAATCACTGCTACTTAAAACCCGCAGCGGAAGCCGCCGCGTCGGCCGTACTCTCGTCTCGCGGACTCGCCGCTATTGTATTTGAATTGCAATTCCAGTGGCGAAACGGCTGGCAACAGTGTTTAACGATCTCCTCCTAAGAAGCTGTCGCGAAGTTAAAGACGCTGAAAACTCGAAACGCGATTTTATCCCGAGCTTCTCGACCGAAAACGCAATTTCTTATCGCGTTGCAACAGTTGTGCAACTGACTGTCGCTGAATTTCCGGTGCCCGAGAGCACCAAACGGAAACAAATAGAAGTTTCGTTTGTTTAATTTAAGGAGATCGCTCGATGAGACTTCCCCTTAACAACGCTAACGGCAATGCACATTTGATACCGACAACGAGTTGCCAAATATTAAACTTAAAATTATCGTTTTGGAAGCAGGACCTACAAAATATCTGATTTTAACCCCTTTTTATTCCCTACTATTTTAAGTGTTATATTTGAAATTTACTTCGAAGGACAGTTCCTTGACTGCTACTTATTTTAAACAATTTTGTTTACTGATTATACTAAATATAGCTCAAACTTTCTCAAACTTTGTTGTAATTTATATTTGTGGAACTTATATTTGTCTTTAATCAAAAAATAAGAAATTAAATAAATAAAGGAAGAACGAAATATATATAAAAACCCGATTCCTTTACATTTTTCTTTCTCAGATGTCGAGTCACGCTCGACAAAGGATTGCAAAAGGTAAATCTGTACAGTGGACAACGATAGAAAGTTTCGATAGTAATATACAGGGTGGTCCAGAAAAATTAGCACTTGAATGCTTCTGTTATTTTTGGAGATATTGAAAACTTCGTCACCGAAAATTGTTCAGGTCATGAAGAACTATAATAAGGCGGTAATCATTTTCTTGCCACTGGAAAATTTTAGGAGATTTTCAAGTCATCTTCACTTTTTTAATCCTTTGACTACCGTTGGCGCCTAAAGGCCAAATATAGACAAATATAGTACAAGTAGAAGTTCAACAAATTCAAAAGCAATCATAAATCACGAATCGGTCTCGTTAAATAATGTGCTTTGGCTTTATAGGATTTGTATGGTTGCTCGTCCCGTAGTCAACACGTTAATTGGAGAACCATTTCCTCGTGGCACATTTTCCACCATTTTGATTGTCGATGTACAAGCAATTTAATCCCTTAATATATGTATTCGGAAAACATGGATAGGTGGGCAAGTATAGTCTTGTTTCTAGCCAGTGGCTTAGTCGAACCTAAGCTTCATCGATGTCTCGTTCGCCAGGCAGTCGGTAATCTGGGCTTATGCAGATAAGCGGATCAGCAGAGATTAATTACTCGTTCGGTTCTCAGTCGGGCCCATTGACTTAAGACTTAAGGATGTGGGTGAAGGAACATTTTAAAAACTTACTCTATTGCCTTCGTTGATTCGCGGCGAGATAATGCTGCACCGGTCGGCCATTAATACCAGTCGGTAGTGCCGCATAAACGGTGAATCTTGGTGTTTAATGGTACAGTGCATCTGCACGACGCATCCGTGGCAAAACTCCAGAACGCGACGGTAAGCTTCTTCTTGAGAGTACAATGCACGAACGTATATACATACCGCGCCTTCGAGATATATCGGCACGACTAATAGGTTCGGTTATACGATCTTCGGAACAATATAATTGCCGAGTAAAACGTTTTAATTATTTCTATCTTGGGGGACTGTATTCTAGAATTACTTCGCGTGAAATATTTGAGCATTATCGAATAACGGTAATTGCTAGATTAACGAATTAATGCACGTGTGAAAAAAAATGAGTACAGTATACAAAATAATTATATCGGTCAAGAGCAAAAATTAAATAAGTCAGCAATAAAATATTGGCTTAATCGAAGTTGCCTATTTATTAAATTCCTATTACAAAAACACAACTAACGGTATCGTTACAGTTACTCGTTGCAATCTTATGTTAATTACAAACCGAATGTTTTAAAACAACGAATAAAATAATTATACCAGACAAAGCAAACAATTAGTTAATATACATTTCATTTTATAACGATTAATATTTGAAGTTACGATTAATAATTTGTGTGTCCTCTTCTATGTTTTATAACTTCCATTAACGGTCGAGGCATTGGATTAATTAATGACCGAAGGACAGTTACGAAAGGACTCGAAAGTGAAACTATGTGACATGCGGCGTTCTTCCTGACAACCACAGATTTATGGAGACAAGACTTTTCTTGTTTCTGTTTCAAGTACAATTCGAAAGAATCAAATTGTTAGAACAATGTAAAATTTCCAATTTCTGTACAAACATTTGTGCACCATTTTAAGTCGTAAACGATGTCTTCACAAAAAAATAATCAAAATGTTTCTTTCATTTGTGACCTTGCATGTCCTCGAAGATCATTGTGTCGTATACGAATGAATTCATTCTGGCACATGCTTTCATACGATAATAGAAAGATACGTAGCATTTCAATTTAAAAAGTGGAAGGCCACCTTCGTTTCTAAAAAAAAATTCAGATAAAAAAAATATGACGGACGCTGACTAATTTCTGAAACGTAGCGCGCGCGAACTCGAATGACGAATTAACTCGTCGTGCCCAATTAAAAGGTTAAGGAAAGCGGTTAGTAGTTCGCAGCGACTAAATAGGAAACCCTAGTTTACGCGACCCGAATACTAAAATATATTAAGGAGGAAAATGCACAATTTGAACCTTTAACTTTTCGAAAAATCGCGCGCGAGGCTATCGGATGTAGGGTAAGTAAGAGAAACGAGGAAACTCGTACATCGGGCCGGCGATTAGAGGGGACTTTAAAAGCTTTGGGCGGTGCAATAAGTCACCGTGCTTGCTCGGAAAACAAAAGAAAAAACAAAAGAAGCACGCGCTTCTTTTTTGGCCAATAAAGCGTGGCGCGCGTGACCAGTGTCCCGAGGAACTCGGGTTAGGTATATTTTTACCCCTATCTCCTGATTGCAGGGGCAAGAAACATTTTACAATTTGTCCGGTAGCAAAAATAGAACGTTTCCGTGCTAGTCGCGCGATTATCTTAATCCCGGACATTAACAAAAAGCTATAAAAGAAAATAGGAATTGTAAATATTAGCTTTGTATTTTGTAGTAATCGGGTGAACCACGATGATAGCGATCTGGAGGTTTTTGTACGGCAACGGGGGTTTTACGATGGATCGAATTAAATCGTTATATCACAGACGTTTAAATTATGAAAACTCCGGTCGGGAATAATCTTATGTCATCATCCAATGGTCTTATGTTGTTCGCCGGTAGCCGAGTGCTTTTAGAAAGCATCAAATTTTTATGCGCTCGCAAGATACGGTTAGTCGAGGCTGTCGGCAGAGTCACAAAATATCGATACAAAGTGTAGAATGCTCAACCGTGTTCCAAGGTAGAATTTCTTGCGCATATCCACTTCCACATAAATGAGCAGCAGGCGACGGCTCCCTTTTAGACTGTGTGCGAGTCTGTTTGCCCGCGTTGGAATTGAGTGAGTTGCAAAGAAAACAGCCCCGCTAGTCGCGACACAGGCACGGATGAAAGGAAAATCCTGTCGAAACGTCGACGTTAGGAAGAATCGTCGAAGGGAAACGATCAAAAAACTCGTATTACGCTTACGTCTGACGTCCTCTTAGAAAAATATGCGCTTTATTTGAATGGAGGCAACGCGGAGGAACGCTTTGGCACGCTTCGCTCTGACCTCGTCACGAGCGAGGTAGAACGTCGTACTGTCTAAATTTTCGTGCGCAACAGTTTTTCTCGCATAGTTTTTCCCTTATTTGGGGTAAAATGTTTCCCGAGCAAATTCACCTCCGCTAAAGCCAGGATAATATATTAACAAATTCTATTTTCATCTCGTATGTTTCGGGCGTTGTTCAAAATTTCCGTAAGTTAGAAAAGCAATTAACGATGTTAATTCGAAACACCGAATAACACATTTAATAATTATAAACACAATAACTGAATTTTACTGTTTGCCTCTGCTATAAACTTTTCATGCGAAGGAGTCGCTGCACGAGCAGCGAATAACGATGCGCGTACGCTCGCGTAGTCCGCTCGAAGAGTGGGCATGTGTCTTCAGCGTTGTTTTAACGTCATCGAGTGTACGACCGGGACGGTTCATACGGTCGGAATGGCCAAGCTGTGGGGAATAACGGTATGAATGTACCTTTACGTTCGGCCGCGCGGCGGGAACACCTGCCGGTTTGAAACGACGACGATCGGTACGAACTGGCGACGCGCCGTTACTCGGTAACGAATAACAGTTTAGCGACAGAGCTTGACAGGGCAAGAGTCGTATACAGATCTCCGATTATATCGCGGTGCGATTATATGCGATTCTATTGTAATAACCTCCTCGGTCCAAATACGGTGGATTCGAGATTAGTTGTACGAAATGCGTATTCCTTTTAGTAGTCCTCGTTGTCGTCCTCTCCGATGTTGGTCGATTTCCGGGACAGTTTTCAATGCGGTGCGCTGTGCTCCAACACATCAAACACGTAGTCCTCTGGCGCCTCGGTTATGTGCAATTCGAAGATGACCTCGCTCACTGCAATTATAACAACGGGCTGGCTGTTGTTGCACGGTGTCCATGCGTCTCGTTCTGACATACTCTTGCTTCTCAGGTTGCAAATCTTTTCTTTCCGGTGTCCAGTTAGTGCGAAGTGGCAACTTCTCGAAAGCTTCACGCGAAACTCCCTTCGTCTCGAAGCGGTGCATACGCGCCTGGTTACGCAGATGCTCATCCGGGACACCATCAATCGTTGCTTCAATAAGTTTTAAAAGTAATTTTGTTCGCCAATGTTACCTTGTTATGAAAATAATCGTCGAAGATTTCATTGTGGGGAGAGGAGCGCCAAGTTCTTACCTCAAATGCCCTCCTACGCGTAAATTTAGAAATTTTCTCGTCGAACATTTCCCCCGTTGCGTGATATAATGCTTGCGCGCTAAGTTGAACGTATTCGGACTTGAAATGGAACCACGATAGCGCTTTAACCGGGTAAACTTTACTTTACCGGACTCGAAATTTTTGTCTTTCTCCTATAAGTTATTCAGTATTTGGTACGTAATTCGGTAGATTTGCACTCGAGGCAGCTGCAGATCGAAGTTTCGATCCCGTAGGATCAATGGTTCAGGAGATTTCCTTAATTCTATCGCTTAATTACAATATTTGATATTTTATTTCCCATGCAGCATTAGCAAAGCAAGTATAAAAAGAAATAAAGAAAAGATATGTTGTACACGATTGATTTTATTAATTATTATTAATGGCTGAACCACCGGACGCGACGATGTGCACAAAGTAGAATTGGTTGTTCATGATCAGACGCGTCAAACTTTCTCGAAAACAAGCTGCCAAACGAAAAAATATTATTCCTTTTTGTCGACTTATTTTTGCATGTAGAATCACCCCCTGCCCGGTTGTGCTGCGATTTCCGGCCCGCCCTGTATAGCTTTAAAATTGAAGAAGAACAGTCACAATTATATTTGCACCAACCTAATAAGTTGCCGGGGCCGAGAAATCGATGGTAAACGAGACGTAAAACGATGGAAATCCGTTTTCTAAGTCCCAAAGGTATCGGAGGGATAGAGCTTTTTCTTGGTTGAACAATTGCCGCCGTGGGACCGGGGAAGAGATTTACGCATCTTACATTCCCATGGATTTTTCTGAAAAGTCCCGTATCTTTTCCATGGGCCGCCGCCCTCGGAAAGTAAATTATTCCGGAATTATGAACCGGCGTTCGGCGCGATACGAAGCGAGGAAGGAGCAAGCGTTTTCACCGAACGAAGTGTACGGTTGGTCACCGTCGACGTCGACGAATATTGAGATTCACGGGCGCGGGCGTGGCGGCGATATTTCTTGCCTTAAAGACGGTCCTGCATCCTGCATCGCGATTACCGACGAACGGTGTCGCACCTTCGTCGGTGGAAATTTTATGACAGCCGAATTTGCGAACGGGTCACCTTCGACGCTGGAAGTTAGCGACGCGGTTTACAATGGCCGTGCGCAGTTCCCGTGACTTTTTAGCGGCAAACGACCGGCCGTCGACCGGACTCGCTGCCAAATGTTTTTACGGTTAGGTAAGTTGTCGAGCCTGAAATGCATTCTTCGAAGAAAAAGCCGTGCCAGATCCCGGAACGTTGCCCGCAACCCAGTAACCGGTTTTTCTCGCTACCGCGTGCCACTGTATCACCGCTACTGCACGCTTTTTAGAGGCCTCTTCGCGGTCCTGACATCGATCTTCCCGCCTGTTCCGATCCAAAACGTTTATTGCATTAGTGAAATATGTGACCACCGACCATAATTTTGACCCGCGCTACGAGAGGATTTCGCCATGGTGGACCTCTTACTTCCAATTAGCATCGGTTCACAGTGCACTTAACAGGGGTTTTGGCTGATGTGGAATTTTCATTAGCTGAAAGGGCTAAACTAGACTTCAGGGAACCAAAAAGTTTCAATTCTTTTTGTACGTAATCCTGTAAATTTTGACGAAAAAATGCTGTACATCCAAGTTCTAATGTTAGGAGAATTTACTGGCTCAAATGTTTTACGTGTGTACAATCGAGTGATTTTAATTGAATCTGACAAGTGTTATCGCCGCCATATCGATATGTACTTACGATACATATCTATCGAAAAGCAAGCGCTAACGATGCTCTTCGCGATACGACACGATAATTCTTGCTACCGTTTGTCTTTTGGAAGGACAAATAGATTTTGTAGCGAACACAAATTATTTTAATTATTTCAAATTATTTAAACAAAGTTTCATTCGGAGAAACTGAAAGTGAGTATGGTAAATATTTTATGACGCGATAACAGCTCAGGCATCTCATTTTAAACGAGTTTCTGAAGTGCCAGAGAGCGATTCCCGTTTTGGGGGCGTAATCCAACTACCTGCGTGCTCTATAAATGGCATTATCACTCTAAACCATACTCATTGCAGTCTATCCTTGAATTTTCAAGCTTTCTCTTCTCAACCAATTACCAAGGACAGGAAAGGGCGCAACGTTGAACTTAATAAATTAATGCAGTCAGGACGAGACTGTAATTAATTTAGTTTTCCATTTAATGGTTAACGCGGCCCGCTCGAATTTTTTCGAAAATGGCAGCAAGTGTGCAAGATAATTTCTAATTTAATCCGTCCCCGCCCGAGCATCGTCGGCCGCGAGCACGGCGGCGACCACGTTTCGCAGGCGCGAAAAGCGCAAAGTTCAAATTACTGTTTCAGCGCCGACGGCGAATTTCGGGCCGGTTGATTGCATAAAACTACGGCGACGCAGCCCCGCTCGAAAATTCGCGAGCCTCGGGAAGCGTCGACATACGTAATCAAACTTCGAATGGCATTTACGCGGGCTCCGTTTTTGCGGGCTGTAGCCTTGGTAAACAGCCGAGAAACTCCTAAACTATAATTAACATTCGAGCGTAGATGCAGCCGCGTTCGCGGGACTCCCGTGTGATACTTATAAATCTAAACCTCGAAGTTACTTTAAAGGGGACCCCCAAAACTATGCTGCTGTCCTCGCTGTTTGGTGATTACAATTTACAGGAACTATGCGGTGGTGGATTAATCCTTGACACGAGCAAACGTTGAGTCGCCCTGTAATCGAACCCGCCGATAACAATAAATATTTACAAAATGATACCACCTTTCGATATCGATGATTTTTCATAACGTTGTCAAGGTCGTCGTAAGGTCGTTTAAGAAATAAATAGAAAAATATCTTCGAAAAGTGTCTTGCGGAATAAATGTTTTCTAATCCGCGTAATAAAAGTTTCACCGATACAAGTTATTTATAAATACTTGTTGAAAAGGGTTCCCTATGAGACACGTTAGCAAGTATAAATGGCGAGTTATTCGCGTAAATGTTACAAACATATCACACTCGGAATGTTAATTAAGCTGCAATAATTTTTTAATATCTTTCAACAGATCTTTATGCAAAATAAAAATCTACGAACATTTATCTTATTATTCTTCTTAATTCTAGTAATACAAATTATGCGAGTAATCCAATCTTGTCGTCGCCTAGTCGTCGAAAGTCGTATTCTGTTTACTTTCCGGGTCCCACTCGTGGGCCAGTTCCTCGAAGACATTTATCTTGGGACTCGCCCCTTCTTCCATCGACATCCCTACCCTATAAAAATGGTAAAGGAGGGGGAAAGGACGCCTTTTCCTGATTTTTGTACTGCGTGCGTTAAACCAGATTTTTTCCGACTGTCGACCTAGCAGCTTCGGTCTTTAGACAATTTGCAGCGGCAGTCGAGGATCTCACATTTAGTAGTTACAACAAAGTATTGCTCTACGCCATGTAGCGAACTTTCTTCTTCCCTCTGAGGGGAGTGATCCTTCGAGTCAAGTAAGATTAGTCGGCATGTCACGTGCAAATTTACGGGAAGCTCTAACGATCTACCGATCGACCACGAGTATACTCGACGCTATCTTAGATGACTCACCCTTTTTGTTTTCTTCATAGACTCGCGGAAAAGTAAGAGTGACCAAACAAAAACCGCACGTCTGCGGCCGAGGAGCCTCTTCCTCTCAATCCTTGCCCGGGACGTTGACAAGGCCCCGTGTCAGCAATTCTCTTGTAGAACATTCATTTTCCCGGGTTGACCACTCGTGTTCTTGTCTTACCTGGATAACTCACCCTATGTTACACACAGCGTCCTGTACAGTGGGAGGGTGGTTCGCGGAGCGAGTAATAAGAATTATAAACAGGCTTGTAAAACCATTAGGAGACAGTATACGTTACCGAGTGTTGCAAGGACTGGCTCGAAGGGGATTGGGTTAAAAAGGGAATCGAGTTTGGCTGACTCGGAGTTACTTGCTAAGACGGCGTTCCGGGTAATCCAGGTTACTCTTTTAGGTGCGCGGTCCAAATAAATTGTTGGCGGAACCCATGGTACATTCGCCGTGTCCCGAATTCTTGGCATCGGGGCCCTGTTAACCCGTCTGTTCTTGGGTAGGCGCTCCCGCAGCGCGGCGTGCGCCCGTTCCACCCTCCGCATTCGAGACTACGCTGGTCTGGCATGCCGGTATTATGTTGTCCACGGTAATAAGTACGAGCCTGACCGGATCAGAAGCCCGCCGCTTGTTCATCGTACGCCGGTGGAAAGTTTTATCGCGCGATAAATTGGCCGGTTTGCGTTATCCGTTCTCGCGTGCTCCCTTTAATCGCTGGCACTCCGGCACCCCGGCACTCCGGCACTCGACGGTGAATTCGTTATTGGCGTTAATGCCGGTGGGCGTGGCGGTCGCCTGGTTAATGCTGCAACTACTTTACCGATTAACTTATTCTCCTTGGAAGGCTACAACGGTTCTACATTTTACGGTGAGTCCGCTCGGACCGAATGTTTACGGTCATGTTGGTAGCAGCTATTATTCTAACACCTCGCCTTATCGTCGACTTATTGTGGAAGTTTGACCATGTTTTTGGTATTCTTGTTAATCTTCGACATGCCTCGAGGGTGTAGCGACCAGCTGCATAAAATAAAGTTAACATCTGCTGTGCAAACGTTGGAGAGGTTTTGGGACTCGTGCAACAATAGAGGCTATCTTTGAGGAAAATGTCAGGCAAGGCCACGAGGTCATTTGTTAGGGTTGCCATTAGTTTTTATTCTCGACAGTCTCAATAGCCATCGCGAAAAGTCATAAAACCCCGAATTTCCAGAAATCCCAAGTCAACGGTACGGGACCCGCGAAGGCGCAAGGACCCGATACCTGAAGGTGTGCACATGGCACGTCGATGATCTTGGGCCTCATGGAAATCCCGTTGCAGAGCTTCAACGATTGTTTAAACACGTTTAAACATTCGTAACGTATTAATATCGGATATCGTTGTATTCGGGAAAGTCTACAGAATCTTTTGCTGCAAAGAACAATTCAATATCTTTTATAATAACATCGCAATATTTGTTTAAAATTGAATAACAGGTTTTTTTTCAAAGTCATATTTCTCAAAAACTGTGCGTGTAGGAGAAAAACTAAGGTCAGATCTGTGTTTTTCGCTAATGATTCGATAACAAAACTTAGGGGAACATATTCGCGAAGGAAAAAGTTACTCTAAATTACCTCAGAAATCATCCCCTTGGAGAAGATGCAACATTTCTGAGACACCCCGTATAAAGTTTCCAAGGTTTCAGGAGTGTCTATGAACGAGAAACGAGACAGAGCGAAGCTCGAACAATGGATTTACAGGATCATAATCAGAATTGTCGCGGATACTGGGGAATGATACTGCAAACACGAGTACACGCGCGGTTTTATCGATGTATTTTTATTGGGACGAAGCCAGCGATTTTCGTGTCCGTCTTCCATAACCCGTTTATATTTCGGTAGCTTCCTTTTGTGGATACTCGTAATTCCATTCACGGTTTTCATCGAGAAACTGATTGCTCCCCCTCGTTTTGGGTCAACGATATTTGCATTCAATTTTCATTGTATCATGTTCGGGGTTCTTTATTCAGCTATTCTATCGCGTTTCGTTTAAACAAGATGGAAAAACAGAACCCCGATGGAATCGATATACTAACCACGTCCTGGTAGGTATAACGAGCCACCACTCTCTTTAATTACTGAATTTATTATTCAGATTTCCATATGACGTTAATTTGTGTACGTATGCGCGTTCGTGTTTCAATAAAACGTGTATATTGAATATAACTATATAAGTTGTTGTAACATCTATAAAATGTGTTCCGCGGTAGACCATACAAGAAACAGAGGATACAAAATTGCGTAGCTTCGTGAAGTTATGTTATCACGTCATCGTATACACATTATCATTTCCAAATTTAGTTATCTCAACAGAGACAGATCGAATTTTCCGCCTAAGAAGATAAAATACAAAACTGGATTGTGTAAAGATGTCAATCTTTAACTGACGGAACTCTAAGATTATTAATTACTAGTTTCCTATAGTATACGAAGTCGAACGGAATCTGTTCTCTATCCGTAACGATAGTGTAAAGATTATTTGATAGCGAAGAGGTTACCAAAGCTAAATATTGAATCGTTGCTGGATCTATCACCGAGGGAACAAACCTGGAACTGCTAGCGAACAGCGATGTGGATGCGATGCAGTTTCGGTTGGCGAGTCGCTCGCGAGCGGTTGTACTCGGTGTGAACTCTGCATTAGAAAATATCATCGTCTCTTGCGGCTTTAAATTTAGACACATTATCCAAATGCATCTTCTGCGAAGATTACTGTCTACCCGAAACAGCGGAATGAACGATTGGCGACAATATAGCCTAGATTAACCGTAGTAAGTATGAATTAAGCTGCCCTGATTCAGCTATGACTCGAATCCTCGAGATAGCAGCAGAAGCGTTACATTAATTAAGCGAAGATGCTCATCCATCTTGTTTTCTTTTACACGGTCCGAATGGCGGGGAAGATTAATGCGCATAAGATATAAAAGCAAGGGAAGGAGCTGGGATTCCCTCTCAATTTACATTTATAATGTGTCGCGCCCTGTCTTTGACATGAATTATCTTCACGCAAAATTAACCATTCTTTTAACTCTCGCACCGCCAGTGAGGTAAATATGCCACTCTAGAAGGCGGTTCCAGTATTGATTCTTTTAAATGCCTTTTATCCTTTGATTTTATATATTTTCTGATAAATACCTGCTCAATGAGTTTCGAACAGATGTCTAATTGTACACTGTGTTTCCCAACAGAGTAATTAATGGATAAATACCAGAGATCGAAGTAAACTGTTATCATTTGTTTCTACAATTCCTGTGGAATTTTTATACAAACTAACGTAATATCTTTGAAAAATATTTCCAGGGAACAGGCATTTTACGATGTGTGCAATAAAAGATCCATAAAAACAATATATTTGGAACGCCTACTAAAAAGAGTAATTTTCTAACTTCTACGAGCGATATACAAATAATCTTTGAGGTCTGAATTATTTACATAAATATTATAAACGAATAAATCATTCATAATATCAATTATAGCGTATTTAGTACACTCTGTAAGTAGTATTCAGTATTTATAGCAATGATTGAGAACTCTTCTCTAATTTTTCGGAACAAAATATGAGTTACTATAAATGCCTAACGATAGATTTTCTTTTTACATAATTCCTCGGTTTATGTGTTAAATAGAATGCTTACTGTCCCTGATAAACACTGCTTCCTTAAGTAAAGTACAATTTGAATAATATATACTAATAAATAAATAGTTATACTTTTGATGAAGTACGACGAACGGAGTATAAAAGACTCCAGGATCGCAAGACGCTGCGTCCAAATACGCTTAGGAGATCCCACCTTAAGGCGAGCACGCGTTCCCCTCTCTCGTTGACCTGCCGAATGGGGGTAGCTGATTCTATAGTCGTGCCTTATTATTTGTTCCAGCGGAAATAATCATTTACGTGCAAACATCGCAACCGGCTGCTGTTTTACTACGGGAGATTTAACAACGCAAATGTTTATAAACGAGAGAATTCTTTGCGACAAGAAACCAGTAATTCTCATGTTAATGCTGACTTCGTGCTCCTACAGCTGAGCCAAAACTGCAACAACAACTTTATTTGACATCCGTTTCAACGCGCCCGAGAAAATCCGAAGGTCAACAACGTTTAATTGCAAGCCTGCGTCGCAATAACATCCTTCTGTGAAACTTTTAGTCGGCGTGGACACGCAAACAGTTCACTCTGTTAGCCAGGGAGTAGTTCAAATTGCGAGCACAAGCAACGGCCTAGACAAGAACTAATGCGAATAAAAAAAATTTCTCCTCTTTCTCGTGGTTATTATATTTTTGATGCATTAAAAGAGCTGTCGGTCTCTCCGTCCGGCTGAGAGCCCGCGGAATGGAGCCATAATTTATATGGGCACATCAAAAGACCGTAGAATTAATTAATTGCGCTCGGACGAAAAATGTGGTCGTGTTATTTTATAAAGCTATTTACTTTACGCTGATGCACGCTTCGGAAATGCATAGAACCAGCACATAGCTGCGACTGCACTTTGGTTTCGCGGGTCATGCTGTTTCTCAAAGGTACCATTTTAAGGAATTCCCATTACGAGACTCTTTCTGCCCCGAGTAACTGAATGATTTATGACCGCAGCAGTCGCTTCTTCATAAAATCCCATTTTTTAACCAGGGTAATTTTTATGATGACCCCCGTTATCTGGTTGCGTGGTGGATTCATCTACAGGAAATATTTCACCAGCATTCCTAAACGCTCTATCGCAGGCTTACAAAACATAATACTCTAATATTCTTAAAAACTTTTAAAGAAATTCTTTAACCAGTGAAAATTTATACTTTTATGTCAGATGTTTTACTTTATTAGCAAATCATGTTTGTTTTAACATTACGAAATACATTGTAATTTAAGTGCATGAAGATCTGAATTATAAGTTACGATACGACTGAATTACAATGTAATTCAATTACTTTGTAATTATAATTCTGCAGAACTCTGTATTGAAGTTTCTCTCAATTGTTTTTATTTTTTAAAACGGTCTCGCCTAATGGAATTTTGTCCAGAAGAGGGGCTTCTGAACGCATCGTGCGTCATCACGACGTAACACACAATATGACGAGGTTGTTTCATAGTTCAGGGAGAGAGTCAATCGTTGCCGCCGCGACACGCGCGCAGAGGCGCGTCTCGCGGAGGCGTGAATTGCAGTTCGCGTTTCTACACGCAAATTATCTGTGCACGACGGCGCCTTAACGTCTCGGGCGTAACATCTGATAGCCCGGTAAGTGCAACGTTAAGGCTGAATATAAGGCGGTGCTCGCGGTGGGTATGAGGGTTGACAGGTGGCGAGATAACATTCACGGCGGGGGCGCGTCGCGTTTATCGTTAAAAGCATCGAGGGAAATTTCGCAGTTTCTCGAGGCGAACGAAACCGATGGCGATACGCGGCGTTTCTCTCGTCTTAATACAGCCGTGCCCCAACCCCCGCGAGCTTCGCCCTTCACGGCGTAGCCGCCTTCTCTATTTTCCCGGGGCAGCGCGTTCTTTTTGCCGGCCGAGAACAGGCTCTTCCGCCTCGTTCCTCCGAACAACTGCTTCGACGAGGAATCCTCGTTTATATCGTTCTCGTCTTTGTATCCGACAGATAACGTTCGATTCTCTGGGATTCGTCCTCCCGTTCCATGAATTATTTGCGTATCGTTTTGTCGCTTCGAGAGACGATCGTTCCGCGTGAAAGGTTTTTCTGTTTAGCGTCCCCTGGAAGAATCGATGTTCGATTCGTTTCCTTGCTGATTATACAGCCGGTAAAAAAAGTGTCGGAGCCACTCGGTCTTTTCCCGATCATTTCAATTGCAAAAATAGCATATTAACGCTTTGTTGCATTTTTTGTAGCCTCAACAAAACAGGAAGGAAAGTTACATGAAACAGTAGTGTTCAATGGACACGTAGAAAACAGAAATTGAAATATACAGGTTCTACATAAAAAATAAACGGAAAACGTAAAATAAAATTTTTATACGAGGCCTTATTCTCGAAAAACTCGAATTTGGAGATTCGACGAACACGCGCGCTGTTCAATGAGATTCGTCTAACGCCAGGAATTAAAAACAGTTATAATATTGGCTTCGGTTCTCGAAACAGGTGCGAAGACCAGAAATACTCTGGTATTTCTAAATTGTGCTAAAAGGAAACATATTCGGTTGATACGAGCCGATTTTGATGAAACTTATGTTTTTTAGCGGCAACCATTCACTTTGAATGTGTTAAAACAGCCCTCAAAGTTGAGGGTTAAAATCATATTTTTTTATATACGTATCTCAACGTATATCAACGTACGACTAGATTTCCCATTAAAAAGCACACAATTTTTTAAAAAATTCAATTTTTTTCGACCTTTTGTTTCCGAGATATCACAAAAAATGTGATTTTTATCCTCAACTTTGAGAGCTGAATTCACCCCTTCAAAGTGGATGGTTGCCGATAAAAAAACACGTGTCAAATAAATTTTCTAAGAACTATGTCTCGCATAAGTTTCATCAAAATCGGCTTGTATCAACTGAATATGTTCCCTTTAAGTTTGTGTTATATTGTGTGCTCGAATACTAAAACCATAATATAAAAAACAGAGTAAAACAATTTTTAGAGTAGCCGCTCACTTTTCATTTCTAGCGATTTTCTCTATTGCGCTAAGTTGAGCTAAAGTATTCTTTTAAGAAAATAATAAGGAAAGTAGTTATGACAAATAATAGTTTTGGACTTGCAATTAACGTTTAAGTTATTATCAATTATTCGAACAGCACGTATAATTTAACAACTGCGGAGATGTTGTCGCAGTACAATCCAGGTCAATTGTCACATCTGATAACCTAATGATTTCAATCAATTTAACGAGTCTGATTAAGACCGCTGACTCGGAATAGATAAATTATCCTCGGTACGCAATAAGTTTCTGATAAACTATTTTTATTTGATTGTATGTTTTATAGTGCTCCGTATGCGTAATCATATCAACGAAACGAGGTTGCTAATTTTCATATAAACGTTGACAAGTCTGATTTTGTGTTTAAGACTGTGTAACATTTATAAAAACTACTTATGTAACACCGTCAACAGTAAAGATAATACATATTGTCATAATTAATCGACACTTCATTGATAAGCTCAATTACTTGCAATTTGTGACAATCAATTCCGGATACTGTGACATCCAACCCAAGCTCGAAGCACAATGTTACAAAATCGTTCTTAAAAATTATTTAAATTAACTTTCAATCTTGAAAATCTAACAATTAGCCTCATCGATATTATCCAATTTTTTTTACCAAAACTAGACGGTAGGTCGAATTTGACTTCTCAAAATGAGCTTTTCGGTAGTTATAGGGAATCTTTTTCCGAATGGTTAGATAAGTCAACAATACGAATGGCCAATTAAAATGATTAAAATCCATCATGACCGTAGAATGCAATTACACGATGCTCGTTCAAAAGACCGTAAAATCATATTTGTACCGATGATAATTCTCTCCGGTGCTTGATGCACACGTAATCTCGTGTTTGTCTACCGAAGTAATGCAAATACTTGCAGGTCTCACCTTCCATCGCGTTTTTTTGCGAAAAGCCCACGCGGATGTAAATAAAAGTGTCACTTTGATGTTCGGGAAAACGTAACGCAACGTAATCTATTGCAGAGCCACATTGCGCTGGCGTGGATAAAATATATTTTTGCACAAGACTGGACCAGCATGTCAGTTACAGACGTACTCCGCAACGATAGCAGCACTTTTATGGACCGTTTTTACGAGACACCACTCCAACGGACTTCCTTTCACCCTTCAAAACCGTACTGTGTAAAAGCTTTGTACGTCGTTGCTGGTTAAACTACAGGGAGTGCGAGTTTCAACTTACTCCTGATACCAGCTTCTCTAATCGAGCTTGCTGGAGGCCGGCGTTGCGTTTTAGACGGCGTCATTAGATGGACAAACAGTTTCGTCTGTAAATAGAACGATGTCGTTCTTTGTGGAAACCGCGAGTGAAACAAATCAATGATATCGCTAGTTAGAAATCAGAGGTGGACAATATTTTGCGAAACAAATATTCTAAATACTATCTGGTACAGCGGAACCTCGGTATACGTCTGCTTCGGAGTACGTCCAATTTAGAATACGTCCTGTTTGGACGTGAAAAATTTTGCTCGCAATACGACTTCTGTTCGGTATACAACATAAATTTTTTGTATGAATTTTTTTTTTAAATAATTATATCAGTGAAAAAATTAAATTAATAATCAATTATATTCAGAGTTTATGTATTATTAACTGACCGATTGGACAAGTAAGGATCGGTAATGGAATTACTGATGCAGTAGTCTCTTACGGGAACGTCAGGAATCGTAATAAAACACTTAAAGATGCATTCAACGATATAACAATGGATACAGATCTACGGAACGTGTTTTCTCAATTTTTCATATAAGCCCACATAAAAATGTTGTAAAATGCAACTTTTAGTATTTTCTCTACAATTCCGACAACTTGCAATTTTTTTCAAAAATTTTGATCACGTCGCGTAGTAAACGAATTGTTCTAACTTACTAAAAAAAATTCAAATCGTATGGTCCAATATTAAAAAAGTTGTCGTCTTCTAAAGAGTGTCCAAAAATTAGTTAGAGTCACGGCAATACGCGACACGATACAGAAAATTAGAATTCAAAAACATCTCGAACCGTTCACAACTAGCCAGCACACGACCGTCTTGACCTAAACCTTGAGAACGTTGTATAGAATATTGTTATGTTCAAAACATATTTAAAAGTGTTACCTTCCACGATTGTACTTTATTTCAACTAGGCGTTTTTACTCCGTAACCTCGCCAAAGCCCAGAGTATCGTCGCGAGCAAGCGAAACGGGATTTACGATCGCGAAATTCGGTATACGGATTTGCGGTATTTCGGACGCTTCATATATTTTTTCCGAAAAACGAATTGCCCATGTTTGTAGACTAAAAACCGCCCGTTACAAATTCTTTCCATTTATACGCCGAAAGGGGATTCGGTAGATAATGGAATGTATCCCAATTTCATTTATATAGAAAATATTCGTCGTTCTGGGAATCGTTGGAAACGTCGGAGGAACAAAAAAATTATTCGCGACAATACGAATGAGTGAAGTGGAGAGCGGCACGCTTTTGTGTTTCACGGGTGAACGGATAGCGAGCCGCTGCACAAATTCCTTTCCGTGCTCTGTGTACACATATGACTTATTAATCCCTTTGCGGCCTCGCAAACAGGAGCTATCGCGATGCATTTTAATTAAACGCAATCTCCGTGCCGCGAAATCAACCCTCGCATGGATGAACGATCACGAAAGCTACGGGACACATGAAGCAAAAACATCGTTCAATGGAACGTTTATTTTTAGACCGTCATTCGGGCTCCTCAAATCGTATCAGACATTCATTCCGAATAGCTTTTTTCACTAAACTCTTCGTTTACTGGTCATTAGAATGAGAGACCGCAGAAGAACTTTCACGCTGTTCAACAATGCGAGACTCATCGATGGTTCGAAATACAGATTCGGATGTCCTTTTCATTCGTCAAATAAATGCTGTTCACGTTCGATACAAGACGACGGGTCGGGATGGTTTTCGACGTATCGCGGATGAGGGTACATATTCGGTTTATGCTTATAAATATGGGTCTCTCAAAAAGAGGCCTGGAAACTATAAAGCGGTGCAGAGTTGCGTTGAATTACAATTGAATCGCTTCACGAATTATAATTACAATGTAATTCAATTACATTGTATTTCGTTATTTCGTAATTCGAAATTTAGTCGCTTCATTCAATTCAATTACAATGTAATTCGATTTTACAATTGAAACACAATTACAAAGTACAGTATAATTATGAAGTGTATACGCATAAGAAGAATATGAGCTGGAAAATGAAAAAGATTAGTAGCAACGACGAACATGGTATTATTCGTGCATGCATATTGTGTGATAAAAATTAAATTTGTTTATCACGTTCGTTGCAGAAAAGAAATATAAATTGTAGAAAGACATAGAACAAAATTACGACAGAAAAAAGTAACACCGTTTAATAGGACAGACCTAAAACAAGAACATTCTTCGTATGGCACTAATCGTTTATGCGGTCATGTTCACCGATGGCAATTGTCAGCAAGTTTTAAATTAATTTTAATGAACACTCATTGTTCAAATATCTTGTCACGAAGATTGCTGCATTTTCAAAGGTTGGTCATCGTCGTTGGTCATTTTCACATTAAGCGAGTAATGTACACGTCGCGAGTAATTTCCGTTGTATCGTATTTCAATTATATTTTATTTCAATTACATTGTATTTCGATTACAATCACGATTCGCGTAATTGGGAATTAAATGAAGTGAAAGGTTCGAATTGTGTAATGCAATTACAATGTATTTAAATTAGCAGAACTCTGAAATGATCGGCCCAGAGTCGTCAGTTTAAGATTTGTCTCCCACTTGTGTCTCTACTCTTCCCCTTCTACGACGCTATTCTACGGCACGGTCAAGCGACGCGTTTCGTCTCTGTCGTCCATGTCTCGCAATATGTCACGTGACTAATCCGGTACCGATAGAGAGAGTCTGCATGCGCATACATTTCTCAATGGCTCCTCGATATCGATAAGGTTGAATAAAACAATTGTAGTCTTATGTTGTTCAGAATTATGACCCAAGGCTCATTGAAATCGGAGAGGAGGTAACGCATCGACAAATTTACCGAGCCTTCTTGTCCCACGAAACTACCGTTGTAACGGTTATTATGTTATAAATCATTCTATTATTACATTTAGGAAAATGGATTGGAAGGTACTCCTATTTGCGATTAACTCCATCGGATCGACACGGGTATTGACCGAGGGATTTCGCTCATTAAACCAAGCTCTGTTACATTGATTGCATTTTTGTTGGCGCACGAATTTATTGCCCGCGAGGAAGGCAACGTTAAGACGGGACGGGGGTCGAAGGCGGACCCGAGGACAGCGATAATTACGGCGGCGTCAAATTGAAGCAATCGTTTGGAAAGTTCACCGTCGACGAAAAGTGTTATTGCCGGGCGAGTAACTCGTATTGTGATTTATCGTGGCCTCTGGCAAAAACGTTGCGTCTTAATTGCCCGACGGGCGGTCGTAGTTACTACAACCGGGTAACGTTTGAACTGATGTAATAACCGTAAGTGCCTCCTCCATTAGCAGCTCGAGTTCCTCATTCAAATGGCTGCCGCTTCATATTCCGATCCGGTATAACTCGACCTTAAGAAAGGTCCTATTAGTCTCGCCACCTGCCGCCAGCACCCGTCATTCGCCGCCTCCGGTTCCTTCCGTACCCTTCCCTTCCCGTCGCTTCCTTTCCCTTCCGTTTCGTGCTTGTTCGACTGCGAGGGGACGCTGCGTGTGAGCTTCTTAAGTGAATTATGTCAGCATCTCCTACTTGCAAATTGAACGCGTCCCTCGACGAGTATTAATCGACACCTCGCGAAACGCCATTGTAACTTTGCGAGCGGAGTCGCCGGCTGCTTCCTCGAGGCTCTACTCCCGTCTTCCTGGACGACAACGGCAAATTAAACGTAATTTACGTTCCCCGCTGCATTCATTTTCAGCTGGTAAATTCAAACACAGCCCTGTTTGTTCCTTAAGAGTTATCCGATGAGCTCGGATAATCGGTTTAGCCGCGGAAGATCCGACAGAAAAAACGTGATAGAATACACTGGCTGCGATGGGTCTAGCAGGACGAGCATGGTCCAGCGGCACCCACGACAATTTTTATGGATATCGTGTGCAAAACGATGCTCTTAGATTGAAAAAATAATCCCCCAAAATTTTAAGTCGCTAACCCCTCGATTAAGGGTGATACGAGGGTAGAGGTGGGCGGGTACCCGAAAATTTCGGGGTTTCGAGGACTTCTATCGAGCGTTTACGATTACCGAAAAACCCCATTTTTGTATGATCGAGAAATGCGAACGCGAATCCCGCACCCTTGCAATCCTGAAAAAAATGAGTCCACTCCCTTTTAAGATGAAGAATTACGAAAATTTCGAACTCGTCTTTTGCATTTCACATATTTTTTCACAATTGCGAGCAAATTATGAAGGGTAGAAAAAAATTTATTTTTCTAGAGATGGGGATTGCAAGCAACCCTTTGACCGACAACAAATATTTATGACATAATTTTAATGATATGGAAAGAGGAATAACATAGAAGAAACACTTTTTTTGTTCGATAATTTTTCGGTTTTTTCATATTTTTTCATTCCATTTTTTAGCGACTGAAAAAAATACATTTGAGTACGCTTAAGTCATGACCTTTATGCGATAAAATGATAGGACAATATTTGTAAATGTATAATTGAATAACTAGAATTTCCATAGTTTCTTCCGATACGATACGGAGACGCAAAGAAACATAGCGTGTCCTATCTTTTTGTCGCTGGGTTTTCTCAGCCTGTGAAATATCGCATCGTGTACCGATCGACAAGTTTCCCCGATCGAGATGAACGAGGCGACGTCGACGGCGATTCGTCGCTCGTGAAAATCACGTGGTTGACGTTCGCGCGTGTTTTCGGTCAACCGAGGGTGCAAGAGTTGGGTTGGTCGAGGGTCGGCAAAAGCGGGATAGGATTAATGAATTACGATCCGCGCGTGGCCGATGCAGCCGGCGCTCGGTACACACGGAATTAATCCCGAATAATGTCTCGCAAACCGGGCGTCGCGCGCGATTGTTGAAAATAAAATGCCGCCAGGAGAATGGATCTGTCGTCGGCCGGGCTCTTTATGCGCATGCTCCGGGTATTTTTATGGGGTGTACACTAAGTTTTATGGGCCGTGCACGGCGAATCACTGATTTCGAACCGAATGTCCAAGGACCTTTTCTCTCTGCGCGGAATCGACCGGCCCGTTAAGCAGATAGCGGCTATCAAACCGGCGCAGTCGCGACCGTTCGTTCGAATCCTCTGGTTTTTGCCGAAGCCCCTCGGCCATCGGTGTAAACGCGGAACGAGGAAAATCACCAACGACCAGCCTCGGTGATCGTTAAAGTGCGGACTAAATTTTAATAATTCAAAGCAACCAAACCGAGCGCGATGTATTATTGCGTCGATCGCGAGACATTGTTTTAAAACGTTAACAGATTTGCAGTATTCTCATCGAACGATCGACCGACCAACGGGAACGGGAAATTCTTCGTTGCAACGACTATGATTCAAATTTCTATATCGCGACCGCTATAGTATGATTCTGCACCTCTGGATACTGTGACGTTGCCCTTTTTCGAACGGTTGTATAGTCGACGAAAACGGTCAACCCGGGGATTTTATAGACACCGAGACCGGGTCGTGCACGGCCGTGCAGCCACGGCCTTCCCGAGACAAACGCGAATTTGCGAGGAGGCTCGATCGGAACACGAAAACTAAAGTTCGGGCGCCAGGTACTGGAAAGTACCACACGATACGCGACAAAACTCTCGTGCTCGGCGAAGCCGACTCCGAGCGTCGAGCCTCCTCGAAACGCGAACGATAAACGACGCGAATGGCTCGAGGTTCCAACACAGGGGATAACGGGGACAGCCCTTACGGCAGGTCGGATCTCGCAGGTCGAGGAATCAAACAAACGATAAGGGCTCTACTTCGTTTAATGATGGTCGTCAGAAAATACAAGAGTGCGGCCACGTGGCCGCGACCCGGGAGCCGCGCTCCTTGTACAATTTTGCGGTAGATGGTCGCTCGCAGAGCGCGTTAGTCAAATTGAAATATTCGCGGGAGTACGGTACGACGGTGCAAGATCAAATCTCCGTCGAGACGAGATTTTCGCGAAACGCGGATTGACCATCGCGGAACGCATCGATCCGAGTTCCCCCCACCATTTCCGTACTGCCGAATTTCCCTGATTTCTACTTTCATATTTTAAGTCTTATATGTTTTCTCTGTCCGTGACGTTGAACGACCTTGAATAACTAACGCTAATCACTGAATTTGCGATGAAAGGGACTATCGTTGTAGGTGTTTAAAAACGGTTGGTTCCTTTTTGAAAAATGGAGGTGATCTTGATATCTCCAAAAAAATTGGCAAAGAATCAAAAATTTGTTGGTACACGCGACTCCCATTTTACCGTTCAACTTTGTCCTCGAGACATTTAATGTATCATTGAAAACAGCAAAGATGTTTCAGGTACACGCGTTAGGTGACTCACCCGGTATATATTTTTTGCGTAATTCTCATCTTATGAAATTGTATAGCTGAAAACCAAAACGTGCCCCAACCTTTACGACACTCCCTTACTAATTCACGGAATAAATTTTTCGATACCGCTTTTATTTTCAGACGGTAGTCGTGTTCCGATCGAAACTGCTAGAACGTTTCAAGAATTGTTTAAAATACTTCTACCTAGCCAAAGTTAAATTTCTTGTTCGTGTGCCTCGTAAGAGTGGTCTTGAACTAATGGACAGAACTGATAGCGAGCGCTAATAGAATGGATTTACTTGAACGGAAGAGAGAAGTGGATTGTTGCGACGCCTCGTGCAAAATCGAAGGGGTGTAATGGACAGACCGAAATTAATGGATACCGGGAACAGTTTAATGCCTCCTGGCGTTCGATTGGTTGTCCGAGAAATTCTACGACTTCCGTATCATTTACGTACAACCGTCTCGGCTCGAGGCAAGTTTAACGCGTGTTTTCCTCTGCGCAGCGACATTAGCTGCCGTCCTAGGATAACTCGGTGATAGATATAGAAATCTAGGGGCCTACGATGCCGTGTAAAGGACTATCGTAATCGTTCAGCGACGACACCCGCGCAAACTGCCAGTTCCATAAAATCGACGATCCAGACGGAAAACTCGGAAACCCTTATCACAGATGGGTTTGCAACTATCTCTGCGAGCTCCGTCCGAGTAAATCTATTACAGAGATATGTCTAGCAATGCCAGGAAGAAAGTTAGTAAACTAGGTCATCGGATAAAGGACGGAGGTGCGGTAGCGACTTAAGTGCGATGTACGGCCGCGTTGATATCTGTTATCGCTGCTCCTCGTTGTTAGCTTTTTGCTCGGTTGACACCAGTTCGCATGCTTACAGCTTTTAGCCTAGAAGATGTGTGTTCCTTTCACCTTGCAAAGCAACCGAGCGTCTACGCAAAATGAAATCGGACTTACATAGGAGATTAGACAACTCGGAAATTTAACAAATTTTCGAAATTATAAGCTGCAAAGCGTACCATCCATTACACAAGCTTCTTTCTCAAGTTCATAATTCAATTTTAAGAAATTAATCTACAGAAGATTTGAATATTGAACGTGCTAAATTTTGTCGCTTTATACTGGGCGATTCGCGCAATTGTAACAAGCAATATCTTCGTTTCGGTTGATCGATGTAAAGCTATAATTATTGAGATGGATTATGTTGGGGATTCCGCGTTCGCAAGGAACAACAACGAATCGGTGGTACTGATTTTTTTTTAGTTTTATATTTTACTCGACGAATATCTGTTGAAAAATAAATGTTCCTTCAAAACTTTTACTAACCAAATATAAAATAACTGCTAAAATTAAACTTTTATAACGGAATTAAAGTTTTGATGTACAAAGTTAACTTAAAACGGAAAGGAAATAATTTAAAAGTTTAAAGTATATAATGCTCCTTCCAAAATAGAAGAAACTAATTAATGTATTGTATCCTACTTTTCAAGTCATAGATCTTTCGTTTCAACCAGTTTTTCGTACACTAAATAGATTAGAAATAATTTCTATGGGACTGTTAGCTGAATAATCCTGTATAATAAAATTCTCCGCTATAGTGCTCTTTTCGCGTAAATCGCACACGGAACGGACGAAGCGAATCTTCATAAAAGGGACACCGTTGCCACGCTCGTAGACCAAGATTTTCCACGGAGCCCGGGTCTCCTTCTGAATGGCGGCGTCGATGAGACGGTCGACGCGAAGTACTACTTGCTCTGATGCGACCGTTCCACTTTTGTGTCCTGCTTCGTATTCAGATCGTTCGTGGCGGCAACACTCGGCCGCGTCCCATTAAAATTTCAATAAAAAGAATTCACGATAGAAAATAGGAAGAAGAGCGCGGTAAGTGCGCCAAACGTTTCCTGATCTCTCGCCGTCACGCTCATTTTTTCCGTGAAATATCTTTGACCCCTCCGCGCAGTTCACGATGGCTATGTACACTACCGGCGAAATGTATGAGACCAGGTCGCTCTAATTAACCCTTTGACAGCGAGAGACGTATACGTATAAATTACTGTTAGGGTAACCAGAAAACTGTTAGGATGACAGAGCCCCCCCCCTCCCCCCTGTGCTAGAAGACTCACCCAGACCAAATCTATTGCAAATATATTGGTAAAATTTCATTAAATATGAGTAAAAGATAAAGAAGATTTAGTACCGCACCAGCATTGTTTCACCTATACGCTATTGTCTGTTGCGCGAATTCTATTGTCGAGAATTGACTTAGAATGCGATTTTACTGTAGTTGATAGTGGCGAAATCGATACACTGATAGTGGGAGTCGTGAAGCGACAGCGGGGAAGAAGTTGCCCGAGCCTGGTGTAAATTGTGAACGTTGGAGAGCACAGTTAATTACAAAGGAAACGATACCCATCTCTGATTATGAAGTTCGGAATTCTGGGTTAATTAGAATATATTCGAGATCGTTCGCAGACAGAATTATTAGTAAAATAATACCGATAGGAAGTAAGCCACGTGTAATAAGCTGGAAGGATGTTCGCGCGGTGGCGGTGAAACTAACGAAGATCTTGTAACTGCACTCGGGTCAAACGATTTCGCGTTTCAGACTAATTCTCGACGGACCAGGGACCTGGTTTGCTCACTCCATTCGGATGCTCCGACGAATCAATGAGACAAATGGGGACGGCGAACGTACGCGCGCTGTGTCGCATTAAATTAAAATACACTGCCCTGCGGCTGCGTTAGCCGTGTATTAACGGCACACGTGACAACACGGGAATTTACTCGTCACTGGAACGATATTGGAACTCCGAAGTAATACGAGGAAAACTCCTGCCAAGTATGCTGCCATCTGTAAACATTTTTATCCACATTTTCGTACTCGATAAGTGCCTTGAGTACGTCGAGTACGAACCTAAAGAATATTCTGGTTCTGAATTTTCAGAAATTAATTCTTTTTTTGCATTTTATTTTAGTGTAAGCGTCTTTAAACACGTGTACAAAAGGATTTGTTTGAATTCGTTAAATTAATTTTGTAGTAACCGTTTAGATTATTGTATCAAGTTATAACGTAGCAAACGAAACAATTTTCTAAGAAACTCTGTAGGAATTAAATTTATGAATTTTTCTTGAACTTCGGTATTTCATTGTTGAATACAGGAATGGAATTTTATAAAGAAAAATACAACAAAACGATGCTCTATTTATCTTCCAATAAGTTAGTAATAAGATTTTACTTTTAGTCAAAAAATAGGTTTTGTCCGCGTTTTTCGCTTTGAACTTTAAACCCACCGACACATACGATCCTGTATAATTTTAATTACCGTTCGGTGATAGTTTATCCAAGAATTTACATGTTTGTCCAGGCTTGTACATGTAACCTAAGTTTAACTAAAGTTTATTGCGAATATCTCGGAAACTAAGATCGAGCGACGGATAAGTACATGTTTAGGGAAAAGGTGTTCGGAATATTGACCTTGACAAATGTTGTCAAGTGGAGATTATCGGTGATGGGTCCCATTTTGTCAGAATTCACCCAGCATCGTGTAATGATAATAACAATAGTAATTCATTCTTAATTGTTCCGTACAAGAAGAAGATAAGAAATAGTGCAAGTACACGTTGAAAAGAAAAATTCGTCCGTAACGCCTGAGAAGGAAATTAATTTTCTTGTTGAAGAAACAGGCGGGATGTAATTACAACTTTGTATTTCTTAAAGAGTAAAGTGAGTTTGTTCGGTGTAACAACGAGACGATAGCGGGAGAAGTGATATTGACTGGCGAATCAACTTTGTCTCGCCCATCACAATTTCATGAAAGTTAGATTTTTTCGTGGTACGATTAAAATTCATGTAGTACTTGGATCTTTCAGTTGCACGCAATCTTCTCCCCTACTTCGTTCTCGAAAAGAGATCGGTATCAAATTAATTGAATGCAGGACAGTTTATAAATACGGTAGACTAAGTGATTTTTCTGTTTGCGATTGCATATTCATAGAATTCTTCAAAAGAATATTCAATCTTTTCCTTTTTGAACTTTTCTCCTCTCTGGTGAACCTTGCCTCGCATTTCGTTTACAAAATTTCATCCTTCCGCCCATTATTTCACCCAGTTCAGCTAGCGGACGTACCAGCTTTCAATATAATTAAAAATTCGTCTGAAATTTCCTAGCTTTGTACAATTGAATGCATTAATTTTGTTGCAATCGGTCCGTTTAATAGTTTCCTCGATATTGCCGGTCAGGCTATATTTCTCGTTGTATAATACCGAACGCAAATAAGCCGGATGTAAATTTTTTAATTTCGCTAATGCATAATTTTGAAGCACCGAGCACTCTGCTTTCTCTCTCTCCTCTCTCGTTTCGACTTCTGTATCAGGTATTCCTGGTCACGTTCGACCGTCATCGTCGCGATCATTGCAGCAAAAACTTGCAGGATAATAAATTTCAAAAACCGTGCGGAAGGCACGTTTCTCTAATTTCTATAGAAAAATTTGTTACGTCGCACAGTGATCCAAACATTGAATCTAGCTGATAAAAAATCATAATTATTAGACATTCCAAAGCGTCGTTCCAAAGCGGAAGCTTTTATTTTTGGATACAGGATAACGCAAATAGAAAAAAAAAGAATTGTATTTTTGTCTAGCGGTTCTGCTCGGTAAAAACACTGAATAACGAACAACTCTAAGAAAGCATAAGTCTTGAACCATGGATCTTACAGGATCTAAACTTCGACTGCAGCCGCCCGGGATACAATTCTACCGGGTTACATACCAAATACATCATAATTTATAGGTGAAAGGCACAAATTTTGAGTCCGGTAAAGTAAAGAGCAGCCTCTTTTTGTCCCGGAGTGTATTTGTTTGAGATGTGGGTATCATTGATTAATATTATAGAAGATTTCCTCGGTTAATGTAAAAACACCTTTTATATTTACCGCCTCGGTCATTTTTCACTATATGTACCTACTCGCCCAGGAAGCTTCCCAGACGGTTGCGTTCCGCGTAAGTACGCCAAACTCGTAAAAAATCAGATTTCGCTGAGTTTCCCAAGAAAAGCAGTCCGCAGACAGGAGTTTCTCCCGCGATTTGCATATTCCTCGCGAATGAATTCGAAGCGGGGCGGTGCGGTTGCAACCCCGGCCCCCGAGTTCTTGCGGCAACGCGCCACGCCGCAGAGTGCGCGTTGACAATGGACAAAAATTAAAAAATCAAGTTTCATGTTGGTATGTAAAACCTTCATAGAAATGTTCCTAGATAGCCCTAGATATCTATCAATCTAGAAATTATCAGCACGTGTATAACCAACGGCAATTGACAGTTGGCGCGCCGGGCCGACTGTGCCAACATGCGTCTAGGTCGCACTCTGATTGGTCCGTGTTTTTCGGTGATTGAGATAGAAAGAAATGGTCTTATTTTTACCTTTTACGAAGAACGGTTTTTTCAAATCCTGAGATTATAAAAATATGATAATACGATTGACAATTTTGGTTATCGAATTGTACAAATTTGTTCAGGAAAAAATATTTATTTTTATGTATTTAAATCTCACTGGAAAAAATACCGCGGTAACTGGTACTTTTACCTAATTGCAAATAAAGTAGTATCCAAATGACAAATTTCATCTGCAATCAAATTAACGATTGGAAGCCTCGGTGTAACGATAGACACTCACCGGTTTTGTATCTCTTTTCTGTACTAGGATTCTTTGTTTCCCTTTCTTCGTTCTTCTTCCCCTTTGTTTCTTCCCCTTCCCGGTGTTCTAGCCAACGCGAATCGACAGCAGACACAGAGAAGTGTCGGAATGCGCAATAAAGCGCATTGCCCGTCGAATTGCGATCGCGTACAATGGCTACCGAGACACAAAGGTTTTTCTATAAATCTCGTTGTGACGTGACGAGCGTCCACGATTCGATTATCTCGTTTCGGGGTCTTCTGATTTCCACGTGTGCCTACGCTCCCGCGAACACGGATGGACACTTGGAACGCTGGTGTTTCTCTTCCCTGACAAAGGTGCTAGTTTTGAGCCCGTGCGTGTTCGTTTTTCCCGGTGGCCAATATTACACGTATCGAAGTCGGAAAACATTGGACAGATTCTATCGTTTCGAGGGCTGTACCCAATTGGGCTTGCGAAGAGGCTGAATCCGTTATTTCTGGAACCGAAAATAATGCTGTTTCACTCGGAACCTTTTCGTTCGATGTTCTCCAGAGTTCTACGGTATACGAAGAATAATTTACGCATCAAATAATCGATCGCAATCAAAAATTTGTACTAATCAATATTTTTCAATTTGAATATTTTCGATATTGTAGATACCTTCGGTATATTTTTCTCGATTTTTACAAAATTTCCATTGCACATCATCTGTTAAACCAATCTTTCTAGCTTTACAGAAAAATCGAAGAGGTTTGTGCTGTCTGTATGCGCCTCCAATACATTAGTTTGTTTACGAGAAGCTCGTAGTATTCCGAAATAGCATTTGACGAAGAAGCTGTCTTTGCTAAGTAGCAGAAAGAAGAAATGAACTCAGTTAGGAAGACGTCTCTGAAGGAATTGGAACAACAACGCATTCCCGCTGCGTACACCGAGGCTTTTATCAAGACGTTTATGTCTCGTACGGATCGAAACTTAAGTGGTATTTCGCTGCAGCGGAAGTTCGGTCAAGCTGGTCGGAGCCTGCCCTGAAAGTGCCGCAAAGCCAAAGTCTGGATACTGGATTGCGAACTCGCGTTAAGTTTCCGAATACGTCGGAAGGTGGCCGGTGGATATGTACGACATAAGTTTAATCCAGAATTGGACGGCGGCAAGAAGCTTTCAAGAAGTTTCTGCATGTCGCCGGAATGTTTCGACACGTAAACACACTTACGTTTACCTTTCGCCGCGAATTCCATCTGATTCGATGAAAAATGTCCTGCCGCGTCCTTCGATTGCTTCGAACAAGACACTGTTGACTTCCTCGCGGAACTCGAAATCCTGAAAGTTTACTTGTTGCGAATCTCGCGGATCGTTATTCGAACCAATCAAAGAATCATTCGCGAGCCGTTGAGAAATGTCTTTACTTCGGTCATCGCAGCGGCGCGCGATCGTCGCTACAAACTAATATGGCAGCGCCCTTGCCTGTCAAAAATACTGAAGATGCTTCAACTTTAAGCAAGCATAAATCCTGAACCATTGATCCTACAGGACGACCGAAGCCGCCCCGAGTACAAATCTACTGGATTACATACCAAATACATCATAATTTATAGGAGAAAGGCACACATTTTGAGTCCGGTAAAGTAAAGAGCAGTCAAATCGCACCATAGGAACGCAAACTTGTGCGTCCAGACGCACAGCAGAGAGTAAAATATACGACGAATGAAGTATGGATAACAAAACGCGGCGTCCAGACGCGCAAAGCAAATCCCACCTTTAATAGGAATCGTCTGGCGCGTCTGATCATAATCAACCAATTTTACTTGCTTCATAAACAAAAGTAGGCGAACCCGACGGATCTTTAAAAACACGAACAAGTGTTATTCCTCTTTTTTGACTTATATCTACATGTAGAGACACCCGCTACCCGTTTGTGCATGTTATTCGACCGTACTCTGTATTTATTGCGCGTCTATGTATTCTCCAATGTTTGTATGTACATCGATAACAAAAGAATAGAATTTTATTCCACGTCAAAGCATAATATACAGGGTGTTCAAGCTATAACTAGTTAGCGTTTTTCTTGTAAATAGTAAACATTAGGAATAAAACGGCAGAGGAAAAAGTTATACCGTTGTTTTGCAAACAATGTACATAATGGTGTCTGTGGTGTTTTTTTATCTGCATTATTTTATTAGAATCGAAGGTAACCTTCACTTTTTTAAATGGAATTTAAACTCTTTAAATTGTATGTAGTTTCCGTGAAAGAGGTGCTTCCAGGGGCAATTTCTGCTTTTAAGATTGAGTTGTCCTAGTTAAAAAAATTGCGATTTAGTATTTCTTGCTGTTTTTCAGACATCTCAAGTTTCAAACGAAATTGGAGTCGATTCATTCGAAACGTTTACTTGTTAGTCGATCGAAAATAGCGTATCAATGTCGCAGAGAGAAAACGTGAAGAATAAATGAAGAGACGAGACGAGACGAGTTATAAATACGAAGCCAAGGAAAATTGGGAAAGTTTCGCTGGAAGTCGGTGCATCGACAGTTTCTCTGTACCCTCGGTTTGCGTCCCAACCTCTTAAAAGGGACATTCCCCAACTGATAATTTCCGTTTTGATGAAACTTTCCAGAGAGCTAGAGTGCATCGTTAATGACTATTACAATGTACGGAATAAAAACTCAATTTCATATACAGGACATGGAGCAACTATTCAAAGTTGAAGGTGAAAATACTACCTCGATTAAATATCTCGGAAAATAATGAGGATGGAAAAAGTGTAGGGTCTTTTATGGGAAATATTAAACTCATGAAATTTGAGAAAATTACTGGATTATTCTAGCAAATCAAATATTTTGTAAATGTATTTCAGACAACATATATTTGTTTCTTACTTAGCAAGCTTGCTTGCTTATAGACATTTTTAAGTGGCACCTCTTAATAAGAAACTCCATTTTCTAATCCTTTAATCGAAGGTATTAACTTTTAAGACTGCGGTAATCGCAGTTGGCTTAAAAAACAATTGAATCTTTTACAATATCAAGGTAAAACGAATGTGCTGCTGACAATTTTTATGTAAATTATAATATATTCCTGTGAAAAATGAATAGCTGGAATAACAATTACAACTTTAAAAGAATTTATGAATAGGTACTGTATAGGTACCGTATAATAACATGACTTTGAAAATTCGGCGAATGCGCATGCGATTGAGTAGGAATCGGCTGCCGCGACTGATCATAATCTGCCGGTTCTACCAGCAAATGCTAGGCATGCGAACTCGACGGATTTTTGAAGTCGATTCTCTTGAAAACGAAGTCTCTGGTGGGAAAAATTTATTCCGTATTTCCGACTTATTTTTTCATGTAGAATCGTCCCTTAAATTATTTATGAAACTGTAAAGTCGTTTCTCAAGACCTATTGAAAATGAACCAAATGCATTTGCGATGTATGATACCTTCAAGACTTTTGTTCTTCCGAACTAGTATTATATATACGGTGCAATAAAAGATCTTGATTTTTAGGTCACGACACTAATTTTTGGACCTCCTGTACAAAATTTCACAATAATTATTAATATTTACAATATAATCTCGTCCTCCTGCTACATGCGACATAAATAGTAGCACGACGCAGACAAATCCTCTCTATTGTGCAGAGATACGTTAGTTTGAAATATTAACTACCGATTGGATGCGTGGGGAATATACATTCCGGTTTTATGTGCGTCTCATAGTTAACTTTTTATTCGATCGATATAAAGTCGGCTGAGAACCGATAGGGATATCCAGCGTGGAAAATAGAACGGGGCGAATATTCCGAAGAAATATTTTGTCCGATAAATATAGGTTATGTTACTACCTGCCGCGCCTGAACACACCGATAAAAACCGTACCGCGTCTGACCATCGGGCTCGAATTGAAGAGCATTTGTTTATACGGAATCGATGGAATTTGTCGTTGCGGTAAAAATTTTATTGGGCGCCGTCCGATTACGCTAATAGAGTGGCATTTCGAACCTGTAGAAAATCAAATTTCCATCGATACGAAAGTATCGCTTTCGCGTATTAAATGAACACGAGCACGCCAAAGTGCAGCATTTTATTTTTATTTTATTTCACAGCACAGTATTTCAAATGCTAGAAATACGCGGTTGTTACCTAACATTTTTAAGCGAAATATCTTCATTGTTTTTAACCCTCGCTTAACGAATATTTGTGGTATTTTTCTAATGAAAATGACACCAAATACGATATAATTCCAATTATATTTAATTGTGTAACGAAAGATGAAAATTTTCGACGCAAAGAAGGACAGCGTATGGGAAAGAAAGAGACGCCGAGATTCCCATACGCTGTTCTTCCTTGCGTTCGAAACTTTCATCGTTTATTACACAAGTAAATATCATCGGAATTGTATTATATTTGGTGTCGGTTTAAAAATCATATAATAAAAGATAATGAAAAATAAATAAGTTTTGTAATTGGATTGATAGTGGTTCACACCGAGATATACCCGATTGTTGTCCGATATATTGTCTGGTTTGGTCCGTTTTATTTCACTTAAAAATGTTTGGCGATTCATCCTTACAATTTGCATGATTTAAAACGTTCATTTCGTTACGTGTCCTCGAGCGTCGGCGGTTATAGAGATTGGAAATATCTGTTGATCAAACATTACGTAATCCGTTTGCATCAACGAACTTATACACTGACGAAATTAGCAAATTCTACAAGTGGTTGCATGTTATAAAGATTTTAATTGAAACTAGCGATATCGAACATCAACAGGCACGAATGAGTTATTATCTATGCATCGGATAACAGCAACGAAGGATTTCAGGTAGCCATTAAGTGGAATATATTTGCCATCGGTCTAGCGCAATTAGACTGCATGAAAATGATGTCATGGCTGCACTTAACGTCTTGCACTTCCGAAACGATGGATGGGCTCATTTGTCATTAATATGAAACACGTGTTAATTCGAGATTACGAACAATTTTGTAATATGACGTAATTTATTATGAAATCTATTAGTGCGATACCTGGTTTAATATTTTATTTTTACAAAGGATTAATTACATTACGCTATATTAAATTATCGCTGTTTTTAATCGCACACACAATTTTCTATAGTACCATTACACATTTATTTTATTGTGTCGATACGCTGATAGTCGCAAATTAAAAGTAAAATGTGACAAAATACGAATGGAATAGAAACCCAGTGAAACTAAAATAATAAACGGTAATATAAATAGGAAAACATTGAGATTTGTACTGTCCTGCGATAGAGGAAGCCGTTCTGTCCGGAACCAGGGGACGCTGAACGTATTAAACAACATTTTTTTGTGAAAACCTGTACGCTGTATACGCAAACCACAAAGATAATATAAAATATATTTGGTTGGCAAGAAAGCAATTTCGATGCTTTAAGGTGAAATAGAACCCAATTTTTCTATTCGAACAATGAACTTTAATGAATTAGATATTTTTCGTTTTGTTCGTTGTTCTTTTGCAAAAAAAATAAATAAAAAAATATTTTTTCGATTAATGTTCATCTCTCGAATAAAGAAATTCCGTTTTATTTCACCTTAAAATACCGAAATTACTTTTTTGCCGACCCAATAGTTACAACTAGATATAATAACACAATTCACGCGTCTTATCACCAAAAAAATTGATAATTATAATCCTTCATAATTTATACAATACATTATACAATCTTCTGAGCTGTGTACACGCGACTGGAGCGTGTCGAAGCTTCACCTTTTTTTGTGTTCCCTCCACTATTTACGCGGGATAACGGCTTGCTGGTATTTAAACTGTCACATATATAGCTAATGTCCGGCATTAGGTGCCGTCCGGCGTTAAGGGAATTCCCCTACCGACAAAAGTGGTGGCAGAAAAGACTTCGGGCCGCGAGCACCCTCATTTCCTCTCTGGTAGCATATTGGGGCATTAGTCCAGTCAACGAATGCTTAAAAGGGGGGTGTAGAAGGAAATGGAAGGAACACAATTTTTGACTTTGGAATTTTGTTCGGACTAATTAGGAGGTAATCGTACAGGGGGCCACGTAGAAGGTCCATTTCTTCGGTTTTTAGCTTATATCTCGGAAACTATGCGTCCTAGCGATAAGACCGTTCCATATAAAATTAAAGCTAACAAGATGTGCCACAAGATTGATTGCAGTCAGTTTTCGAGATATCCGCGCTTAAAATTCACTAATTTTGAAAAAAAAATTGTTGCCTCACGTTTTTTTACCTTATTAAAACGTTATATTATACAGTGATATAACGTTTCTATCGTATCCGGTATTATATTTTGCACCGGGGTTAGAAATTTGTTGAGGCATGAGATGTCCGGTTTGATATTGGCTAGCGATTTAACGAAGGATTGGTAACGGTAACCGTGTCTATAACGAGGACGGTGAGCATATGTACCCTTATTGCTAGGACGCTTAGTTTCCGAGATATAACCGCGAAACCGAGAAAGGGACCTTCCGCGTGCCGCCCTGCACACCGATCACCTCCTAAGAGTGGGGACTTTTAGTACGTTTACCTCCTAACTAGTCCGAACAAAGTCCCAAAGTCAAAAATTTCCATTTCCCTCTACAACCTTTTCGTTGACTGGACTACCGCTGACACAGCGTTGCAGTAGTTGCACTTGCTGCAGCTACAACTCTAATTGGAAACAAATCAAAACTAAAAACAAAATTAAAATTATGAATATACAAACGAACGGTCTCAACCTATGAAGCTTACCTATGGCACGATGCAGCAAAAATCCACTTCTTCAGCTTGCAAAAAATTCAAAACAAGGCAATCAAAATGATATTTGATTTACCAAGAGATCATCCCACTCCGGACATACACCTAAAATCAGATTTACAAATGCTCAACAGAGTAATTCACGAGCTAGTTAAAAGTTACAATCCCGAGAGCCATCCAAACCCGCTGATTAAACAAACCACAACATTAAAAAAAGATATGATACCGTACACGCCTAAAGTACGTTTTCGAATAAACTTTTTACAAACGTTAATGACGAAGCTACAAACATAGCTCACAATTCTCATCGAGTTATTTGAAAATTTTCTTGCTCCAAAGTTTAAGGTAGCTAAAGCTAAACTAAATTCGACGAAAATGATTAAAAACACGTTTAAAGTGTAGAGAGCAGCACCGCCCGAGGAAACTTTTAACTACAACTGCAGTTACAACCACAGGCCCCAACCTGCAAAAAAAAATCGGCCTCACACAGCGTTGCCAAATTTACCATGTTTCCACCTATACCAGAGACGGCCGTGGCTTCATAGACAAATTAACAACTTAAGACAAATTTTGGGTACTTGAGTTAATTACGGTTAATTGGGTAAGCCCTCAAACGGTGCTGGACCAGGGCCCCAAAATTAACGGTCCGCCGCTGCACGAAACAGCCCACTGAAGAGTTAAATTGAAAAGAGTTTGGTAAATTTGGTGTTGCGCGCGTCTTGGTAAAGAGCGTCGACAATTCCAAGTTGGCACGCCGCGCCGGTGGTTGTTAAAAATACACTCGACAGCCCCTAGCGTGCACAGCACGGACGAGCTCGCAGCATGGAATCGTAATTAATAACCGCCTTTTGCGATCCACGTTCCTGATAGCGTGACAATTTCGTGCGGGGAGAATATTCATCTCTGCGAGGAAGATTTGGTTTCTCATTTATGGACGGAACACGAGCTGGCATTGTAGACAATACCTCGCACCGACTCCGCTGTGCCATCTGCATCCTGGCATGTGCTTTAGAGATGAGAAACTAAATTTTGAATGTGCATGCACTCGCCGCATACGGGATACCAGGCAGCCCATTGGTTTTGTGTAATATAAAGCATGCGGAGTGCGAAAAGTCGGATCGAGGACACTTTGTTAAATTTTTACAACGCCTCACCTCGCTGCGCCTCGCCTCGCCTCTACGTGTCACAGCGTTCCACGAATCAGGTTCCAATGGTAATCCCGAGTACCGACCTCGTTTATAAAATTCCGCTGGTGCCTTATTATTTTGACATTCACACATTCAATCGTACGCGATTAAAACAGAAGCGGTACTCGTGGGAGTGCAACGCGATCGTGTTGTTTGCGGTTATCGCGTTTCGTGCTACGTATCAGGAATGCGCGGGCATCTACTATTTAGGCTCTGACGGAAGTTTTGATACGTGTGGGACATGTGTGGGACCCTGGTTTTGTTTATCACAAGAAGAGAATCAAATTCATTTTGCGCATGCCTTTGTTCCAAATTAAAACGCACAGTGTTTTCTCGCGCCCGCGAATCGACTACCCCTTATAGTCGCGAGGGTTGTTAGTAGCGATGGGATTTGAGTCGCTTCGAATCGTTTCGATTCAAAATTTACGACAAAAAACTTCGAATCGCTTGAAACGAAGCTTGAAACTCTTGGATGTCTTGAAAGTCTTCGTTGTCTTAAAAATCTTGAAAGCCTTCAAACTTTGGAAGGTTTGTAAGAATTGAAACTCTTGAAATGTTACATCTACCACGATACAATGATACGGTATAAACGTACTTACGTTTATAAAAAGTAAATAATATTTATTAAGATTATCAAGACTTCGAGACTTTCATGAGTTTCTGATTTCGAATAAATATCGAATTGGTTCGAAACTCTGTGGTGAGATTGATTTGTTCGAAAACTTGCAAGACAGAGTATCGCATGCCAATCGCTAGTTGTAAGTTTCGTACGCGGTCTTGCGTAATCAAGTGTTTGTAAAGTCCCTATGTCTTGTTACGGAGGTACGGATGTTTCGGTGATGTAAAGTCGATTCAACTTATTAAGCTGGTTTTAGCTGATGTACAGTGACTCCCAATAATATTCGCACGCTATTCAAAACACGACAACTTTTTTAACATGGTATCATGTGATCTGAAATGTTTTGGGAAGTTAGAACAGTTGGTTTGCTACGTAACACGAACGAAATGATTCAAAAAAGTTGTCGGAATTGCAGAGAAAATACTAAAAATTGTATTTTACAACTTTTTAGTGTGGACTTTTTGATGCGAGAACACGTTTCGTAAATCTGTATCGATTAAACATATTCTGAAAATTTCATGAAGATCGGTCGACGTTGCAGTGACCTACAAACGTTTAAAGATGGTAAAAATTGCAGTTTTTCACGATTCGCGGCCACTAACTGCAATACATTTTTCGTCTTTTTTTGACGCCTCAACCGATTTCAATGAAACTTTCAGAATGCATACAATTGACACAGATCTGCAAAACGTATTTTTAAAATTTTCAATATAGGTCCACAAATTAAAAAGGTGTAAAACGTAACGTTTAGTATTTTGTATACGATTCCGATCGATTGCAATTTTTGAAAAAATTTCCTTTATATTATAACACGTAGTAAACGAATTGCTCTAACTTTTCAAAAATTGTAAATCGTATGATTTTGTCTCTTGCCTCTGTGCCGTCTCGGGGCTCATCTTGTCATCTCACCACGGCTTTTTGCATAAACGGATTTCTGCTGTATTTGAGCTTAAAATTTTATTAAAGTAGAATATGCGTAATACTTTTATCAAAGATATTTTTAAAAAATTTCATCTCGAGTTTAACTAAAATATGTACTCAATTAGCTGTGCTACGAATCATTATAGAGTTTGCTAAAGTGTAATATTTTGTATATGTATGCGTATGTTAATTATTATTTTATATATCACCCGCACACAGACAATCTTGAATTTTATAGTACTTTTAAAACTATCAATATATTATCCATAAGTAGTGTGTTATCCATAAGTACTCTGCGTCTATATTTTAGTAACTAATGTCGAAAATACGAATATTCTTGCAACTCACCGCCGCTGTATGAAAACATTGATTTTTTAAAAATACTTTTGTTCGACGACGCGATCTTTAAACTGCATTTGTCGAAAATTTCACTTGAAATACGAGGTTAACGAAGTTATAACCTGCAATGGACACCTACTGCAGCCACGGGTGTAGCGTTGTTTAAAACTTTAAACACGATTTTCGCAAAATGACGTTTTATGAAATGGTAACCGACATTCCTCGTAAACTGATGGATCGATTCAGCTAAAATTTTGCAGAGTGTCCAAATACAATTCTCCAGCTTTTATCACAAATTTTTCAACGTCATTGTTTACCGTTAATGGATAGTGAACGATTTTAAAGACAACATTACATTTTCAGGACAGAAACCCCATTTATATAAATTTATGAGTAAAAATTTAGAACCGACTAACGCGAAAGATTATATATTAATTAAAATTTATATTATAAGAGATCACGAATTTTGGCGATGGCATTCAAAATCACGAAGGAGGTAACAATTGATCGTAAATAACAAAGAAAATAAAATTAAATGTGGTTTTTTCCGCACGGGAAAGAATTAATTCAAATAACTTCAGGAATCGCTTTTTGGGAAATCCTTTAAATTACGGAGACAAAGTCGTGCAAATAGCGCGACTAATAATAATTAGACGAAAAATAGGACATTTGACCACGGAATGGCTCGCAAAGTACGGGCCGAGGGTTTACAACGTATCGTTCGTTTTCAATTCGAACGTTTTACGACGGGCGACGATAACGTTTCATAAACGATCGCGCAGAATGACGCGTAATCCGCGAGAAGGCTTTACGAGACTAGGCCCTCTGTCCCCATGGAAGCACGCACTGTTTTTCACATTATTTAGACATCAGTCCTGCCATGACAGGGACAGAAGATCGACGGCGTGTTATATAAAATGGTCCAACGCTGCGACGCGTCTGGTAACGCGTCAATAAATCATCCCCCCCAAAAATGAGGGCGGGTCGGGAAGACGCGACAACGCGAATCAACGCGAACTCTGTTGGTCCACTTCCTGTGTCTCCTTGTCGGAACGTTTTCCGTCGATTATTTACGACTCCCAATTTGGGTCGAATGCCGGCCACTCGCTGGCATCCGCGGTCATTCGTCATGCCACGGAATTATTCCTAATTTCATACGACACAGTCGACCCAAAATCTCGTCCAACGCGCAGTGAGACGAGTTCGTGATTTTCAACGGCTATCTTATCAATCTGCCCACCGAAGCCATTTTTATTGTCCGAGATTGCGAAGCCGCTTCTGTGCCTCGGGCTCGGAATTTAATATACGAATTATGGATGACGATGAAGCTGTTAGCCACGAATCCATAGACGTATATACGTTCGACGCGGTCGGCGAGGTCACATAAAAATAGTGAATCTGCACGAGATCTAACAATAAGAAACAGTACGGACCCGACGATTTTCCTTAGATCAAGATTTTACTGTAATTAATGTTAACCAGCGACAAGGAAAGAGGAAGAGGAAGAAAATAAATGGATTGTAGAGAAAAAAAATTAATAATTAGTGTCCAAATTTGTATTTTTTATCATTTAAAGTAATGTACTCGCACACTTCACTGAATAATGTCTACACGATAATACTTTAGAAAACCAAGGAGTACATATACATACACATACACATAAAGAACAAAGAAATGTGAAAAAGTTTATACGTATAGCGTGGCGGCTATCGGCACGAGCGATAAAACATTTGGCGTGCAAATGATCGGGTCATTATTGGTCGAGCGACAGTGAAGCTATTTTTCAGAAAGCCGCTTTTAGCGCGACCGATTCATAATATTAGACAAAGCATATTCCGTTCTTTACAATCGTTTGTTTTCATCCGTAAAAGCACACGCGGGTGGTATAAACCCCGAAATTCGAAAGGTTTGGCTGAACGAGGTCCGGCGACCTGCAACAACTGCTCACAATGCACAATGGAGCTCGAAGGATCATTTTACTAGATAATGTGTAAGAAATTTTTTTTAAACTAATATTGCTCGGCATTTCGATGATAAATGTGAAGGTTACGATCATTAACTTTTTTATGTGTACCCATAATGTTTAAAATATGCCTTCTGTAAATTCATGTAAATTACATACATGCAGAAAAAAACGAAAATACTCAAACTTACCTCCTGCATTTTATATATTTTTTCACAATTGTGAGCAAATTATGAAAGGTAGAAAAAAATTAATTTTTTTAGAGGTGGGGTTTGCAAGCAACTCTTTGAATGACACCTACCAAAAAATTCACGAACAATGTTCTGTTACCTATGCGACGTATATCTGACACTTTCAAGCTGATCGGATTGGTGGAACATACAGATACTCGAATTAATATTCGGACGCCCTAAAAAAGACGATTACTTTTTTAATATTGTACTATACGATTTGAACTTTTTTGGGACGCTGGAGCAATTAGTTTACTACAGGATATGAAAATAAATGTTTTCAAAAATTGCAATTGAAAAACAAATGAAATTATGCCATTATAATATTATAATATACAGTGCAGTGTTTCTTACGATCCTAAGTCTCTTCTCGATCGATAATCACTTTTTAAACTGACAGTTTAACAGTATTTCTAACAGTTTTTACAAATACCTCGGAAGCGAAGCTCGTCCGGCGGTAACTCGTATAGGAAAAAGTTGTTCGTAATGATGACCTTGATAACATATTTCAAGGTCATTGAAATCGGTAAGGAATCCCCTATTGTAAGCAGTCCTAGACTGCGGATTTGATAAATTTATAGAAAAACTCAGAGGGTGAAATGTACAAGGAAGAAATTACAAAAATTTAAGAATGTGAACATATTATTTTCAACTGTATACAATTTTTGAGAGAGGGAATATATTTGTATTTGGTTTCTGTTTCTTGCAATCGACGAAGAAAATGTTTATTTCGCATAAAAATCCGCAGTCTGGTAATTACCAAAAGAATTATAGAGATATCGAGATATCGTTCGAGTATTAGTGTGCGTAATTGTATTTCGAGATCAGAATTGGTTCCAACCTTTTATCGAGTGGTACAGCCATGCGGTTGACCGCGAGAAAAGAAAGTTCATGTCCACCGTCGGTAATAACCGTAAAAATTATCAAACTGTTCCCGAGACGTAGTCGTCCTCTCTATAAAACGACCTTTCGAGGTTGACTTTTCATAAAGATGTCGTGTTCACCGTAGCAGAAAATCGAACGCGATCCCATCTTCGACTCCATATAGCGGGCCGATAGCCGAGCGCGAACCAAAGATGAAGCAGAAACTCTCCGTGGCTCCGATGACATAAAATAACGGAATAAAGTGACAGGGCTTATCCGTGAACACTGAATTTACGTCTGTCATCGCGATATCACCGGCGTAATCGTCCGATACAATCAACCGGGGGATTTGGTCTGCGCGGATCCGAGGATTTGGCCTCTGTGCAGGGCTTGCGAACTGGCTTATACGCGTGGCCCGTGCCGAGAGTTGACGTAGGTGATTCCCAAGTTCCGGAAAGCTGCCCAAACATTGATACCCCGAATTCGACGTAATAAATTCACGCGTTTCTTGTGATTGACTTGCTGTTACGCCAGGGCTACGAGCAACCGCCGCAATCTCTGATCAGCGGATTAACGCCCCGAGAAGATTTGCCGGATGACGGGGGTGAAGCCAGAGGGGGGAGGAGGGGGCGGACCGGCTGGGTTAGCTGCCTCTCCCGTCGGAAATTTCTTGACGGGGACAAAGATACACCCGATAAGCCGGATTAAGAATAGCCTTACGCGAATACGTCAAATTATCTCCCTCTCGCGAATAATTTCCCCCGGAACTGCTTTCCTGTTTCGAACGCGTATACCCGATCTCCGAGTCTCTTCAGCACTCCAAGCTAACGAATTATTCAATCAAGGGGACTCGTCGTATTTCGTGGTCTGCTCGGAACGGCGACTCGCTCATCCCCTCGTTATTTCTTTCGAGACATCTACTACAGTTGGACATAAAAAATATGGGATACCCTGCGTTTTTTTTGCGTTTTTTTTTTGCGTTTTTATGCGATATCGGAAGAAAATGTACAGGGTGTTAAGAAATGTTTTGTCGTGGATATCATTGGCGAATTCTATGTGAACGGTTAATAACATGTGGTTACGTTTAATAAGAAATATGTATTTAATAACGAAATAGATCTTAACGAACCATTATAAATAATATCTATAACTAAACAATAATCTATTAGAGCCACGTGCTCTCTCGTTGTACAACGGAACATCTCTCGAAATTTCGGTTATTCTGAATTACGAAACGAATAGAAAATGTTGCTTTTTACAATTATTTTATTTGGACTTGTAACGAAACTTTAAAAAATATGTTTTGTAGCTTCTTGTAGGTTATATACATTAACAATTTATTAATAATCGTCCTTTATTAATTCAATAATAACTGATACGAACTGAAATAACTGATGACCTGATTTTTTAATCATTTGTGCGCATTATGGAAGTAGATTGCAACTTGGAAAGATTGGTAAAAAGTGTTACAGTTTGTAATCCTACAGTTTTAAATTTCTTGTCGTTCTTATCATTTCCTACCAGTCTGACTGCAAGTCGAATTTTAAGTGTAAGTCTTCACCGTTTGGTCGTATTTTTCGAATGATTGGAGGTTATCAGCGATCGCTGCTGACGCAGGGACATGTCCCTCTTCGGTGCGAGGGAACCTTGCTTCTCCGATGAACCTTCCACTATTAAACTTACGTCTACGCCTTTCGCGTGTAATCCGAATGATCGGGAGCTGGTTGTTGTTCGGTGCGGTCGAAGATGGAGCAGTTCATGTAACTACCATAAAGTTAAATCCCTTGTCTAACTTGTTCAATCGTTTAGGGCCATTTCAATCGATGATTTTCGAACAACGTCGGGGTTCTGCTAACTAGCTTTTAGTTCTAAAAATAAATCTCAATGACATATGTATATTGGGTGCATCTACCTTTCTTCACATAAATGTAGCAAAGCTAGCGACAAGTGCACGTGTATAATAAGATGCGTATCTCTTCATTTCAGTTCGAAAACGATATATTTATAACACACGTTTAATTTTTAAGTTATAGCTTTTTACGAAAGTAGATCCTTCATCCAGATGTGATATGTCTGTTTTAAATTTTTAATTGAAACTAAATTATATATATTTTCATTCGGCTAATTATTTTTGCGTTCTATGAATTATTAAAATGAAACTGCCAGCGGGTGTAATTAATATTTCGTATCTTATAACTGCATTTTCATTATGAACCATTAACAATTCTTATACCAGAGAGTAATCCATTTAAAACATAATGGTGGCTCTGTATCGATTAACAGTAACGACAAGCTCGCGCAAAGTTCCTTTATGTGCTTATTCTCCATTTTTACACTATGATCCATTGTAAACCGAGTGAAAAATCCTCGTCACGCATGATCTTCAAAAACCGTGTCGAACAATGGTTTCAAAAGCGTATTCTTGCAACTAAAAAATTATAAACAGTTTCATATTGTGTTTTGTTAAGAATAACACAATTAATGTAACATATGTATATTAAAATGCGATAAAAATATAACAGTTTATAATCTGTAGAATTTACATCTTTTCACCCCAAGAGGTAATTACAAACATTTTCATACGGACTTTTACAAGAGTGTAGGATGACTAATACGATTAAAGTATGATAATCCACACGAAAAAAGTAATTTGTAAAATTAACATTGTTTGCCGCCACAAGAGATGTTTTGCTTCGCATACACGATAAGAGACTGAAATAATGAAGCAAAAATACGCTATGAGAGAATGATCTTCCCAACCCTGGTGATACCTAACCATCTAAACCCAAAAGGGGATATCTAGACAGCGGATTTTATGGATGCTTGGCGAGAATGTATAGGTGTAATTCGAAAGAGTAAATTCATTGAAAGAATTAGAAAATGGCCTTCCGTTATTTTCACAACCTATTGAACATGTTAAGAAAGAAAATTAATTTCCATTTCACCCCAGTTCGTTGCAATTCAGCTGAAAATTTTTTATTTCGCATAAAGATCCGCTGTCTAGCGATATCTATTAGCTAAGTCTGCACAGTTTTTTTTCTTCGGAGATTCTTCCAATCTCAAAACATGTAAAAATTATTCATCTTCTTTTAGGTGACTCACCCTGCATATGAAGGAAGCCACGCGTAGGCGAAAATAGTATACCAAGTAAGGTTAGGACACGACGAGCATGTAGCGGCGCGCGCGAAAAAAATGTAAACAAGCCACGACGAGCATCGTAGCAGACCGCACGAAAATAACGAAGATCGATGGCGACGAGTGGAGAGGTAAAGCAAGGAGCGCCAGTCGTATCTATGTAGTCGTAGCTAGAGAGCACATCGGTTCATCGATTCACTTATTTTGTTAATCTCACTCTTTTCACGCGTATCGTTAGCCAGTTAACGAAGTTACGTCGTTACTGAAAAATTATTGGGAATCATATTTCTTTTTCAAATTATCCCTAAGCATTTTTACTGCAAGAAACATATTTTTATAGACGGTGCGGTGTACCATTTTGGCTGTGACTCACTGTATAATTTTATATATTTTAGGAAAATCTTGTATCCGGTACTTGGAGAACTTCCGTACACGATCTAAACTTCCCAAATCCGGAAATAAAATAAAGGGAACTGTCAATTGGAACTTCGGTTAAGAAGGTTGTCAGTTCATAGGAAGAAAATATCCTTTTTTTATAAAAGTTGAAAAATTTAATTTCGACCACGAATTGCAGCTTCACGGGCCGTTTGCGCCCGTATGTTGGCCCGTGAGAATTAATGCACCGTTTGCAGGATCCGCGGACAATTTCAATAATCCGGTGGAGCAAATGGGACACGCGGCCAGCCCCGGCGGTTACCATTCATCGTTGGCGAGTTGGAAAGGAGAGCGCATGTTCTGCAAGGGTCCCGGGCCACATCTCCCGAATAGATCGGCTGAAATTTGCGCGCGGTTTTCGCGATCGTGTACGCCTTTCTCGCGTAAGTCTGCGACTCGAGTGATCGGATAAAGGAGAGGCAGCGAGATTCGAGAGTAATGGTCAGCGATTCGGGTGGAGGGTGGTGTGGGTGGAGTAGCGGCTGTGAATTTTCGCCAGATCCCGCGGACACGAGTTTCGGTGTCGGTCGGACCTCGTCAAAGCGTTCTCGCGCGACATTACCGGAAATTGCGGACACTGCCTTTCCCGAGTCCGGGCGTAGTTCAGGTGTGGCACGAAATGCATGGGTTTTGCGGCGAATTCGACACCTTGTATGCATACGCGCAGTTGTTCACGCCCGTGGAACCTTGCTCAACCGCCAACAACTTACACCGACGACGCGAAAGTAGCTTGAACTTGTGTATACACACTCGTCGCTGTCCTCCTGACTACATTAATTAAATACATTCTGTCTCCAACCCACTCCCATGTGCTCCCCCCCCCCCCCCCCCCCCCCCCCCCCCCCACCCCACCCCAACCAACCAAATATCCTCCACTTTTGATTGTCCATGAAGTTCTCATTGTGGCAGACCAAGCTGTCTCCAACACTGGGCACCCCGTAACTGCCCCACAGACCGTGGTTTTGATGAAACCTCGACCATCCCCAGTTCTCTCCTCCTCCTCCTGCTCCCTTTCGGAACTCATCAACAAGATCATACTTTGATCTTATGAAAGTTGCGGCCCGACTGTAGAGTCATTCTCTGCACTGTTCACCGACCGAAAGAGCTGCGTCGCGATTTTTCTTCGGGGCAGTGTCGGGAGTAATGTTTTTCCATTAAGTCATTTCCTCCGAGGAAGGTAAAAGATTTTTATGAGTTTACGTCTTCCGGAAAATCTCAAGAAAGAATGGGCTACGCGGTTATATAGGATCTCATCGCTTTTTGTTTTCTTTTTCCTTTAATACGCGCGATCCGTTAACTCTAACTTTAACAGAAATTGAAATTATAAGTTTGTCTGAAAATCTTTTATCATTACTTCTGCGTACAACAGTGTCGTTTTCTTATATTTTCGATGTCTTATTCCTGAAAAGCGTATCGCTCATTTTTGCAATTTTATATTCTTCGAATAATTTCCACGCATATTCGAAATTTTTTATTTTCGGAAATCTTTATTTTAAGGTTGCATCGGATCGGCCTTGTAAATGTGAATTAGCGAAGTATTCGAATAATTACATCGATACGAATAAACTGGCACGTACGCGTGCATATAATTCTAGTTTTATCAATGCACTTAGAATCACTTTTATATTTGTCTCGTGTAATTGTTGAAGGCTATTTAAATCCCTAAAAAATATCTAATACAAAAAGGAATTAAAATCGTCTAGTTTGTTTTTAATAAATTTGTCCTCGAAGAGGTGAGAATGAAGTGGCAATTGCTTCTTTAGTCGGTACAAGGATTAAAGGAAACGAATTCAGAAAGATTTTAAAAACAAAATGAAAATGCAGTAGAAATAAATCCGTTTGTTAAAATGTTTTATAGGCACACGATCGTGTTCAGCACTGTCATCTAATTATTTTGCAAAAAGGGTGTATGCGTTTAACACATAGAATATTTTTGACTGTCAGGGAAAGTTAGAACGACAATAGACTGTGACAAATTCATTGTATTAACTTTTTGGTCTAGAAGTTAGGATAGAGCGCTGTAGTTGCGATGCCAGCAATGCTGGTAGTTGAGCACAAAGGGTTAGGTTGAATATTTCTAACATCGCGATGTATATATCAACCTTTGAATTATAATTCATTGAATTCGGTATCTACGTTGTTTATTTCCTTCCATTGTATCGTATTGTACACGGTGCCGAGAAGTCATATGTCGCGGCGACTATTGCGCGATACTACACCTACGATTTAGTGTAAATTGACATAGAAAATTTCATCAAGGTCAGAAAACGAAATAGATTTTTTTGTTCAATCGTGATCTACTGGTCTTGAGAGCCAGCTTTGGGGAAGGAACCAAGGCTCGCGATTCAACCGTTCTCACAAAAAATGGTGTTAAATATTCTATAATTTTTTAAACTTCTTTGTTCATATATTTTTTCATTTTACAGGTAAGGAAACAGCAGTATCATGCTTCTGATAATTTCCTACCAAACGAGTACCAGCTTGTCGCTGATATCTGCAAAATGTTGTTGTGCGGAATTATTTGATTCAAACGATAAACAACCTTCGTGCGATCTCTGCGCGTCCGTTGATAAAGAAACTATTTACACCAAATTGTGGCCTCTTTTTTTATAAATCCATTAATTTCGTCTCTAAACTATTTATTTCCAGTAATTTTCACTTCGAGGTTATCGATCATCCTGATTACAATATAACTGTTATTCGGCTGGATCCTGCGTACGAACGGACCATTCTGCGACGGATTCGTATAAACAGTGTTTACCATGTGACCGTTGCGTTGTAAATCTATTAATATTGGAAACGGATGATACACTCCCACAATGACCGAAAAAGCAGAACGCAACAGGAAATCTGGATTTTCATTAATAATCCCTTTACAAGGTTCGGGTAATCGCGCTTCTGAAATGATGGCGGCTACTTGCAATGCTAATTCCTTGTCCGTCTGCTTCCTAATCGGATCTCCCAGCGGAGGTTCCGTGCGAGCGAAAAGTTTGAACCGCAGTGCGGTTCCGCGAGCGAGCGACCGTCTGCGAACGAGACAGGCAACCACCCACGCCGGCTGCATTCTTGCTGAAATTGCTACCGAGTCTTTTTCCCGCTGTCTGGCTTCCGTGGGACACGACGGAATTGCATTTGTGATACGAGACACCGACACCTTTTCACGGTCGTTGGAAGACCTTCGTCCCCGAGGGGACCCGTGCGCCAACCCCTGCCTCGGGCTCGATGCATTATTAAATATATTCGGACGCGACCCAGTCGATGTTGCAAAATATCGGCCACGTTGCCGTAGTCGTTAATTGCTAGATGGCGTACGAATATTTTACTCCGCCCCTTGAGTCGCGATTCCTTTTACAAACGTCACTCACCCGAGCTAGTTCACTTTTTAATCCTCGCGCGTCATCAGCCCAAAAGCAACGTACATTTATTTTTCATCGTAATTCTTGTTACATGCAGCCAGTTGATATAGTCTCCATATATTCTCTGCAACGCACAGTGTCCCGTCCAATGGGGAAATGTCCGAAAATCAAAGTGCGAGATCTGCAAATTTATGTATCCTAAAATATAAAACTACCTTCAATTTTAACTGAATAAATCAATTTGTTATTAAAATTGAGGCCGAAACTTTACTGTCAAAGTCCGTACATTTTTTAAAACATGCGTCCCTCGCAAGCTATTTGGATTTTTAATTTGATTTTCACAGGGTGTGTTTAGTATTATAAGACCTTCCATCCGCCAGAAATTTTCTTACGTTTAACATTTGTCAAGTTCGATTCGAATTTTAAGAAAAGTATACATTTTTTATATTTTCTCCATTTAGTGCAAAGACGTGTAAATTGAAACCAACGCGAAATTAAAGTTTAACATGCCATCGGTTAATGTAAAAAAATTCACGAGGTTACTTTTTGGTATATTAGAAGAAAAATTGTTTTATTTTTACCTTTTACGAAGAATGTCTTTTCAAATTCTAAGATTATAAAGATACCAGAATGATCGACAGTTTTGGTTGTCCCGCCAACGAGAATACATTCTCATCGAATGGTACAAATTTATTCAGAGTCAAATATATTTATTTTTACATATTTTAATCTTATCGTGTAAAACGTACACCCGCATTTATAGATACATTTACCCTAACAGGTGACAATGTCTGAGAGCGCGCGAGAGAAAGAGAGACGCGTCGGATGAACCAAAGCGGCAGGAGCAGATATCAACAATCGGGTGATAATTCTTAGATCTTTATTCTACAATAAATAAAAAATTGCGTAAAGCGACGCAAAAAGCAGCTGTAGCAAATAGTCTCGCTAGGGAAAGTCAATAGATAAACGTGTCACCGTGTCGGACAGGCTTTACCGCAAACAGATAGGGTTGCGCGCGTATAAGAGCTTCGATCTGTAATTGTAACGAATAATACAGACGATCGGTGACCGGTGTCTGGATCAGGTAACCCGTGGAATCTTCGAAGCCACCGGAAGTTCGAAACGTTTCCGTCGCGCAATGTCGGTGATATCGCACGTCCATTGACGCGTGTAGAGTGTAGAGGATGAGCTGCGGGCACATAGACTCTGTCAATTTTTCACGCGACCAGTGTTCTAACTAAATAAACTCGGCGAAACGGCCGACGCGTGTATATAAGCAAGATTAAAAGGTCGGCTGTCGACACGTTCAATATCGGCGAGGAATCGACGGTGATGCTCGGTTCGGCAAATCGTTCCGATGATAAAGCGTTGTCGATTCGACAGCCTGAAATTCCGTGATCGATCGCGGCTTATTTTTCCGGGGCGGTTGTCGAGCGTCGGCATCGAGAAATAGATATCGATTCGTATCCCGTGGCCCTTTTCTTTCGCGATGGTTTTCCAGGGTGTATCGAGTAGGCACAGCACCGCGCCGTTCGGTGTCGCCAAAACAGGGGAATCGACTAGAATCGAGAGGAAACGGTTACTTACCCCCTCTCTGCCAGTACCGGATTAGTCACGCGACAGCGTGACACGACGTCAGTTCAGTAAATAACCGAACATTTTGAATTACGCGCCAATGAAGATATTTAATGACACGCGGTTGACAGCATCTCGTTTAGTATTCGTGATACGTTATTTGAGTGCAACGTGTTCAAGTGTTAGCGACGATTTTTGGAACGTTCGATTTTCTGGAACAACGATGCAACGTAAAATTTTGCGCGAAACCGAGGAAGACTTTCACAGAAACGTTTCAACTTTTGAAACAAGCTTACGGAGACGATGCTCCGGGTTCTACGCAACGTTACGAATGGTTTTCACGATTTAAAAGTGGTCGTCAGTCAATCGAAGATGATCCTCGATCAGGAACGCCTTCGACTTCAACCGATGACTCCCACGTTCAGAAAATCAACGATCTGGTGAGTGCAAATCGCCGATTGACCGTCAGAGAAATTGCAGAAGAGGTTAGCAAACAGTGACCAGAGTTGTGGCGAAACAACTCATGGTTCTTGCGCCACGACAATGCGCCCGCACACTCAGCTTTGTCAATTCGTCGGTTTTGTGCCAAAAATTAGAATACCGTCCTCCCTCGGCCTCCTTACTCGCCAGACCTGGCTCCTTGGGATTTTTCCTTATTTCCGAAATGAAAATCAGTGCTGAAAGGACGCCGTTTTCAGACTATCGATGACATCGAAGCAATCTCGTCGCAGACGTTAAAGGCCATTTGAAATAAAGCTATGCAGGACTGCTTCGCGAAATGGAAACACCGTTGGGAAAAGTGTGCGAATAGGCGAGGGGAGTACTTTGAATGGAACAAGGACCAATAGTCTATAAAATTAATAATAAAGTTTAAAAAAACAAAGTTCGGTTATTTTCCGGAGAGACCTCCCTCGTATACGAAGCGTGGGGAAATAGCGTCGTAGAAGGGGAAGGGTAGAGTGGGAAACAAGTCTTAATCCGGCGACTCTGGCGCCGTTTTACAGCACGGCCAAGACAACGCACGATAATGATTCCCGTTCGTGATTTACCATAACCGTAATTCGACTTTTGCCGTTCCGTGGCGCTAAATCGACTAGTTCCCGCGTCCGACCGCTCTCCATGCACAAATCGCCGACGGTGAACAAGAAGCATAATCGAACAAGTGTTCCCCATCGGCTCGCCGCGGCACGATAAAGCGCGCCCCCAGTATTGTAACGCTTTACCGCGGCACCGCTATGAGCTCGTTATCGCATCATCGTCGTCATAACGAGCTCGTATCGTGATTACGTTCACCGAATCGAGTGCCACGATTCGCTTCACCGTTCGATCTCTCCGTAATCCTGGATGAGCGTTCAGAAGGGCAATAACCAAGAATAATTATATATCCGCGCCGACTTCTGAGCCCTGTTGCGTAACCGATGAAAAATTTATCTTACGGCCGAGCCTCTGCTCGCTTGCCGGTGTATCGGTGATCAGCGTGAGTGGTAATTGATGGAGCAATCATGCGTGTTACCGTTTAATGTTCAGGAATCCCGGGATATGTGTGCAGTTTGTTGCAGAATTCGTGCGCGCGATGAACAGCATTGGTCTTTCTATGGATATTCGATTATTTATTACTTGAACTTTTATCTGGGGACGACGAGTTGATTCGTCGTTCAATTTTTTCTGCAGGCAACGAATAACTCTTTCATTTTGAAATATCGTCGTATTTATACGGTACTATAATAGAACTACGGTAGAAACTCGATTATCCGAACCGATTGGAACCGAGATGGTTCACAAAATCGAGTTGTTCGACTTGTCGAACAGTTTTAAAATTATTTATTAAATACAAAAGTATTACTGCTGTAATTAGAAATGTGACATATATTGCTCAAAATATACAGGGTGAATCGCGAATCGTGATCGGTAGAGATTACTCTTTTATTAGCTGTCCGATCGAAAATGTTTTTATCGCGTATACATGATTTCAAAAAAACTTTCACGCGATTATAGCAAATTTTTTGTAAAAACAATTAAAAAAGAAATTTTTTGCAATTTTTTCGCCATTTTTTTTTTAAATCAGAAAAAAAAGTTGACGAAAAATTTGTTATTATCGCGTGAAAGCGCGCTCGAAACCACGATATACCTGATAAAAACATTTTCGATCGGATCGCTAATAACAGAGTAATCTCTACTGATCACGATTCGTGATTCACCCTGTACATATACGTATACGATACATAGTTATTGTACATATACAGTTAACGTTGACAAAACTTATTTTTTAAGGAAAGTTAAGGCAAAGTAATCTTAATTCTTTTAACCATCGAAGACTGTCTTTTTAAGATCTTTCGTTCACTGGTTCGGATAATCGAGGTTTTACCGTATTATATCGTCTTTGCGTTGATTATAGTAAAATGTATCTTATCCTAATATTACATTTTCCATTACGTCTTTGCGAGCGTTTATAATGGAAACCCATCTTAAATTGAATACAAATTGAACACAAAATCCAATCGTAATCGAACGACCAGATAAAAGGTTAAAATTACGAGACGTTTAATTACTGGTTTTATATTTTTCATTTCACTATCACTGAAATTATGAAGTTGCTCGCATCGAAATTGATTCGATAAATTTCTTTATCCGAGCACATATTGTTACACAAATTGTACAGTATCTAAATAAATAGAGTCTCGTCGCTTTTGCGAGCAACAACATTTTAATCGCTTTTAGCGCCAGGTAGGTTTAGCGTTGATACTTCGACCAATTCGAACAATGATAATCGAGAATAGCTTCTTAATCGAACAAATAGCGCTTTGAAAGGAACGGAAGCTTCGAAGGTAACAAAATATTAATAGAGACACGAACCGTGCTGTTTTGCCTAATAACGTTAAGCGCGCACATTATGAAAATAACTTCTGGGACAACCTGATACAGGCCTCGGACTTGATGGCTCGCGGCGGCCGATTTTCGAAGGCTACGCCCCCTTGACGATTCTTTTCAATTATGCGCTCTTACGAAGACACAACGACAAACAAATGAAATTGAGAAAAAGAAAAATTTGTCATATAATCAACGTAAACAGAATATTTTTTTATGCCGATACGAATACGATGACACAACGAGGCGATAGAGATATTCGTTTATTAGAATTTTAACCTTTAAGACTGAAAATTGATGTACCGTTGTTCAAAATACTGTTTACATCATTGAATATGTTGATACGATATTTTATGAAGTATCATATACGAATATATGAATTTCATATCCACGAAATGAAAAAATTATTGTGTAGAACGGAATTATTCCAGGTCGGAGGAAATGTTTAATTTTCGAGTTGAAATAGCTCCTACAGCAAAGGGTTAATCTTGAGCTGAAATTAATGTAAAATCATGCGTCGTTGAGTTTTCTTTGTGATCCCATTTTATAATAATAAATGTACATAAAGTATTACCTTCTGGAAGAATGTTTTCATCGGTTCGATACTGAACTTCGCTGTAAGCATTAAATATCGATTTTCTTTGTCGGCCGGGAAGGTCTGTACAAAGAACTCCTAATCGCTATCTCCCTAAAATAAACCATAGCGCAAGGGTGATTAATCGATCAGTTACTTCCGCCATGTTCACGAGGGAACGTATCCTCTGTAACGGCGGCCTTATCCCCACTTATCAGACGTTAACCTTGACCCAGGCGAAGCGCAACATCAACAAGAAACGTCAGCCACTGAACGAACTCGATCAACGCGAGAACACCTTCATCGTCGGTATTCATGATTTCTACGAGGAGCCGGGGGTAGCTTGAATTCGAAGTGGGATTCCGAGGGAAGATGCAGGTAAACAAACAATGGTCCTCGCGCGGTGAACGAGATGGCGAGGGTGCAAGGGTGCGATGGTGCGAGCAGGGAAGAGAGAGAGGGGGATGGGTGGTCGGGCGCACGAGCGCGATCGCGAGCATGAGCGGGAGCATGAGCGGGAGCATGAGCGGGAGCATGAGCGCGGGCGCGACAAAGGTAACGAAAGCCGTGCGAAAAAAGGGACAGAGACAGCGTCGTAGGTGGCAGGAGAGAAAAGCCCTGGTGGCTGGTGCGCTGGCGCGGGCGCGGTTTGCGGGTCAGAGTGCGCCGGGTATATAACCGGGCGGATGCCGTCGTCCTTTAGTCTTGCGCTTATCGTCGCCGCAACGATCCGCTCGAGCTCGATCGCCGCGTGAACGCACGCTCGCGGTCCTTTTCTCCGTCGCGTCGACAGGTGCGTTCAGTGATCATGCCGCGTTGTGTGTTTCTTCCAGTTGAGCTCGGTACGCAACGTTAACTCTTGCACCGACGTCCGCGTGAAATGCAAACGATCGGTGATTCCGGTGTCACGATCCGATTGTAAGATCGAGTGACGCGTCGCAGTGACTTCAAGAAACTTTTGGGGGATCACCGAGCACCATCGAGAAATCGGCTCTATCGCTCCGACGCTTGCGAAGTCTGATTCGCGTCGCCGGCGCGGCAATGCGCCAGCCGGCTGTGTAACTGGCTCCGGTGCCGTGTAAACGCTTCGTTACGGGGGAAAAAAGTGTCGTAGGGTGTACCGACGAGACGGTGGCCAGACGAGCGCGGCGTGCCGCTCGTCGACTGCTTCGTTCACGCGTCAACGGTTCAACGGTTCAACGTTCCCCCTGGAGGAGAGCGGGAAGTTGTGTGTCGCCGAGTCGTGTTCTCCGTTACGGAGGGAGCGAGCGAGCATCGAGATCGCGAAGCGGAAGAGGCTCGATACACCGGGTCAGAGATTCGATTTCGCGGCACGGGGTGTCTGCGAAGAAAACGATCGAGCCGCTGGAGTAGATCCGGGTGAATCGCGGCGATAGCTGGCACACGAGGGTGGTCGGAAGGAAAGAAAGTAGGAAAGAAAGGAGAAGAGGAAGAGACGGAAAAGAAGAGGCCACCGCGCCGCAGGGAACGCGAAGCTGCGCCTCCGGGTGGATACGACCGCTTGTATAGATCTATATGCATAGTAAAGTCGCGGGAATAGAGGAGCCGGGCCACAGCGACGCGTATCTGGGTCATACACCCGTCCTCTAGCCGTTACCGCCGTCGCTGCTCGTTTTCCATAATTTCGCGGGGTTCGCTGGCCGCGGTGGAAAACGGGCTGCAGTCGGACCATCGACCGTGGAACCGGAAGCTGCCGGCCCGGAATTAAAACGGAAGCAAATAGCGGGCACGCCGGGAGAGTTGTCCGCTTGCGGCGAGGACCGAGAGCGGCGTCGATAGTCTCCCCGCGGCGTTATCCGACACCGGACCACGGAAAAACGAGGGCTCTTCCGGTGGCGTGTTAAACGGAACATGCAATTACACCGTGACTCGCGCATTTTGCTTGTTCGGATGAGAACACCGAGGACCACGGGTTGCCAGCGAAACGGGACGCGGTAGACTCGTGCGCGTCGCGCGCGGATTCTCCGGTTTGGAACACTTGACGGTTCGTTCGTGCGAGCAGTGTCGTTCTTTGTTTGTTTGTGTCGACGATTGGAACGGAGTTGAGAAGCTCGGTGCGCGCGTGAGCTCGGTTTTTCGGTTTCTTTGTTAGCGCAGTTCCCGGGGCAAACCGAGTCGGCCGTGCGCGCGCGTCCTGCTCGCTGCTATCAAACAGGTCGCTAAATTGTTTGCGTAGGTCGGTGACGCATCGAGTCTGGTCCGGCAACCCGATACCGACGACCGTAACGAGCTGTTACGTCGTTACACGCGGCAGAGAAAGAGAGAGAGAGAGAGAGAGAGAGAGAGAGAGAGAGTCCTGTCCTAGGAAAAAAGGGGACACAGAGGCTGGTGCCTCCCGCGGGAACAATCCCGGCCAAACAAGCACCACGCGAGAACTATTATCCGCGGAAGAGCAATCGGTTCGCCGCGAGACCTGGTTTCTCTTCGGAACGGACATACCGGGCAGAGACCCGGGCTTGGTAAATAATGAACCACCGCGGTCATTTGTCAAGCTCACCGCGAGACCAACGAGTGCTCAAAGAAGTAACCCTGCTTCGCGTAAATGGAAGTGTGCAACGACTATCGTCGGTTCGCTATCAACGCTGACGTATCAGCGGCCCGGTCCCCGGCAGTCGTTAGCTTGTAAAGCACGACGATGTTGCTGCACGAGAAGCGTTAAACTGTTTCGCGATCGTGCAAGTTCTTTGAGAACGTCCCTCGAGTACAGCCGTTGGAGGATCCGGAGAACCGATGCGAACAAATAGGTGCTACCGAGCGGAATAAACAGGATCGTTCTAGCGTTTCGACCGTTTCGACGAGAAGAACGGTCGATGTCGTCGGCGTCGCGGTCATTGAGATGCGATCAGCGATCGAACCGTGGAACGGTCAGCCACAGCGAGCCGGTTGTTCAGGCGGGATTTATCAGCGCAGCAGATAGCGGCGTATGAAAGCGTACTTGGCTCCATGAGAGTGATTATATCCGACAATCGCGGCAGAACGTTTACCCCTTTTGTGCGGCGGTACAGTGTTGTAGTACGCGGTAGTTAGTGAGTCATGAGACGACGCAATAACGGCTGTTGCTGCCAGACGAGCAAGAGGCTCGGTCGCAGCGGATGCAACGCCGCGGAGGGAAACGAACCGCCTGGATGGTGCATTTACACGACCGTCGCTCTGGTCGCCGTTGGCTGTTACCTGAACGCGTTAGGCGGTGATTTCGTGCACGACGATATACCGGCGGTGGTGAGGAACAAAGATGTCCTTGCTCAGACACCCTGGTTCAGCGTGCTCAAGGACGATTTCTGGGGCACGCCTATGCACGATATCAACAGCCACAAGAGCTACAGGCCGTTGACTACGTTGACGTTTCGGTGAGCGATGGGACATTTCCTTCTTTCTCTTTTTCACTGTTTCGGTGTTCTTTCGTCCGTCGTGGACCACCGCGATTCCCGGCTTTGATACGGTTTCGTGAAAAAGTCTATTGTGGGTTGGACATAAATTTTTGCCGAGAACTCTTTTAAGGAAAAAGTTTCGCTTTTAGCGGCGGATTTATGGCTTCCTAACGGCACCGCGGAATAGCCGATTAATTTTACGCCCATTAAAAGTTTTCTGTTTCGCCTGTTAGTTGCGCGAAATTGGTAATGTTTTTTGAACTCGTAATTTCGCAGCGAGGAGCGTGTTGAATGCCCCGCGACGACTTATGGTTGCTGCGTGACGCGCGAAATGGTTCTCGCCAGATGGAATCGTTACACTATTTACAAGCAATTCTCGTGCATTCGAATAACGTGGAAATGTGTTTGTTCAAGAATCTTGCGATACAACTTTCAACGCTGGAACGACACGGAAGTCGTTACGAAAGTAAAAATAAACATTAGAATGTTGAAATAACTTCGGATGGAAATTACATTACAATGCAATTTCTTGAGTTGTTGTTTCTTAAGGTGTTGAAAGAAGAATTTTCAAAAGTGTTGCATAACATTCAGAATGTCACGGTGTTTCTGGCGCCAACGGATGCCAGGTTGTCGTTGCAGGTTTAACAGATCATCCAATTTGAATTGAACATCTGCTGGTAACATGCTGAACTATTGGGTAACGATGTCTGATCGCTACTCGTCGTTCGCATCGATGTAATTCGTTGTAAATAACAACAATAAAGAAAATGGTTTCCGACGATAAATTGGCACATGCGATTACTAAGAAGTAATATATCTGTGGTTTGTAAGGAAAAACGGTGCATGTCGCAATTTCAAAAAATTTGATTTATTGCATCAATTGAGCTTTAAAGTATAAGATTTATGTATTTATCAGAAAAAAAGCGATGAAACCAAATTCGAAAGCCACAAAAAAGTAATGCAATTTAACCGATGTCCTATATCAAAAAATGAGTGATCAAAACTTTAACGGCAATATCTCGGAAGTGATATCAAGTATGTGACATGCGGCGTTCTTTCTTACAACCACGGAATATATTACAGTAAAATCGTGGCAAAAATGTTGAGACAAATTCTCCATACATAGAGCCATCGATCGGACGCGTCCCACGCATTTTCTATTTTTTCCGATAAATCTCACAGCGAATGTCCAAGAAGAGGGCCTCTATGATTCTGCAACAGATAAATCACAGCTGAAGGGGTTAATTTGATACAATAGTGGTCATTTAACCAGTTTGTTCGTCGACTCCCCTACAGTAAGTGGGTTTGAATGGATTTTTATTTATTCGAGTGCTGCTTTCTGCATGAACATCGCGGCGAAGCGAAGTCACGGAGGCCGTGAAGGGAGGAAAATATCATGTCGATGAAAGTCTTCGCGGGTATCAGCGTGGCAATCAGCGGCGGTATTATTAAAACGAATTCGCTGCACAGCCACAATTAGTAGACACCGTGGAGCCCGCAATTAAAGCTGCGAATTCAAAATAAACTGGAATAAGCGTGGCCGTTCCATTCCGTCGGGTTATCGCGAATGGAATAATTACACGTCGCGTTTTTGTTGCACCCCGGTCGGTCTCGCGAGCCTCGGTTAAAAGCGTGATTGCGTGAAGGTGAATTCGTACGACACCTCGGGAAGAAATTTCGCGATCGCGATCGCGATCGCTGTGCAAGAAAACTGTTATCTCGCGCATTTCAAACGAACCACACGTAACGCATCGTTACAGGTAACGCCACGGCGCTGATCTCCTATCCAATTACGCGTAACAATAGTCCCGAACATATCTAACTTTGCCGCTTAATCCTGCGCGTGCGCTCGCATCGATATGTATAACGAGACTCGCCTCGCACGCGATATCATATTCGGAGGACTTTTACTTGGATACGAATCTTGATTAGCGGTCCACGTAATTAGTTCCGCTACTTTCGGGATACTCGCAAACATACTCGGCGAGGGTAAATACCAAATAAGGATAATTATCGGAACTAAGAGAATTGTCTAACGTCCATTCGTGCGAAAAGTAACATAAACGTGGGCTGGCTTTGTTGCTTGATATTTATTCTAACTACGATTACGTGTAACAGGTGACATTTCTAAGCAGAAAATTTCATTTCCGTACCAGAGGCGCATCTTCCTTGTTTCATCAATTATCAGACTGTATATATATAATTTTGGAAAATGTGTTAGAAATGTCAAATCAAGCAATTCCTATTCTAATCACAGAAAGTTTCTATTTCAGATATCTAATTATTCATCCGCATCGCAGTGGCTAATTTAATGCTACACTTATCGATTCGATCCGTCCAACTATAGATCACTCCCATTCGGTATGTACGCCAAAGAAAATCTTTATTCCACTCGTCTAACCACGCGCGTCCCTATTCTACCGATTTCTCGACCGAATCGTAGATCATTTCTATTCCATACGAGGCGTCGCGTCGGTCATCGGTAATTCATATTCTACCTATCTTATCGTAAATCATCTTGATTTTAAATGTTTGACCGTAGACAATTCCGAATTTGCTTGTCTGCTGATATATCACGCCTATTCTATTTGTCTAACCATGTAGAACTCCTATGTTACTTGTCCGACCAATGATTATCTCCACTCGTCTGACCATATACCCCCGTATTCTACTTATTTGACGAAAGACCTGATCGTAAACCATTACTATTCCATTTCTCAACTAAAGTTTGCCCCCGTTCCGTTCGTCCGACCACAGGTCATTCGTAATCTACGTGTCCGATCGTAAATCGCCCCTATTATATTTCTATGGCCCTGAACCACCCATTTTCCAACAGTACGACCATACTCCATTCCTTTTTCATTTGATGATTATAGACTGGTCATCTCATTACTTTCATACATTTCATTCGATAACTCCGTGTATTGCATTCGATGGAAGGTTAAAAGTCGTAAACCATATCGCATGACCACAAAAGACCAACAGGTTGTAATCAGAGGTGGGCAAAATTTGGCGGAATAAATATCTTTAATACCGTTTAATCTTTTAGATTTCATTCGACGTAAAAAAAGTAGTATTTCAAATAGAATATATAATTTCAAAAGTAAAATATTTTACGCAACAACATTTGTGGTACTTCCAACATTTTGGAAGCACATCCAAATTTATGCTGAACGAGAGTATACAGTGTGTCTCGCTTAAGTGTGACTCCCAGAATATTTTCTTCAATTTTGACAAATTAAACAATTCTTAATGCGTAACTTGAATGTTACGAAGTGGTCAATATCGCGCAGGGGTTATTTTTTGTTAAGTGTTGCTCTTTCCCGTACTTTTCAAAGTCACAAGTTTTTTTCGAAATAACCGCATATATTTTCGTTCTGCATCGCGTAGCTCGTAAACAAATACATTCGAATAGGTACCGTGACAGAACATGTCGTGACGGATCGATCATGAAATTTTCAATGACTTACTTTTATTTACTGTATCTTTGTGCTACGAAAGACACTTTCTACAGATTTACAGGTGTTAGCATTTCTGACAAAGCCTTCGTTCTCCTTAGAAAAGAAATTTAAGTTTGACCTTCGTCTTCCGAGTTCATGGTCGATCGAGATCATGTCACAGTACATTTTTGAATATATTTTTTTACGATCTACGCATGGTTCTTTACGAAAAAACATCGGTGACCTTGAAAACTATGAGAGAGAAACAACTCGTGCGGAATACCGACCACTTGACGCTATTCAAATTACGCATACAAAATCGTGCACTTTGTCAAAATTAAAGAAAATATTCTGGGGTTTAACTCAAGTAAAGCACCCTGTACGTTATCCAAAGTACTTCTAAACGACAGCTACTTTGCCGGATAATTTAATAGTTCGAATTTCGAGGCTCCGCGCAGGTAGCCCGTTGCAAGCTGAAAAGTTAAATGAACTCCCAAAAAGTCAGCTGAACACCGGCCCAGTCACCGCTTCGTCAAGCAACGCCTGAAACAGACGGATGAGATTTGGGAATAGTGGACGTCGTGGAGCGGGCCGAGTCGGCTCAGCGAAACGAAGTCACTCGGAAAGATACGATTCGGTATAATCAGGTCAAACAGTATTATCTACATCGACCACGCAATCTGTAGGGATCCCTGTTCCTCTCTCCCGGAACAAAGCACACCCACAGAATTGCTTGGTTCGTTCTGGCCCCGACCACCATCGTCGTGGCGCACCGTACGAAATCCGCGCCGGACAATTTCTCGACCGGTATCGATTCGCCAGGCCGGAACGTAGAATGGAAAACAGCGGATGCGAGTCCGGATAACGCCGTATGGTCTGCCTTGGTCACTCCGGGTTGCGAGGACAAGAACCAGACCAGACCGCCATCGGGTTCCTGGTGAACGATGGCGAAGCTGCGTGGCGTGGCGTAGCGTGGCGTGGCGTGGCGTGGCGTCGTGACGCGTCCCCTTGTTACAGGACGGGGTATCGATACGTAACACGGGAGCAGGCCTTCCGACCAGCGCCGATTTGATGCATGGATACCAGTTTGCCACACCACGGGCCGCGCAATACTGCATATTGGCTGGTATTGGGCGATCCATCATACCGCAAGACACCGGCACATCGCTCATTCGTCTTAACGCTCCAGATGCTGTTGCCAACTTCGACGCGGCGCGGCGCGGCCCGGCGAGACGGGACCGGCTCCTACGCTCTCTACCGGAAGGAACCTCGGCGAACCGAGAGGCGAGGAGGGCACTAACATTGCGCTTCCGCGTTTCGCGCGTTGCCGGAAGTGGAGCGCATCCATAATTCCCGAGGCTCCAAGACGAGAGCCGGGCCACCGGCGCCCGGCAGTCACGTTCGTTCGTCTCGAGATTACGGGATATTAACGATCGGGACGAGCGTCGTTTCGACGGAGTTTGCATAAGCGTCTTCTAATCATCTCGCACAATCATTTTTCTCTACTCTTCTTCCCGCACCCTGTCCCCCCGTGACTCGTTTCACCTGGGATTAAAGGGGGCCTCGTTACCGCCGACCCGCCGGCGCGTTTGATCCGCGCGGAGATACTCCGAAAAATTGGTACGGGTTTTGAAGTTTGCTTGCGTTGCTCCGAGTTCAAGTGGAATGCCGCTTTAGTAGAGTGCTTTTCAAGGTGTTTTCAGTTTTGTCGAAGTTTCAGGCTCTGAGCGAACGTTCGAGGATGTTTTGCGAGCCGAAGTCGGCCTGTCGAAGTTGATTCGAACCGTTAATTCGCTGCGAATCTCGTCACAATTTCGTACATGGGTCACTCCGAATCGATCACTTTTTGACGTATCCATCGGCGATCTCGTTCTAAATTAAACCTGCTGTAGTCCATGTGAAATTAGGGGGTGTGGTTTAAGTCATCGTTTTGCCAGTTTAGAATTGTTTAGAAATTATAGTAGTCAAAAGCGCTAGATAAAAAATCAAACTAAGCCGCAATCGCCCTCGGAAGTTCCATTTTTACGTTTACGAGGCGTAATTTGTATTATTCAGCTGCACGTAGCAGTCGCAACTTTATGAAAATAGCTACACGCGCAGCTTTACGCTTCCGAAACATGCAAATTACGTTACTAAATTATGCAAATTACTCCTCGTAAACGTGAAAATGGTACTGTTGATGACGACTGCGGCCGAGATCGATCGTATGTCCAGCGAAAATTTTGACTACTGAAAATCCCCACCTTTTTCTTTAATAATTCCTCAACGAAGCTGCAGAAAATATTTTCTTAAAGGTAAAGGTTACTTCGAATAACCTCAGGAATTACCCTTTTTCAAGTTCGTTCTATTTAAAAAAACGACAATGACCTTGAAATATCGATACGTATGACCTAAAGAAAAAAAACTTCTCCGTCATAATGATCGACCCACCGAACCAAAGATTTACTCGTTGATACATTTTTTCGTGTTACCAATAACAACGGAGATATTTTCTGTAGGATCCTTAGGTGCCTCACCCTGCATTTCTAATTGTTGTTTCTGTGCCCAGCGACGATTGCTGTTTTTCTTCTTGACGACAGCGACGTAGGTCAAAGATTCCGAACGATCCAAACCTTCCAACGCGCGAAGACATGGGACAGAGGGCTGCACGCGTCTCGTTCGATGTCTTTCTCTTGTTGCCCGCATAGACTCCCCGCGCTTTGATCTCTTTATTGTCGCGAAACTTTGACGGCGCGGCGCTTAGAATATTTTGCTCACGAAATTCGAGCACGGGGAATGAAAACGTGGCCGACAATCCCAAAAGTTCGGAATGCATGTAGCGCCGGTTGAACCCGTGCCTTTTACGCTCGCGACCTCTCTCTCTCTCCTCACTCTCTCTCTCTGTCTCTCTCCTTCCCCTGCCGTTACACCCCCGTTATCCCTGCGTAGCCAAGTTTCCCAGGGATTTCGGAACGTTCCACGCGAAAGCGGCCATCAACTTTCCTACGTATATATTCGGCGTGCACGTGCTCGCGCGATTCCACTTTCCGCTCGAATACGGCGGCCCTTCCGCGCCCGAGATATCCCTGCCGAAACAATAATATCCTGGAACTGCAGTTCGATACGGCGCGCGGTTTAATAAAATCCTCCTACGGTTCGGCATCCGACCGGCCATTCCGGCCGCGTCAGGAAAGGGGACCGCGCCAAAGAACACGGATACGTCGATGATCTCAAGTAACGAAGTTATCGACAGCTCAACTTTGTGGAGGACATCCACCAGTACATCCTCCGAAAATGTCGTGACAGATTGCGGCATTTCAGGAGAAGACGTTCGCGAGAATCACGTACAGTCTTCGGTTTATGACGCGGACGACACGACGCTTCTGCTTTCCTGGTTCGGTTTTTAGCAGACGTGCTCGCGGATTCCGTTGCGGTGGAACTGCGAATTTTCGTGCATACACTCGGGGACAAAAAAATAGGGCACCCTATTAATTTATTAATCTTTGTACAGGGTGTCTCGCTCGATTTCGATATCTTGATTTCCCCGCTATTGCGACTCGTAGCAGAAACTGTTTCAGAGGACATTCGAATGGTATCGAACGAGGCATATTTTGGTGTTAATAGCTTTTTCGTGAATAGACGCGTAAAGGTCATACGAAGATCAATTTTTTTTTAATGGAATGACTTTTTAATAAAGATTTTTGAATTCATCGATGAACGCAGCCCGGCATAAGTTAAGGTACTTACGTCGAAAAGTTAACAGTTTGGGAGATATTCCAATTTAAATAAATGTAAGAAACCATCACTGTCGTGCCAATACTTCTGAAATCAATTAAATCTTTCTGTACTAAATGAACAATGTCAAGCTGTAATCGGAACAAGCAATTGTTTGAACAACAAATATGTACGTTTTGAAACGTTATTTTTTTTAAATTTTAATTCGATACAATCAATCTGCGCGAATGAACTCGAGCAATCATGAATATTCCAAAATGTATACTCCATACTCCATGAATACGAAGAAAATTTCAAGTTGACACATTCGCAAGCGATTATTTTTATTTTGAAAACAAAAAATGTTATTTAGAATGATTTAGGAGCTACGTAATGTTAGAAACATTTTTAACCGAGTTTCGAAGTTGCCCGTTTAAAATGCTTGTTCCGTGTCAGTACCTGTAATATTCCTGCAGTCACAATTTTCTAAGCACGCCAAGACCATATTCTTCTACAGGATACCGTTACATTCGTTTACCAAAATTCCGTACAAATTATCAAATTCGCATTATAACTGCGTCGATTGCATTACTAAAAATTGTTCGAACAAAAGGCGATAGAAGTTAGCTGATAAATTTGTACCGTTTACTCATTTTTACATTCTGTGAAACGTATACGAACAAATGGACGAATTATTGCGCCTTGGATCTCACTTCCAGATAGACAAACACCTGAATAATTTGTTCAACTTCGAACACAGTTTTTGCAAAGCAATGGAGGCGCAGCGATCAGGTAAAGATAATGGAAGCATTAAACACGGAACCGTCATTCCAAGTTGTTCGCGCGTTCCGTTTGGACGAGGATAAAAGAACTGGCGAAATCTGGCCCGCAAAGCGGCACGGAAATTAAAACAGAAAAGAAACTTCGGGTAAATACGATTCGTCGAAATCCGTCGCGTTTCGCGGCAAGTGTCACGCGGGTTTGTGTCACGTCGCGCACGCGAAAGGCCATCAAGAAATGCAAATGTTCTCCGCGAAGATCCATTAAGCCCTGCGAAATCTCGTTTTCCCTTTCCGTCTCGGCATCAACCGAGCGTCCTTGCATTTTAATATTTACATTCATCCGGCGGGAAACGAAAGAAGACGGAAAGAAAATAGGCATCGGTCTCTCTCTCTCTCTCTCTCTTTCTCCCTCTCCCTCTTCCTCTCTCTCTCTCTCTCTCTCTCTCTCTCTCTCTTCCGTTCTTTCTCCATTTCTTTCTCTCTTTCGTCGCGCGTACACGGCGGTAACGGCCCATGCTTTATTACATTTTTCTTCGGCAGTGAGGATTCGCAGGCGTTTTTCGTCGAGCACACTCTCGTCCATTTATCGCCGGGGCTCTTTGTGCCTGTACAATGACGATCGATATAATCACATTTGCCGCAAGTAGGAACTTATACCGTTCCCCGAGAGATATTCTTCTTTGTTTCATCATACGTCGAGGATGAGGGAGCCAGTTACGCGCGTGTCGACCGGAATAAAAATTGTCGGCGGCAAGCTTTATCCCGCGAAGCTTGTACTTCAAAGCTTTACGCCCGCTTTTGTCGCGGTTTTTATCCAATTCTCCGCCGAGAGACGTTTTTCATTAGTTACGCCCCCCTTTCGCGAGTCCTGCTACGAGTTATCTTCGCGGAGAGAGCGCTCTCCGTCGAAAGCTGAACTGCTCTTCATCACCGATAGCTCTAATCGGACGAATTCAATGTCCCGCTTCGTCCTTTATTCTGATCGATCTATCAACGTTTCCGTCGTCGCAAGCAGTTCGATCAATTGTAGGATCGCGGATTCTAAGAATCTTCGTTACCGAGTTACAGGCTACGGTCCTTTGACTTGCCGCGCCCCAATTCCAAATGATCCAAGCCATCCGTAGCGTGACGCTTGTAAGACGCAATCTGTTTGATCGACGTACAGTGAACCCCATTAGCGTACAGCGGATTTTATATACAACAAAAATGAGTAGGTGTCGTTTAAAATGGTATAAACATTAGAAGAATTTAAAAATACTGATGTATTACAGTGACTCCCACTAATATTCGGACACTGTTAAAAACACGATAACTTATTTTAAAATTGGACCATACGATTTGAACTTTTTTGAGAAGGTAGAATAATTGGTTTGCTAAACAACGTGAAAAAAATTTTTCATAAAAATTGCAAGTTGTCGGAATTGCAGAGAAAATACTAAAAGTTTTATTTTGCAACTTTTTTGTGTGAGCTTGTACGGATTTATTGCAGTTTGAGGCCGAAAATCTTGAAAAACTGCAACTTTCACCATCTTTAAACGTTCGTAGCTCGTTGCAGGATCGACCGATTTTGATGAAATTTTTAGAATATGTTTAATCTATCTACAGTGACTCGGATTAATATTCGGACGCTCTAAAAAAGACAGAAACTTTTTAATATCGTACTATACGATTTGAACTTTTTTGGGACGCTAGTATGTATACATACTAAAACTTAACTTCCCAGAAATTGGTTGATACAGAAACGAGTGATATCCTTTAAAATATGTAGCGCTCTTTACAATTACAGATACAAAGCGAGAAACATGAAAAACTACAATTTTCATCACCCTTAATCGTTTGTAGCTTGATTTCGTAGAATTGTAATTTTTTCTCAATTTCGTTTACACGTTAACCAGTAAACTACTCTTTTAAACTCAAAAATTCCAAGTCGTCTGGTGCTAAAAATGGTGTGAATGCACTGTCATTCACGTTCCGATTGTAGCTGCAGGAAAAGTAACAAAAAATTGTGGCGTACTTTTAAGAATGACGTGCAATGAAAACTCGACTCGCTATCAAAATTGAAATGTGCCAATTTAACAAAGCAACGAATGTGGTTCAAATATCAAAATTTACCAACCGTATAAACGCTTCCTATATTTGTTAATGGAGCCACCGTACCATATAATAATGCATTGTACGCGTGGTAACGAATATTTTGGAGGGAACGTTACCATCCATACGTATTTGGACACCTGATGCAGTCAAACGATAATCTTTCATTATTATTGTAGTAATAAACAAGTAAATCGATATTGGGAAAATTGATTTTTTATCTTTAATTCCTTAATTTCTATTATAGAAACGTATATTTATATGAAGTTCTGATTAGAACTAGGCTGAAAACATTTATACAAAGCGAGGCATCTAAGACGAGCCACCTGAATAACTTCTACACTTTTTGAGATAGAAAGATCTATTAAAAACTTCGGAGATTTGAAGATCAACTTAATTTTTTTTAAATGGAATCACATATTTTTGAACCCCTACGATATCCCTTCTCGAGGTAATTTCAACGATATAGTCGTTCAAGGTCATTCAAGGTCATTTAAGGAGACAAACGTAAAGAAGGATGAAAAATAAAAATAATTTCAGCTTTATCAATGAAATCGATCAAAAGTACTGCTACCGTAATTATGTTGTACAATACTGCTGAATATGCATATAATATGTATACGATAAAAAGTAATTATGCATATAAAGTTAATGTTAACACATCTTATTTGTTAGAGTAGTTTTTAATATTTTTCGAAATCTCTCATTCGCTAGTTCAGATAATCAAGGGTCCTACTGTAGACTAAAGATTTTTATTCATTCGTCTTATTCGAACATCTTACAAAACAGACGAAACGCAAAATTAGTTGAACCGGCTACGCGAACCCAGTCACACGTTCGTCGAGATTCAAAAGGTACTCGACGACGATCGAAAAATATCTGTTATCAGAAATCCCTGAAAAATATCGCCTTTCGTCCGTGCACATCGCGACTCTTATTTCCGATGACTAGCGGCTACGATCACGCTAATAACTCCGTCACAATGGAATATCTAAACCACAAAACGCGACCACGAGAAGTCTCCATAAACCCAACTTTCCCACGAACGGTATCAAATTTCCGTGCGGAGCGAGGACGTCGCGTCCTGTCGTCGCATCGGAACCGCTTTAAATTCGAAATTCGCTCTCCGCGCCGTAGCAAGAGAGAGAGAGAGAGAGAGAGAGAGCTGGGTTTTTCGTGTCGATGGCTCGACGTGGCCACGACGAATTCTTTTTCGGAGAACGCGTGCGCGCTCACGGTGCCGGAAGTCGAGAGAGAGAGAGAGAGAGAGAGAGAGAGAGAGAGAGAGAGAG
>CM052198.1:518122-635880 GCA_028455805.1 Lasioglossum figueresi | reverse complement strand
GAGAGAGAGAGAGAGAGAGAGAGAGAGAGAGAGAGAGACGGAGAGAGAGAGAGAGAGAGAGAGAGAGAGAGAGAGAGAGAGAGCACGTAACCCGCCTAACTTGCAAATTTTCTTCCGACGGAAGCTAGCGTAGCCGGGCGACCGTTCCGCTCAGTCTTATCTCTCTCGACGATTGACTGCGTCGTGACTGCTCGCGAGCGAACCTCCGGCTACCTATCTGAACGCTCGCTACGTGTTCTCCAGGTGAAAAGTTCGATAAAAGCTCTCCGACGACATCGCCCCTCCTCCTCCCACGTCATCCGTGTAGCATAGACTCTCGCATTCTCGACCTCCTCTGCTCCGCATTGAAACTACAGGCTCGTATGTATGTACGAAAAGGAACCGGAAAGCTGAACTTCGCCTCGTTACCTTTCTTCTGTTCAGCCTCCTCCCTGACTTCGACGACGATAACGATAGAGGACACTTCGCTGGTCGCCGATCAAAAAGACGGTTGCCCGTTTCGGAAAATGCAACGCCCCGTTGTCGACGGAAGCCACCGATGATCGTATGACACACAGTGACTCCGGCTACGCGACGCAACGCGTTGCCAGTCGACTAAGATGGAAATCATCGCGGAAATACTAGACACGCGACTCCACTCCACGCTGTTTGAGAAACTCGATACGTTCGAACGACTTTCAATATCCATCCACTACCGTGTTTCTTTGTCTCTCTCACCGGGAGGGAGGGTAGGTAGGAGGAACACCCTCTCTTGCTCGTTCTTTATTTTTTGTGGATAGGAAATATTATTGGGAATGGACTTCCCTACGACGACGTTTTTCAATAATGGTAACGGTGTCGATGACTCTTGGAATTTTGCAGCGAATCTACAGCTTTTTGCGAACCGACAGCCATGGAAAATCGAAGTTCTAGGTTTCCCTCTCGACATTTTCGGGTTTAACTGCTGCGGTCCTATGTCGGGGCTGACAAGCGACATTACCCAAGCGTAACACGCCTACTTTAACGAAATTGATACCGCATATAGTTTATTGAAAAATATTTGAAGCATGTTTTTTTAGCTGTTGACATTTATGTTGAGAGGATGAAAATAACCCTCGAAGCTGGGGGTGAAAATCCTATTTTTGGTAATATCTGGGGAACTAGAGGGACTAGGGAAATGACTGAAGGCCGAAGTCCCTAAATGACAGAAATCCTCTCGAATCGAGGATGTCCAACCACGAACAGTGACAAGAGAAACGTTTCTAAGAATGATAACGAAAAGGTTGCAACAAAGACGAACATTCGTTTCGAACGATGGTACGATTGCGAATGCTCTTGTTCTCGATGTTGGTCGTAATTGTTTTTTAGGGGGAGAACATTTGTTTCGAGGGACCTTTTGTTTTTCTTTCGTTTGCGGGGGAACCTTCTTCGTCGTGAAGAAGTCTCCTGATCAGTCTATGGGCTGATTTCAAAGTCATTCATCGATATACGCAAGGCGATGTGTTGATTGCAGTAGACATATGAAATAAAATAGTTTACGAAACTTTAAAGTCGTTTTCTAAGCGAACGGTTCACGCGAGATTCATGGTTCCTTCGACACTTTTGTTCGTTGCTTGGGATTCGATGTTAAGGTAAATTTTGCGATCTATTTTTGTAATAGATCTCCACCGATCCAGAGGTGCAAAATCACGCTATAGCGATCGCGATATATAATTTTGAAACATTCTGTACTTTCCGAAATCTGTTCTAGCCGATCTAAAAGTAAGAAAAAGTAGGAGATGAAATACGCAATATGAAAGACACCTCGAACATTAGAATAAAACAGTTGATTTGTTTGTAAAACAGCTAAATTTTCCATCGAATGATTAGAATCCGTTTTTTTACGAGCGACTGATTCTGCGTTCGAGTTTCATCGTGTACCGAGTCCGCGCGATTGCAAACGAGGGGGGGTCGCGTTTGAAAAGTGTGCGAGCGCGTTCCAACGAAAATCGTGCGCCCGCATGGAACGATATGCATCGAAATCTGTTGTTACGGAACCGTAGACAACATTGGACGGGTTTCGCTGTTTAGAGGCGGTTAAATCGCGATTCAGGGCGAAGCAAGTTTCTCAGGGTGGTTCTATGATGATTTATGAGCGGGGCCACGAGCGATGATGTGCCGCTCGCGCTCCGTGTGCAGCGTGCATGCGAGGGAATAATTATTATTAAATTACTTGACCCGACGCAACGGCCGGAATCTCGTTTCGCGGCGTTACTGACACGCATGAATGATTACGTTACATGGAGCCTAATTTAGACTCGTGATATCGCATTATACGGAGATCCATGTACGTGGCTCCGTATTCGATTACGACACGGTTCGTCGCTCGTGATACCTCATCCGCGATTCGGCTCAATCCTCTTCGACGATCGGTTACGAAATCCTTCCTGTTCCGTCCATCTTGGCCCAATATAGACCCTATACTCCCAGTCAAAACGATTTTATGGTCTACCGAGTTGCCAGTCAATTATTAGTAACTTTTATGGAATTTTCAGTTGGCAGTCAAAGCGATTTCTTTAATGAAACAAAAATTGTAAAGGTAAGATGTATGGTGCAAAGTATTGTCTCAACTATTTTGTATTTTGTAGATTTTGACTATATTTTTTACAATGAATACATTATTAAGTCCGGACAAGTAATTCCGCTCGTTTATTGTACAACAGATGCAACACTCGAGGTGTTAAAAAAAAGTAAGGACACTTTAGAATAAATAGGCGAATTTTTGTTCCGAGGAACATACGACTATTAATCCTCGTACGCTACTCAGAAAAAGTTGCACAAAAGGGCCTAGAATGCGAGCCTAATATCTCACCCATTTTTGCTTTTCTCTTTAAACCGACAAATTATGCCAAAATCAAATTGTTTGAATCATAACGAACGGTTGGATTATAGATGTCACAATTTGTTGATCGAAGCTGCGATGCATCATTTATCTTACTCAATTATTACTCATTACTCGAGGCAATCATAGTCACCCAATATCGAATTCTAAAGGTGAAGGTAATCGCTCAACATTAAAGTTTCACACTGTGCTGAAGATTACAATCGTGAATCAGCATTAAAGTTTCATTCGAGCTCTAAAGACGACTATAATCGCCTAACCTCAAATTCTCACCATGCCGTGAAGGGGATTATGTTCATGCGACACGAAGCTGTCACTGTGCCCTGACGGTTGCTATGGTCACCCAACATCAAACCGGAAACGAATACGATTGTGTGTTAATTAGAAAATGAGACTTGTACAAATTACATCTTCTCTTAACCCTATGACTACTGTTGGCGCCTAAAGGCACTTAGAAATCTTGCGCTTGCGATACCGTAGGCGCCTATAGGCGCTCAAAAATATTGCACTCGCGATATATGTAGTCCAGTCAACGAATGTTTAAAACCATTCTTAATGGCAACGAAACAGCCATCTAAACATGTATGCTACTTTAAATAATATTTAGGTAACTGAAACATAGTCAGACGGCTCAAAATTTGAGTTTTTTTCATTTCTCTACGTCATATATAAACAACCGTTAAACAGTCGATATACGATGCAGATGAAAACGCAAACATTTCCGCCATTCTTTGTATTAAAGCATCGCAATATGCTCGAACAAAGGGAACACAAAAGTGTTTCGGTCAGCTTGTAATGGGCCCGCAAATTATTTCGAGTACACGTGCTACATTCATTAAACGGGTGTATTCTGCATACGAACAACTGCCAATTTCAATCGATCACCACATATCACGTCTATTTACAACTAGTTCCGCATCGCTATTCGCTAATGGAGTTATATCGGGCAAGTAAATAGTGTATCTATATTCTCTAATATTCATCGGTTCGCGAACAAAATTTACGCGATTAATCGAAATATCAATCAACAAATTGAGTATTATAAACGCGGTGCAGGAAGTGCAGGAATGTTGCAGCTGCTGTTTGGGCACATGTTGCAATTTCGAATGAAGTGTATACGTCATTCTCAGGTACAAGTGTGTGCAAATAGGGGCGAAAATGGAGGCCCAGATGAAGGCGAGGACAAATCTGGACTCGTAGACTCACCGTTGCGGAGCAACGATACGGGTTTGTGGAACGATGGATTGTGTATCACTGCAGGTTGCAGCGCAGAGATCGATGCTGCTAAATTGAAGTTCGCGTTTGTAACTCGTTGGTGACCGATTTACACCAATTAATGTAGAACGATTGATAAAGGGTGTCCCAAAATTCACGGAAGATTTGAATTTCGCGCCATTTGTGCGGTTAAGTGTTGCCAACGGAAAAAAACGACAGCGTGTCAGCTGACAGTTCAGGGTTATGAAAAATGGAGTGCTACACGACAGAACAACGCGTTTTCATTGTTGAGCGATATTTTAAAAATAATTAAGGTTTGGTAGCTACAGTTCGCAAGTTTCGTACACTTATGAAGAAGCTCTTCCAAGAAGGCCGAGAAGATGTTAACGACGAAGCTCGCCCTGGACGCCCCAGCGCGTCAAATGTCAAGGTTTTGCTCACTGTTTTCTTCGATTATCATGGCGTAGCGCATCAGGAGTTCTTACCACAAGGTCGTACGGTTAATAATGGGTATTACCTTGAAGTTATGCGCCGTTCGCGCGAAGCAATACGAAAAAAACGCCCGGAATTTTGGAAACACAATTCATGGATTTTCCATCGCGATAATGCACCTGCTCGCGCATCGTTGCTTGCGAGTAATTTTTTGGCCAGTAACAACAATAAATAAATAAAAAGTCACCTTACTTTTTGATCGCACCTCGTATGCGTGATCGCTGTGCCTGACGCTAGGTGCCACTTTTATTCTACTCTCAAAATCATACACCAAAGTTTAACGTTTATTCGAGTTAACTATTATTATAATGTTGATTATTTTGTTTCTTTAATTGGATTTCTAATACCGTTAACTTATAAATAACGTAGAATAAAAAGACTGAAACATTATCTTTTCTTATTTATCTAAGATAAACCTTAAGCGTCCGGCACTAGGGGATCTCCTCCTGTATGAATTGTCCTCGGATGAAATACTATTTGGTTCGCATAAAATTTATATAAGTTTTGCAGTAAAACCATGCAGTTTCTAACGGATAGCTTCGCGTGGACCTATTTCTAGAGCTTCTTGCTCTAACACGGCGGAAAATCTTCGATCCGACAGACATAAAAACCTGCTATCGTACGTTCTCGTTTTGACGGCGTTGTTCGTGATGAGGAATCCGAAGCGAGCATTTGTCTTCTTCGAGGTGTATCCAGCCCTTTATTGGATTCGTGAACTTCGCCACCGGGTATGTAATAACCGTGGAGGCGAAACCTCGTAAATCCGCAAAGAGAGAGAGAAAAGCTGGCGCTCTTAAGAACTCCCGGACAGATGGAATGATATTATTGTGCCATTGAAACGAGCTCAGTATTGAAAAAGTTTGTCCTTCGTATTCCGATAAATGATTAATGCATGGTGGTGCACGAACTTCCTTCAACTGATTTCTATTCCCCTCGTGCACGCTTCAGGGTATAATCATTTTTCTTCGCCGGAATAATATCCTGATACTCTGGCCACATTCTAAATGATTGTTCTTAAGGAAGTAGCTAACCATAACGGCCTGTCCAGCCTTCGGTTTGCTCAATGAATTTGCTATTAGCTTTAAAAACGTTCGTTAATCAAATATGTTTACAACCGTGTTCAAGCAATTGTAAATGATTTATCGCATCGGCGACAGATTGCATTCAAATCCGATACACAAGACTACGATCGCAGAACATGATACAAAGATCCATAGCTTTGTTCGGTCCGATACATTGGACTCTAAGACCCTGTTTCGAGAGAGACGCGACGATGGTTTCGCGATCGCTCTAGTTCAATTTCGAATTATCGAAAGTCGAACCCGGTTGAAATGGTTTAGAACTCGTTCAGTTTTATATGTTTATTTAGTGTAAAACTTGGTCTAAGTTAACAGGCTTACGTGATCGGACGATACTTCCGGTTTGACGATACGATTTGGTCGGTGCGATACGACGTTTGACGATACGATTTGGTCGATACGATATTTTCGATTTGACGATGTTCACAGTTTGCTGATTGACTCGATACCGACGCTTCGCCGGTTAATAAGATTCCGCCGTCGCGACGCGTCGACACGACTCTCTCCTCCATCCATTTTTCGCTCCTTTGGAGTTGTCGAGATGTGCTGAGGTGCATTCATCGGTGGATAGCGATTTCGGAAAATCGTTGGATCGGTGGATGTTACACGATAACGCCCTTTTCCGCGTTCACTCTCAGGTACTGAGGGTTTCGAAGTGGCGAGGGTGATTCGAACGGACAGTCATCGAATTTTGAACGATGACCGTAGCAGGCAATAAAATAACGAAGCGCTTCGGATCTAAGCCAGTGCGCGTAAACGGGGCAAGTGCATAAACTGGTTATTTTTATTATAATATGAGCGACATTTGTCTAGCTTCTATTTATTAATGTACTATATATAAGTTGGTACGAACTATTCGACATAGATGTCGCTCAAGAATAAAGGTGTTTTCCTTGCTTAAATCAACCGGTGCTAAACGGTCACGTGAGAGGTTCACGTACAACTTTGAGGTTACCCTGAACGTGCAATAGTTTACAAGTTATTTATATATACTATGCTGTTATTTTAGGTAAGTGCAACGCTAAGTTGCCGAAGCAACTGTAAGTTTACATCGGATAAACAGTTTTTATTGTATCTTTTAAAATTGATTGAGAAAAACACTAGTCTGCTCTTGCCCCGTAAATATTATTACTTGGAGCAAGTGCAGACTATCACGGTGGGGTAAGTGCGTACTATATGGGCAGTTCACACGTTCACTATTTCAGTTTATTCTTTGTACCGCATAATTCTTAACGAAGGGTAAATAGGGTATTGCCCTGTATCGGTAGCGACAACATTTTTCTAATAATAAATATATTTATATTTTTAACTTTGTTTTAATATCACTGTATCGCATTTCATGTTTCAGCATAAAAGTACTCTCGTTCGTTTAAAAATAGATAACTATAAAACTAAACGATATAATTGAATGCAGCAAAACGCATTTCGTAACAGGCTTGTTAATCATTTTTTTCTTGCCTCGTAGCACTTGAAACAAGGTTTGAAAGCATTTTCGGGGCAAGCGCAGAGTAGTTGAGATTTTGTACAATATCCTATCAAAATGAAAATTTTGCGAGAGAAATTAGAATCCTACGTAATATCAATTCATTGGTAATAACTGTGGCAAGCGTTTAATACCGACAGCGTTAAGAATTTACATACCAAACTGAAAATACAACAGTTTAAAGTCTGACTTTACAAAAACCAGTCTGCAGTTACCCCACTTCACCTTATGTCAATATAAAATCGATATTTTGGACCCGCAAATATTCTCTGAAATAATAGCGCGTTATTGATAAAAATACACAACTTGGGTACGGCGGCGATCGAATTGCGGAAATTCCTTTCTGGCGGATAATCCCGTCGAAGATTTCGCGGAAAGGGTCAGTCTCGAATTGGCATGGCAGCAACGAGCTGCAAATCGTCGCGTTATCGCCGCGGTCGTAAATACATTTTCGGCGCGAACGTCTGCTCTCGCGATTGTAAATGACGCGGATGCAAATGCACTCGTCGGCGGAACGCCGGCCGCTGCATTTACCACAACAGAATATCGATGCCGCGAAAAGTTTGGTTATACGAATTCGCAGTGTGTAAACTTTCTGGATATCCCGATCGATCGGTCTGAATATTCATCGACGGGCCGACGACTAAAAACGTAAAAATTCCGTCGTAGTTGGCCTTCCGCTCCGTCGCGTCGATTCATGGCGATACTCGGTCGATCCAGCGAGATCGGTGTGCCCATCGGGGTCAAAGGCTCTCGAGGCGCGATTTCGGGCACCGCGAAAAAAGTTTATTTTCGGATTTCGTAGGTCAGTAACATATGTTCCATCGACTGAAGTGGCAACGAAAATTTGTATCGCTCTTCTATCGCGTTTTCCCTCTCGAACACGACCAGTTACACTCGAAAGTATTTCAGCGCACGACTCTCTGCAAAGTGGACTTCTTGTTTTATCGTTCTTCGGTGCTGGCATTTAGATTGCTACTCGCACCGCGCACCAAGTACTTCATATTTACAGATCACGGATTCTCATGCAAATCTCAATATTTTCAAATTATTGGCACTGGCTAAATAGCGCTTTACACCACACTCTATCATTTTGTCCTACTTTTGAGTGCGACCGAGGACGTCCGGGGGATTTTCTTTAAGGGTCCGGGTTTCTCGATATTACTCGCTCGCACTTGCTCCACTTTCGCTAGGGTCATTCCACGCGAAATCGGACACTTTTAGGAGTACTGTTTCGGATTTTGTTCAAGTTTGAATATATTGTAGTCTTTAGTAATCTATCAACGAATCTTAAAGTATTTCTCGATATCTTCTAAATTGTTGATATCACGGACATAGAATTATGAAACTAGAACCAACAAACCGACGAGAATGAGTTTTTAGGAGCTTATAGTGAAAACGCATGAGTATATACTAAAAATGTTGTCATTTGAAAAAATGTATTTTTCTCCATTTATTTTGCAATTATTTTAAACGAATGCAATTTTTTCATAGCAGAGTACTTTTTAAACATTTGCAAAAACGAGGATACAGCACAAACGACGTGCCTAACGTGCAATTTTTACCGACATTTTTTAATTTAATCAGAAACTAAAATTCGAGAAAATGTAGTTACGCAACATAACAGAGTGAATATTTATTCTACAGAAAGTACTAACAGAAGGCACTTTCTTGCACAGAAACCAAATACTTTGGCAGAGATGCAACGCTGTCTATACTTAATCAAGATGCGTTCACGAACTATCTATTGTACATTATTAAGCAGCCTTCCAGCAGACACAATTTGGAAAATGGCTACAGACACACCGGCTTGTCTGGATTATTGAAACCAAAAACTAACTTTTATTTCAACTAGCCACTTTAACTTTTGATGTTTCGTTCTATCCAGTTTGCTTTTATATGGCCATTTTGTAGCTTATTGCTGGTTTTGTACCTCTCACTTTACAAAGCCGGCATAACTTTACAAAACTCACTTTACTAACGCCTGGCAGCACACAATGCCAGTTACTAGTATTTCATTGTATAATTGAAATGTAACGGAAATATTTAACTCGTGGAAACTATGAAGAAAAATTAATACGAGTAGAAAATCCAATAAAATTTATCAGTCCCACAGAATAAAGGAAACGGAAACAATAAAATTATCACAGTTCTTGTATTTCATTTCACAAATACCACAAATAAAAATGACTAATTTGTCTCCGGTTTAAGAAATACTATTGAAAGGAACGAATACGATGAAAAAGCTAATTCAATATATTTTCAGACATTTGGCTTTTTTCCTTACGACTTCTGGTTTTGAAAGTGTTAATTAAAATTCGATTTTTACGATAAAAAAGATAGTATTATCGCGTTCATAAATCTTTTCACCCGTAGCTCTCGAGGAGTAGTGTAATAAAATGCCAGAATGATAGACTATTTTTAAATGTATTCGATATCGTTTGAACAGCGAGGTTATCAAAGAAGAAATAAACAGAACGTAGCAATATTTGTAAAATAAGAAGACAAATCGATAAAAGGACTATATACGACGGCTACAATTTTTCTTTGCAACTAAAAGTTTAGTTTAATAATTAACATTTTTTATTCGAGTCGGTAACGATAATTTAAAAAATTTGCGTTACAGATCCATGCGTGTTACGCGCATGCTGAAAATTCTCATTGAAGGATATTTGAATAATTACTACAGTCACGAAGTAGGTACAAATCAAATGTTTCCGAGTAAAGTACGTCGCACTGATTAAATTGTTTGACAGTGGCATCAAAGAACTAGTATCGATTGCCTCGCAAGTATTCGCGGCTGAATTCTTCACCTATTTTCGACCAATTACGGCATAATCCGTTCAAGTTAATTCTATTTAGCTAGCAGGTACCGAGCATATTGCCGTTAAACGGCGGCAGTAATCGAACTTTTGCTACGTTCTAATTTTAATTACGAGCGTCAGACCGCGAATTCTCCGGTACGGATGTAGGTCGAACCGAAAATTATTCGAGGCCAAATAAATCCTACCTCAAATTGACTTTTAATTCGATGCGAAACGGTGGGCCGTTTCTTATGTAGAAAACGATAAAATTTCGCGAGGGCATCTTCGCAGAAATCACGCGACGGCCTGGATGAACGTAATTAATTTCCAATAAACGCCGTCGGGTGTGCACGCGTATATTGGAAATTTGCGGAGTTGACGGGCGCGGCTTCGCATTAAAATTGCCCGATCCATTGAGTCGACAATTTCCCAATCGTAATATCGAAATACGACGCGGTGGCCCGTTCAATCGTGAACCGTCGCCATTTCCACCGTCGTCCATCTCACAGACTCGCCTCGTTTCGATCCAGTCGTATTTTAAGTACGGCGAATAGGAATAGGCGAGTTAAGCGCGCGATTTATCCCGCGTTCGCCGCGAATGATACAAAAATTAATTTCACGAAAAACAGCCCGCCATTATTCCCGGAATTCTATTCAGAGTGTGGATTAATGTGGCCCAACAAAGCTGAGAACTGAAAAGTTTTATTATATGGAGAAACGCATTTGATAAACAGTGATGGATATGAGAAAGTTTAAAGTTGGTATTTCTGTATACGAGTATCAGCGTGCAGTGTACTGTACGAAGTATACATTTTTCATATTTTATGACCTGATGTTTTCAATTAATTCACTTGTGTTCCTGTTAGAAAAGCACTTCGGTTACTGTACGAAATGAGTTTAATAACTATGGAACTCACTGTTTGTTCAGCACTTGTTTAATTATGAAATATAAACACATAGGTACGACACTCTACATATACACACGATCATAACCTCCAACCTCAGCGCTGCCAACTCTCACACCTCATATTCTCTGTATACGCTCCGTTTAAACTCGTCCATACCAACGCCTTACAATACAGTGTGGCGGTGTTTAACTTCCGACCTTGCCGCCAGATGGACAGTTAGTCCAAGCCTGCCGCTATCCTTGCTCGCTAGGATCTGATTAGCCACCGGTTTGTACACATACCGTCCTCAACTGCCGATATTACAACGTCTAAGGCAGGGCCCGCTGGGTAGCCTTACCGATGAGTCCTCTTAGCGGGTCTAGGACGAAACGCGCTTACATATGTACGAGTAGAGTTATCGTCACACTCCTCAACAGTAAAGTCGCGATTTTTATCCCTGAGAGTCTCCACGAAAATTCTCCTTTACCTACCCACTCCACTGAGGGGCAACCCCGCAGGGGTCGCGATGCTCAAGCTGCCTCGCTCTCCGAACCACTACCAATTCAATTACAAACTTCTTTATTTGTCGTTATTTTTTTATGAAACTTTCGCCAACTTGTTTGTGGCATTTTTCGATTAAAATGACGTGGTTTAATTGACGGTACGGAGTAACTAAGTTATGCTTCGCATGTACAGTAAATATGGGCCGAATTGTATCTTCTTTGGTATTCTTTATATCAGAAAAATGCCACAAATTATTGTAGTTGGTGAAAGTCCTCTAAATATAATGAAAAATAAAGAAGTTTTGTCATTGCGTTGGCACTGCTTCGCACCGATACGCTTCGACCGCGCGATCCGTGCTTTTACCCGTTTACATGCTGTCCTTTTCTACGTTCGGCTGCGTTTGTACTTTCGGCGCGGTCGGCGCAGTAGACGCGGTCATAAAAAAATAGTATCCCTACGCGATTTTTCTCCCTGCTCGGAACTACCGATGGGAAAAAAGTCGCGACTTTTCTGTATAAGCGACCCAACGAGTATCTGGTTGGGATCAATAAATTAAGAGCGAACGAATATGAGATGTAAAACTGTGCCCGTACAGTCCATCGTTGTAACTTGTTTATTTTATTTGTGAATCTGAATCCCAACAGTCTTAGCAATATGTAAACCGAGTATTTTATAATACGTAGTAGAAAGCATAATTTTTCAGCTAACCTATTGTTCCATTTATTATTTAAAATTCCTCTGCTCGTTCTGCAAGCGTTGCTTACTTTTTGCAAGGAATATTTCATACGCTTCATACGAAATTCCGCCAGTGCAAGTACCCGTTTCGTTTTCCGAGCGTATGTAATTACCCACCTGAGTTGCAAATAAATTCCGACTCCCAGTTTCGCGTTTCACGTTTCCCGAACCGGTTTCCGATCGTAGTGTCCGATTTTCCTTTTTTCAGATTGTCGTCGTCTATTTAATCTTTTATTATGAGACGAACGGGCGAAATTTTTGCGAAGATTTCAGTTTAAAGAGAAAGTTGCTTCCGAACGGAATGTCGGAAGCGAATGGGGCTCGAACGGACGTATCACGGGAAAAATGTATTCCGGCGATCCTGACACGATTATCGCGAACATTCTCGTATGTATGACCGTCCTATCGTATTACGACACATTCGAAACTCTCTTTCTTCCTTTTTACGAGAGTCCTCGGGCCCGCGGATTTGAAAACCCGGCGCTCTTGAAGCCGAGGTTACGCTCGCGTTTCGAAATGCGTGAAGGGGGTACTAAAAGTGGGACAAAGATCCAGTAAAAGTCGAAGGGAATTAAGGGCGCGGTGCCTTTTCAGAGCGCTGTCGTCGTTTACTCGTCGACGAGTTGGCGGACTCGATGCGTGCCATTCGACGAGCTCGCCGCCCAGACTTATTCGTTCCTTCTGATGGAACATGTAATCGATACGATGTTATATTAAACATTTTATTAACAGCCGTCGCAAAGTACGACTCACTCTACTTCTCTTCGAATATCTCCGAAATTGGTGCGCAGATAAAAAAAAGTATCCTACGAAAATTGCTGGTCTTTTTACGTACAACAAGATCACATAATAAAAAATATAGGTTTCCACTTGAAAAAACAAAGTTGACCTTCAAACGACTTTGAAAACTCCACCCTAATAAAAAACATACTGCCTCCCTCCTTCTCCCTCGAAATCCTTGGACAGGTGTTTTACACTTTTTTAATATCTTTCATACTTTTCGAGATATTCGGCCAGAAAGTTTTCAAATGAACACCCTGTATAACAATAATCGGATTAATTAGATTATATTCAAAATCGGCAACAGTTACTATCAAATAGAATACACCAATTTTACAACCAGTGCTCAATTGTATACATCTGAAACACAAAAGCATACAGGTTTCTATCGTCAAGCTCCAGTTGACGGTTACAAACAATTAGGTCCATGTTAAATCGATATTCGATCAAGACTAATTGTTGCGATCAAACGATTTGAAAAACTCGTAAGTTTTTCTGGTACATTTATTGCCATTATTTACATTACAATAAATTAGCTACAGTCAGTTCAGTCAATGTAATAGCATTTATTACAAATTCTTGCGATGTAGTAAATTTAATTAAAATACCTTAGAAATAGAACTGGTATAAATGGAACAAAATTAAATAATAATTGACATTGTAAGGGGTTGATATTAACAGCTATTTTCATGGGAGCTACGATCATTAATGGGACATAAATTATGTACATACCGTAATTATACGCTAAGTTGCGCTTTAATATTCGAATCCAAAGTCCGCTTCAAGAACAGGAAATTACTCGTGCACAGTGGCTCACCTAGAATACCCAAATTGAATATTCATTTAGAATATTCAATTCCTCCATTTCGTTTTTAATATCCGTGCATTAGAATCGCAGCTCCGGGGACTGTTTCACTCAAAGTAATCATTGCTATTCGAAGATAAATGTCTCTATTTGCGTCTCTACATTTTTAATGAACGTCTCTTCTTCGGGCTATGCACTTGCGTCGTTGGAAGCGCTACAAATATACATCCTGTTGAACACGTAATACATTAATATTCTATGGAGATGCCTATGGGTGCCGCCATCTCTTTTTTCGTTTTGTACGATTGGCGTCATCTTGAACCATATACGTATACTTATAGACCCAGCTTCGGATAACATAGTCACAGTCCGTTGAGAAATCGCAGTACCGCGAAGCTAAAGTGTTAGAAGAGAAAGGGGAGTCGTCGTCGCCGTATCTCATTCCGTATAAATATTTATGGAATCTGTAACTATAAAATATATTTTATTTTATTACTCGTTCGTTTTTACTTTACTCTTATTATTTTAAATGGTGCTAATTCATTTTGTCAATTATAATTTGTAAAAATGACATTTAATGTAGATGTTGATAACGCGTAATCTGTATTTATTTCCTCGCAACTGATTTTATTTTTATAAAAGAATAGTAAGAACAATATATTGTGTACGTCGATTTACAATACATATAACATATGTATGTAATTGAACGCGTATAATATAAATCAATAATAATATTAATAATATTTATTTGCGGGTACTACATATACTATAATAAATACTTATTCCGAATTACTGATTACAAAAAAACCAGTTTTTGTTAGTTCAGTTCTTACCCTATTATGGTCTAATTATAATAAAGCTAATAAGTATACTTAGAAATACAAATATTACAAATTGAAACGAACGATTTCTACACATTCAAAATGAAATATACACTCGGATAGCGAAAATACTATCTCTGTACACTTTTTCTGTTCTTGGCAATGAAACAGCTACAAATTCAAATTAATTGCTGGAGACGGGGTAATTAAATGACGATTTCCATGCTCTGGGTCAAAGGGTTAATGCGATTCAATTTTTAATTCGTTGATGACTAATCGGTCGTTATATTTAGTAACACGTGCAGATGACATCAAAATGTTAAACTATACTTTTCAATGAAAATTTATAAATGCATCACCGAAGCAAGCAAATCTTCGAAGTCGTTTATTTTGCGATAAGAATGTCTCGAATCATAAAATTACGCAACAAGTACTGTGAACAATTTTATTGGCGATTAAATGGAAGAGAAACAGTGTTTTTTCTTTCATCTGCCTTAACATTTTTGTGGTCGGTGTAAGTAGATCGACATAATGCAATACTTAATAAACTTGTTTCTCCGATTTCAACGAGTTTTAGATATGTTGGCAAGATCATCATTCTGAACAACATTTTCCTTTAAAATTTTTGGCGGTCGGCTTCAGTTTACGAGATATTCGTGAAAAAGTTTACTTGTAAATGTATGGGTGTTCTCGATAACGGACACCGTTTCGCGCATCAGAAACATCGTAAGCCTAGTTAGGTTTAGGTTTAGGTTTGTGATCTAACCCGCACACCTAATATATGCATTTACAAGTAAATTTTTTTACAATTATCTCGCTATTTTTAATCGGTGGCGATGAGTTCAAGAATGGTGTCACGATAAACTTATCGGTGTCTTATCTCCTTTACAATTTTAATGATCTTGAACTATGTTGTCGAGGTTACCATCACGAACAACTCCAATTTCCCTTTAAAGATTTTGGCGGTGGGCTTAACTTACAAGATAATTGCAAAACATTTTACTTGTAAATGCATGGATTAGGTATAGAGTAGATTTGGGATATAACCCAACCCTTACTTGTAAATGCATGGATTAGGTATGCAGTAAGTTTGGGATCTAACCCAAACCCAAACCTGAGCTGTGTCCGCTATAAAGGACACCCATGGATTTACAGGGAAATGTTGTTGAGAATGATGTCTAGAAAATTGTTCAGAAAATTGTTCAGAAAATGTTTGTATAATTCACCGAATGAATGCCTATCGCGAAACAATCCTCGCTGGTTCGACGAAGAGGTCGTTCACCTTCGAACAACAAAGAAAAATTATGATTCTTGTCACGGTTCTCTCCAGCAAGATTCCCCGGGAACGACGGCCGTTCATAATTCCATAGGCCACATATCTTCGTCCGGGAAGATAAATTTCCAAGACAAACGCGAGGATGTGTATCTCGCGCCGGCCGTTTACAATTAATGTTGCCAGAAGTTTCACGGAGCCGGCCGACTTGGAGGGGTGGCTGTTGGGAATCGTGACTCCGCGGAGTCTATCTTGACCCGTTTCATTGAATAATTACGCAAAGTGTACGGAGGTGGTGATAATTCGTTACCCGGCCGGACGTGTCGTTCGATTTTCTGAATTTAGTCGACGGTAGATCCGGAGCGCTTCGTGCCGTCCAGAGATTCATCCGTGGGGGTTTCATGACACACTGGTTTAAAGCGTGCCGTGAGCAACCGCTGTAAACTTACCCAGTCGATCCTGCAAATGCGTTAAGGAACACTTTTACCGCGCGTGTGCGCCGATACGCGCGATAGGCCTACACTCGATTGCTGCCTGACCACTTTATCGCGTCCTTGTACGCGCACGCATAATTTTCTTCCGGGGTTCGACGTGTCGATCGCCGCGCGACGTTCATACTACAATCTCTCCACCCCGACCGGTGAATTAATTAATCTTCAAGATTCGTTTTTTCTGCGGAAAATGCTGCTAGAGAATTTAAATTTTTTTCGCGGTTTCGGTAATCGGTAGGCATTTCTCGTATGGCCTACAGGCGAGACGATTTATCGTACAACTATGTGGTTGTACTCGTTCTTACTTGCCTCAAAAAAGTAGACCTATAACGCAAAATCGAATTATCTCTACACTCCGCACTTATAATTGTATACCAAAAGCGGTAGTTAATGACCTCGATGTTGATGCGACCTTTATAAATAAACAATTGAAAAAATATATAACAGTATTTTTAAATTCTTCCAACGTTTTTACCGTTTTAAACGATACCTACTCATTTTTGTTATAAACGCATAAAATCCGCTGTCTACCGATCAGCTACCTCCAATGAGATCGCGGGTTTGATTCCCCCTGGCATGGCGGTCCCCTCTTTCTCCTGAAATCCTACAATATGATCGTAGTCTGCGTTTGAAATACACCGCAACCTCCGCAGTGTCGAATATTACGATTTCTTTCCACGAACGGGTCGTAAGTGACTACAATCCGTCTGAAAATAGAGCAAACGTATACAGATATCCACCGGAAGCATAAATTCTCCAAATTCCTCGGGATGGAATAAAATGAATTTCTCACGATCCGGCAGAAGTTGCAACGAAGGAATCCGGGAAGGAGTAGGACAATCGGACAAAACAGAACCGGTGAAAAAGCTGCACGGCAGTGTGCAAACGCGGCATAGATTAACCGGTCGCATACATTTTCACCCGAACCGAAACCGTCGGGTGAAAATATTAAACGGGAGCTGCCGATCCGATGGCCTGTTCACCTGAAATTACATACTTAATCGCGAATATTTATCCGCAATTATTATCGTCGCCGCTCGAACAGACGAAATTACGCGCATTTGCGTACACAGATGGCCCCCGAATAATGGGACGGTTTAATTGCGTGACTGCAGGACGAATCCTGGGAATTGCACCGGCTCGACGGGTGTACATGCCATCTCCGTCCCGTCCTTGCACCCCCTCGCACCCTCTCGTACCCTCTCGCAACCCCCCGCACCCCTTTCCCGCGTACCTACACGCTCGCTGAGCGAGTTAAGGCGGCAGGGCCGCTTCGCAGCCTCCTACGCCAGATAGTTAATTACTTAATTACGTTGCCATAATTAGTTCATAGTTTTGAAGTCAAGTACGTGCTCGAAGGTACGTGGTTAACAAATCGCTGTGACAATAAACCCTGCTGCTCCCTTGTCAAAATTCGTGTTCACGCCTCGGCTCCCTTTCACTCGCCGTGAAATTTTCGCGTTAACGACGACGCGTCCCTCTTTTTAACGTTCGCCAGCAGAGATATCATTTTCTTTTTTGTGTAAGGAATTTGTATGGTTCGTCACCTGCCAGAAAATACTTTTGTTCGCGCGGACGACGAGAATGCGATGAAATCCTTTTCTACGCGCATTCGGTGCGACGCGGCGTTTGTTCTTTTAGAGAATGCGCGGAACGAAAGGTCTTTCGGATTTCAAGTATAATTAGATGTATTGTAACAGGTGTAGCATTTACAATTTATTTGCGCCGTGCTAATGGTCTCCTGAAACTGTCCCTGTATTGTTTTACGCATTTCTGTTCTTGCTCCGCGTTTCAGTAATTATTAAATATTAATCGATTCTCTGTCGTTTTAATTTTTAAAACGTTTTCTGGAGTGTTTATTCGACGACGATTGTTTATTTATCGATACGTTGTAATTGTATAAGCAATTGATCGTTAATTATGGAAAGGGCAAAAGCACAGTTTTATTTTGAATCATCTCGAATTTCATTGGGAAACTAACTGAATTATGTGGAGCGAGAGAGAATGTGGAGTTATTCTAACTTAAACGCTTACATGGAACGCTATTCGATTAACGATATAATCGTACAAATATTTAAATGTACGTTGAAAGTATATATCATAGAGGTCAGAAAAATGTTAATTAAAAATGCTATCGGAAAATGCTATGCGATTATGTTTATTCTATTTACGCATTTACTTTGTCTGTGACCTTGAAAGACCTTCGATAGTTATAATCACTTGATTCGTAATGAAAGGGACTATCGTCGTAAGTGTTTAAAAAGGGGTAGTTCCTTTTCGGCATTCGTTTAAAATAATTATAAAATAAATGGTGGAAAAACCTTTTTTTTTTTAAATGACAACATTTTTAGTAAATACTTTTGTTTTCGGTATAAGGCCGGTATTCGGTAAAATCAACAAGTTTTAAGATATCGAAAAAACCTCCGGGAAAACCCCAGACGGACGGCAACCCTACTCGCGGGTCAATTCGCAGAGGAAGTTTCTGGATAATAGTAAATTAGAATTGGAGGATGAAGTATATTCTGCAGGAATGCCTGTCGTTCGAGAATAACAGGCAAGACAAACGTGAGGATAATTCGCAATTTTCATACCGCAGCAACGTTCCCGTCGGCCGTTTCCAAGCCCGAAGTTTGTCATAAGCAGAGCCACGGATTTTTCTCCGAAGATAAAACCAAGATGGAGCGCGGCTTTTCCGAGCGAGTTAAGAATTAGGGTCACGTACCACGTTCAAAGAGAGGCCAGTGTGTTCCGTGGCAGGTTGTTATCTGGTGTAATCGATAGCAAAGGTGCACCGCTTATTTTAGCGAATTCAATTTCAAATCGAGCGTCGAGACGATCCTCCCTCCTCTTTGCTATCCAATCTTATTAAAAATTGCGGCATCTCCCCTCGTGACGCGGTATCCGATTTATAAATACGCGGATGATATTCCCGCGGATAGCTGCTACTTCGAGAGATGCATTTCTTTCTGAAATGCCAGAAGTAGCAGCTATCCACCGACGAAGAACGGTTTACGTTCTACGCGGGATTATGCATTCATCTTCATAGACTTCTGCATTCATACTTAAACGGGGCTACGTTCCTTGTCATCTCCTACAATGCATCGATTACACGAATAATAGCAAGAACGAGCTCACGCATTCTCATACAAAAATATCGAACGAGTTTTTTTTATGCGACTAAAGAAATGTCGGCGCACCTATAATGATTTTAAATTTTCAGAATTAATTGTGCCCTACCGGGGACGCCACAAAAATGGACGACAGAGTGTCTTTACCCACGTTTACAACAAAAATATTTGTTTTCTCCTGTTTTATAAATAACGATCGGAACAACTTACCCAGGGAACTTTTAGCCCCTGTCTCCGCTACAGAGAACGAAATAAAAATTCACGGCACGTGCATCGATAATTCGAACGATTTTCAGAAAATATTTCGTCGATTGTCTGAAATCACCCGCATATAACGTATTATATGTTGGATCGTTCTATCGATGAATTTGGCATGAATGAGTTCGAAGGGTGCGCATACGTACACGGAGAGCGCGAGGTGCGCGATACAGTTGCGCGTATGGGATATTGCGTGCATCGAGTGTTCCATTTGTGTAGCGTTTATCTTTCACGATTAAACCAGTATCGAACAAATAGTGCGTTCTACAATGACCAAACTCATTTCCTACATTGATATCTCTATTTCAGTTTCTCTCTGCTTGCAGAGTAGGCTGGCAAAGTTTGAATAGGAAACGGTAGAAGAGTCTGTACATGGTTGTTAAAAGAGTCTAGAAGGTATCAGAAATATTTCGTTGGGAACACAGAGAAGATACATTAATTACCTCGAGAAGCGTCGCTAAGGTTATCTCGCAAGTCGGAATCGGATTTCGCAGTCTTGAGCCGCTCGTTTATCTCCAGCATTTTGAAAAAGGTATATTTAACTGGATTACTCTTGACACTCGTGACTCGCGTCACGCGACGACACCGAGGCTTTAAAGCTGGAACAGAGACCGTCCTTGCGGATGTTCTCTCGTTTCTGTGCTAAATAGTAATGACAGCCAGCCCTTTGAAACTTGTATTCGTTTTTTACTCCTTGCCGGTCTTTGTCTCTGGCACTTTTTGCAATACTCCGTTACATTCTTGGGAGCTCGTGTCCTCTTGCATCTGGCAAGAGAGGTTGTAGCTTTGGCGCGCTGAAACGAGTGGTCGCTTTTCATGGAAATCTTTAGGCACGAAGACGTCTCGCTCCGTGTTCGTTTCCGTTAAACTCTTTGCCCCTTTCTCTTTCGAGCATTCCGCTATCCTCTTTAGAAAATCGTACATCTCTGTGAATTTATCGATCATTTTCATCGGTCGAGAGATTACGGCCACCAGGCAAAGAGTATTTTTGTTTCTATCATCGCAACTCGGCAGCAATAGTCAGTTTCTGTTTTTACGTCCTTTATCTCTGGCTCGTTCGGTCAATGAACAACAATGAACGTCCGCTCGAAATGTTTTCCAAAATTGGTTCACCCTCGATTCTGTTTTGTACGCGGATCGCGCTATTATTTTGAAATAACTTGCGTCCAGATTAGCTACTCGTAATTCGAATTTTACCTCGTTAACAAAACGGTTGCGAATTTATGAGATTATCGTAGCTATACCTTTCGCGTAATACTTTTTGTCCCGTCGACGCGGGATGTTACATAATGAAATAATACGCGTTCGTAAAGCCATTTTACGTAACGGTTAAATTCCTGCTACCTTGTTATCTGTTAAAATTATCGGGCTTGTTTCCCGTTTTTAATCGAACGTGACGAGGTTTGCGTGCCGTACGCGAGATTAAAATAATTTTTCATTTCATACATCATTTCCGCGAGCGCCCTTTCAGCCTGGCGTTGTTAAACAAATGAAAATGTTAAAAGTAAATATGCCGCCGTAATATAGTAAGCTCTTTACAGAAAAAATCTGTAGTCGTTACGTTTGTTCTACATTTTCGTTAAATTCTTTGCCCAACATTAATTATTTTGTTGGACTTCTTTCCTGACTTCTGAAGCTGTAAACGCACTATTTGTTCATACCGAAACGATTTTTATCGTGTTCACTTCGGTGAAGAAATATTTTTTGTAAAGGCAATTGAGTGAAGGGCGCTAATCTGTTTGTATTTGGCGCGCGACGCTGTGTAGCGTGGAGTGCGTACGTGGAGGGCGCTGCGAGCGCGAACTACGAAGCAGCGGCGTTACCGATCGCTCCAGCTAATTTTTCTTCCTTCTGCAGCATCACCTGCTCGCAGAAACAGGTAAACCTCTGCCGGGCTCTCTTGCTGTCGAGCATCGATCGCCGAGAGCGAGAGGTCCTGGCCTGCTACGCGCCGCAAGCCACGATGCTCTCGTAAATTGTTACAATTCAATAATTAAATTGTTGGCTGAAACAACGTTGAACGATATAAAATGCAAATTTTACGGGGAGCAGGATTTGACGGGCGAACAATAAAAGCTAAAATAGCTCTCAAGGGAATTTCGTATCCAACGTTGTTTCGGTCGCCAGTTCAATTCATTTGATGTTTCACCGTTGCGTCGAGTCGACGCACGAGGGGAACACATTAAGTTGGGAAAACGAAGTAGTAAAGGTGTGCTATCTTTTTGACCGAGAGTGTAACTGCATTTCTGGGAAGCCCAAAAGAAACGTTACATCCGAAAATTATACGGTGGACGGAACAGCAACGGTGCATCGAATAACGGCGCGTGCACCAAGAATGAGACGGGTCGGGCGGCCTTTAAGTACGGCTCGCTCACGCCCAACGAAATAAAAATGGCCGGTGGACGCAGGGTCGTCACCGAACATAATAAAATGGTAATCCTTTTCCCGGCGCTCGGTCCGCCGAAGACGAACGACAATGGATCGTGCCCGTTCTATTTCCGACTCTCGTTCGCCGACCCGAGAAATTGGATCTGCCGCGTTCTCCACCGGCGACCGTTGCCTGCCCTTCCAGCGCCGCTCTCCTAGGGACATTTTGTTCCGTCGAGCCGACGCGCGCCATCGTCAAAGTCGCTCGCATTACTTATACGCGGCCGTAAAGCACGATATAAGAGGCATGTCATAATGTTAATCCCGCGCAATCGTAAACCGAGTAATAGAAAATATACGGCCCCTTGTCGTGGCAATACCAACCCGGCATGGTGAAGCGCGGCGCGATGCGAGAGCGCGCACACGCTCAAACTTTCTATTCTCCGCGTTTTACTTGGCGAACCCCCGCAGATATATTGAGTCGTTCAACGCAGACTTCATTATGTATTACAATATAGTAACGGTTCTTCCCTGTTATTGCACCACGTTTTCTCCCCAACCTCCCCTCCAACCCTCGCTCTGTTTCCAATTCTTCTCTTTCAGTATCTCTCCCCCCCCCCCCCCGCCATCTCCCTGTTTCCTCTTGTTCTTCTTCTTTCTCTCTCTTTCGCGTGTACCGGTTTAATGAAATAACCGGCGTTATTAAAAAAGACGCGTCACGGAATCGTTCTTTCTTTCACATTGAGAATACACTGGCGGCAGCACGTTATCGAGGACGTATCGATTGCGCTCGGTAGAATGTTTCCCTTGGTGCGCGTCCTTTGTTCACTGAAGAGGACTCCGCTTTGCGGGTGGATCTCTGTCGTTTTTTCGATGTTTTAAGCGGATTACGATGCATCGTGGGGAAAAAGTTGGCTGCTCTCGGAGAATACCGCGTATCATCGTGAACGGGATTTTTAAGGAGGGAGGTAATTGCGATTAACCGTTGAGACGGCTGGAACTAAATTGTTACAGAAGATCTCTCGGGGCACTTGGAAAAGTTGGTATGCAACGATGGAATGTTGGTTTAACGTCGGAGATTAAAAATGTAATATTATATTAAAAATCATAGGATTTTCATCGTGGTATGGTTATAGTAATTGTACTGCAGACCTTCATGCTTTGAAGTGAAAGTATTAATAAAGATCAGTTTAAATTTTATTTTCATCTACGAAAGCATTGTATGTATAGTGTGCTCCACGTAACCGACGCCATGATTTTTCGGGCACTTTCGGTGACCAGATAAAAGAACGTTTGGAACAAAATAAATTACATATTGTACAGATATTATTTATAAATATACATATAGACAATATTTTGATTTTATGGATATTTATTTTTATTATTCTATCAAATAATAAGTTCTACAATTTATTATTTTCCAAATTATTTCTACAACTTCGAATTCCTTCAATTAACCGAATGAGATACGTATCGTCGATCGAAATACATTATTTGACTAATAACAAACAGCAGTGTTTTTAGAATTTATTTCCAAATTATTATTCGAAATACGTTTCGCCCAGATCCGAGCGAGGTCAGCTTGAAAGAAACGTGAGCAACGAATAGTCAGCCTACCAACCACGCTCGATCCGAGGTCCAGGCATTGCAGTTACACACATTTTTATTTCGTCGACTCTATTAACGTCAGTGTCAAAGGTGCAAGCCGACACTCGCGAGTGTGTACCTTGCACGCACACAAGCTGCGCTAACCAAATCGGTTGAGCAAGTGCACGACTAAACCCCGTCTGTGTCGAAAGAGAACTATCACTATTTTCAAGAATCTGTGCGTGGAGCGCGTCACGCGCATAAAATGGGCAGCGTCGTTGGCTGGAGCGTTTAACCGGAAATTAAAAATTCAATTACACTTATCGGTGGAATTCGGCATGGCGCGTTCGACGGGGCAATCGCGCTACGCGAACGCCGAACGACAATCCGGATGCAACCATTTATATCGTCGCTCTGCTCGCGGTACGGGAAATGTTGATGAAAAGAGTATGAAGAGTTGTGTACGCAATGGGATCCTATTAAATCTCGAAAAATATGTTTCCTGTTGGCTTCGACGAGGGGGTTGTAACAAGCGTGATCGCATTCCGCGAGTGCGTCGTCCATTAGCGGTTATAAAAATCAATTTCGACCCCGCGCGTATCGGAAGTCGTAGCTCGGGAAACGAGGTGGACAAACGTTTTTCGTCAAAGGGCGCCGGAACGGAACGTTTTAATCGAAATGAATCGCCGAGCGTCGTAAAAAACCATTACGGTCGGTCGGACCGTATTTCGAGGCGCTCATCGTTTCGTTCCCCCGCAGGATTATATGTACGTTGCACTCGCGCGTTTCCGACGATCGCAACGTTGGAATACGCGCGCCTGTTTCCATCGGTGAACGAGGGAAGGCAAGGATAATTTATTCCGTACAATCGGAGCGGTAAGAGTCAGATTGTGGCGGGTTTGGCTTCCCTAATGGGCCAGTCCCCTGTGGAATTGCTTATTGGCTGTCAATGTTCTCCGCCGGCCATTCTCTGTAGTTGTACACGCTCCGAATCGAACAGATTTCCGCCCCGTTACCGCAAAAGGACAACCAAAAACACCGCGTCCCTTCTGCTAACGCTCCGCTCATGAGAACGCTTTTCACCCCTTTGGGACAGCTACTCTGTGGTTGATGGGTACGACCGTTCACCAAATCCAAATCTCTACTTCCAATATTATTTGATTCTTGACGGTAAAATTAACCCGTTCGTGTCATTAGCGTATACGTATACCGGGTGAGGCACCTAAGACTCCCAGCGAAAATATCTGCGTTGTTTTTAGTAATACGCGAAAACGTGTCAGAGGTAGAAAATGTTTGGTTTGGTGGGGAAATTATTGTGACCGAGAAGTATTTTTTTCTCGAGGTCATATTTTTCGATGTTTCAAGATCATCGTCGTTTTTTAAATGGAACGACGTATTTTGATTGGTGTAACGTTATAGCGAATGAAAAGACAAATTCAACCACGATATGGTGACCTTCAAATGACCTTCGAAGGATTTATTCTTCAAAAAGCATAACGCGAAGACCGTATCTGATAAGGCGTCTTAGGACGCGTGCAGTGACCTACGAGTCCAGGTCATTCAAAATCTTTGGAGGTCATCTGAGAAACTTCAGTCGTTTGGTTCAATATTAAACGAGTTATTGGTTGTCGATGCGTGTCCACTTAATTGTGTCCCCAATTGTACGTTTGCAGTGAACATAATATAACTTAAATAATTAGATCGTATTTGTTTTTTAACGATTCTATTATACTCTGAATTCAAATTACGAAGAAATTCCACGTGGAACTATGGTAATTTCGCGGACTGTAGGTTTTGTTAGTTGTTTTTTCATTAGTTAGAGAAGATACTACAGGCACTTTCGCGACGGGATGAATTTCTTTGTTCCTTCGCTTGGAGCAACCCGACATTTTTTTCCAGTAGTGGCGAGGTCGATGAATAAATTGTCGCCTGGGAAGTTGCCGGCGAGCTGCGTCTTTCACTCCCGTTTCCTAAATTGAACAGGTGCACGGTGGTGGGCCGCTGCGGCGGTTCTTCGACGGCGCGGTAGTTAGAGCAGCAATTTACGTTTAAACAGCGCCGAGCGTAATCTGTTTAAACTCGCGGAACAATGTAGGGAGGGCGGCGACGTTATCTGCGAAGCTTAGCGAAGCTCAGCGGCTAGCAAACAGTAAAACACGAGTGGACGGCCGCGTCGCGTCGGTGCGTCGCGACACCGTCGTCCGGGCTTACGCCTCCGATTGTTGCGATTGTTTCGCACGCGAATAGCACAGCTCCGAAACGCGAATTGTCCGGGAGAAACGCACGACTCGTCTCTGTCGCGAATATCACGATATCGATCTTCGTTATAGATTCGTTTTTCCACTTGTGGCCATCAGTGGATATTTACGCACAATAAAATCGTCTCCATCGATTGCAAGAAAAGTCGCTTACATAAAAATTGGTTTCTTCCGTTAATCGTGTTAATAGGTTGCAAATAATGCGCCAATAATATTACATTCATTTGACGTTTCTTCTATTTAGCGTTACATTTCGTAATTTTTCACGTAAATGCTTAAAATCCGTAGTCATCACCGATCTTCGGAATTCATTGTATAGAGTGTTTCAATATTATATGTTACAACCGCTATAGCGTGATTCTGCACCTCTAAATAAGTGGAGATTTGTTACAAAAATGGACCGCGAAATCGACGTTAATAATCAATCCCAAGGTCGAAATTAAGAAGTAGTTTAAGTCGGTCGTGAACAGACGCGTCAGACGATTTCTATTCAGGTTGAAAAGGTTCGAAAGGTATGTTCAACAGAAATTACGTGTATCAGTTTCTTACTATATAATTATGTTTTCATTGTTATCTTTTTTATAGCATTTTAATATAGTCTCTATAAAATTCGACACCTCTTGTAGTATATATTTTTATTGGTACACGTTTTGTAATCTTTTAGTTTTCAATCTCAGCTTTCTAATTTCTGCAAATTGCTGCGTTGGTACAATTTAATATAGCATTCTCCCTGCAAACATGGCACAAATGTTGAACAACAACGACCACGTTGACTCTTGTAATTGGCAAAGTACACCTCGTTGCGAATTCATATATTCCATAAACATACTGCTGTATTTACGAACAAATTAAATACTGAATTTTTAAAAGTGGTATTCCGACTGCGTACATACGAGGTGTGATCAAAAAGTAAGGTGACTTTTTATTTTTATCGAAAAATATTGATTTATTCAACGATATTTATGTCGTCCCCTTCAAAGTAATCCCCCTCGGATATAATACACTTGTGCCAGCGCTTTTTCCAATCCTCGAAGCACTTCCGATAAGCACTTTTTGGTATAGCTTTGAGCTCTTCCAGCGATGCAGTCTTATCTCCTCGATCGTGGCAAATCTCCGTCCATTCGTGGGTCTCTTCAGTTTTGGGAACAGAAAAAAGTCGCAGGGCGCCAAATCCGGTGAATATGGTGGCCGAGGCACGATCGCGGTGTTGTTTCTGGCCAAAAAATTACTCGCAAACAACGATGCGCGAGCAGGTGCATTATCGCGATGCAAAATCCATGAATTGTGTTTCCAAAATTCCGTTAAAATTGCATGGCACGAAACAAACGAGATGCCGACATCATCGGCAACTTCTCTAATGGTAATTCGACGATTCCCCAACACTATTTTCTTCGCTTCTTCAACGTTTTCATCGGTTGTCGACGCGCTGGGGCGTCCAGGGCGAGCTTCGTCGTTAACATCTTCTCGGCCTTCTTGGAAGAGCTTGTACCACTTATAAACATTTTTTTTACTCGGAGTACACTCACCGTGTGCCACTGTCAACGGTTCAAGCGTTTTGGAGCACTTGATTCCATTTTTTACACAAAATTCGATGCAAATTCTTTGATCCATTTTTTTCGACAGCAGAAAATCGTCGAACACGCAAAACACTTCTAACGTTTATGCTTCTCGCGAACAAACAAAAAATGCTGTACGGCTGAAACCGTGAACATATGTTCGGGACGAGTGTGCCAGCATAAGAAAAAAAAGAAAACGAAAATCGACTGTAGGTATCTCGCGAAATTCAAAAAGTCACCTTACTTTCTGATCACACCTATACGGTGGACGGAAGTGTTAGATGGAAGAATATTCTCAATCAATTTCTTTAAAACAGATTAACATGCCAAGAAAGTCAACTTTGCTTTTTTGACGAAGTTCTGTATTTCATTTATTTGAGTGCCATTCGACCCTGGTTGAAAGTTCAACCAGGTTTTTCATTATTTTTATAAGCAATGTAATTTTATTGAAACTTTTTGTGGACACGTTCACGACGATAGGAAGTATGTAAAAGTTTGTTATGTCAAAGAACGGTTTCGCCAAATGCGCAAGGAAATAAAATGTGCATTCATAGAGATCATATTGCTCGTTTCATTGTGCTCTAGAAGGTTGCACCTGCTATAAATGCATAAAGTACGTAGCGTAGTTATCTCGATCACGTTTTATCTCTCCAACAGTCTGACAATACCTTTTATCGTAAAAGTTCCCCATTCGGTGAATAGTAGTTTACGAAAGGATAAAACTTTCTTTTGGACTTCAAATTCAATACGCGAATAGTTTAGACTGAAAAATATAATCATTATTGTTGAAAACATACAACTTATTTCCCTTGTTGGTAAATCCAAAATGAGAGGACTATTATTGAACTTCGTTGTAGCACATGTTAACATTGCCAAATAAATATCTTCTAGATTAGTACAAGCTTGTATTTTTGTTTCGTAATTGAAATCGGTCAACTGACGAGTCATTCATCTTTGCTATAGAATTTCTGTGACTTTTCATTTTTGAATTTGTGGCGACTGCGACAAATTTTCAGTAAAATCAATTTTATCTGTCTAATTTTATACAGGGCGTCCCAAAAATGTTGTACATTCCAAGAAGGGTCGATTTCTGAAGCGATTTCAAATAACTATTTCCTTTGCAAAAATGTTCTCCGAAGCTCTATTTTTAAGAATAGTAAGGCCAAAATAACAAAAATGGCATTATTATCGTTTACTCAAGATTATATTCTGTCTAACAATAGCTTTTGTGGCCCATACTCGTGTACTTAATTCTAATAAATCGGTCGCCTCAGCAATATTCAATTATGTTAGAAACAGTTTTTCGCAGTTCCTGAAAAACGCAAATTTTTTTAGTTGCGTCACTTTTGTCGCATGGTTGCGAAGTGAAAACTCGTAAAACCATAGAATGTCCTATTTTTTGTATCTGACTGTACCGTTGTATCCCTGTCATCCTAAACCGCCAACGAATCGTCTAACGAACAGTAGAGAGTATTACGGGGCCCATACTTTGAGGGATCAGACGGAAACAATAACAGGACAATCGGTATCGGACAGACGAGATCGCAACGAGATTCGCAAGCGCAGTTTTATTGCGTGATCGCGGTGCCGCGCCGCACATGCGACCGATTTATTACAATTGCTTTAATGGTGTATCAGCCGCGGGACGATAAATTACACCCGAATTGACCGAAAACCGAAGCTCGGTGTAAATCGTACGAACGGGACACGAAACTGAACACCGTAGATTTTAGGGCTGGGGGTGGTCGGAGTGCGGGGGCGGAGGCGGGGTCTTCAATTCACCGTTGGTCAGAGGGTGAAATCGTTGCGGTCAGCTGGATTAGGTCTGATTCGATTCCGGCGCAGCCTCTTGCCAAGATCCATTTCCTTTCGGAGGGTTGGCCGTTTTCGAATTGGGCCAATATCGGCGGCGAACGATCCCGCCAGGAAGAGCGGCGGGAAGCGAAGGAGAAGTGTCATCGAGAACCCACTTTAGACACTCGATGTCGCTGGTTGATAGTAAAATGATATAAGCCCGGCAGATCGGGACTGTCCTTCGGCCACCGTCGAAATCTTCACCGCGGTGAAATCTTGACCAAGGTAGTCTCCGACACGACCGAACCATCAGCCGTTTTAAACGTTTCATGTACTTGCGAATTATAACCTTCGTTGCTATTGCGCCAACGAATTTCAAGGGAATCGCGAATATAACTGGCCCACCCAATTCTATGGACGTTCGAAATGCCACAACTCTTAATAACACCGCGTATAAACCTCCTGTCTGGTGTGTACAAAGATCGTTCATTTTCCCGGCAATTGTGTCAATTGCTTCCACTTACAGGGCGACTTTTTTTCAACGGGGAAGCCTACTGTTCCGCGTTCTATAAAACCGTAATTTCGTCCCGAAACGAAGGTAGAACAGTTGCAAATTATTCGGAAACCTTCTCAAACTGTGGTTTCAATGTACAGTCTACAGCACAGTTCCTGAAGGATTCATAGAATTTCAGTTTTCCTTACTTTATTTGTTTCGTTTTGAATCTAGTCTTTTAAGATTAAGACGCAAGATCGAGACGATCGTAGAAACCTACTATTCGTATTAACGTCTGCCTAGGATCTGTCCTCCGCTGAGGGTATATGCTATTCCATAAATGACTTAAGATACCTAAAATGTGTAAAAAGGCTTAACAAACCAGATATAAATGAGAAGGATAAAAGTTCAGTAAATTCTGAAAAACAGTCTAATATTAACCCTTTCCAGTCCAATTTCTAGCACGCCTGACTTCCTTTTAGATAATTCTTTAATACTAACCGTGCCGGGTACAAAATGTATCGGACATATTGTATATATTGTTTTATAAAAATTACAAGACTGAATTTATTTAGATCCTTCGCAAATTCTTATAATAATACGTGCTCGAATAAAGAAATTTATTGAACGAGAGCGGTCATTTAACGGGTCGCGGTGCAATTAGCGTTGAGCATAGTTACGGATATTCGTCGCAGGAAATTTAGGAAATTTACAATGCCGGAGGAGGTCCAACAGAGGATTTGAAAGAGTTAATGATAAACTGTAAATTAAATCTTTTCAAAGAGCGACACTCATCCAACTAGTTTCATACTCATTGCAAAACAAACAATTCATTCTCAATTTCGGTTTCACTATTGTTCTCAATCGTTTTTAGATAGAGAAAATAATATAGTCGCCCCACAGCACATGCACGTTTATTACGTTCTATCGGAGTATACGCAAAGGATAGCATTTACAATGTGAGATTTATGTTTCTAACCATTTCGGCGTCCGAATTATCTACCGAATGCTTTATTCCAGCACAGTCGCTATTCATGATTACAGCAGTGCGCACGAGGTTTTTATTTATGTTGTAGCGATAGCGATCAATTTCATGGCAGTTGTGCAAGTTTCACGAGTTACCGGCGATTTCAAAATGAGCCAGCGTTCATCGGTCGGAGCTTAATTAATGCTGTGCAACGTAGGTATTCGGGTTCGATAAATTGCGTGCCAGCGACGAAATTGGACGTGTTATGCGGTCTTCAGTGTTTTGAGGAATTCTTGAGGGATTGGGTCGTTCGTTTGTCCGATTGGAGGATCGCGGTGCATAGTCGGTAGTTGCTTACTATCTCTTGGCACGCCACCACCACCACCACCACCGCCACCACCACGGCCACCAACCACCGGAGGCCCTTTTATATACTGGTACACGGCACGCCAATCCCTAATCCTGCCTGGTAATTGTTTTTGTATCCCCTGTGTCAGCCAATTATCGATTCAGTTCGAAAACCGGGCGTAATCAATTACTCGAATACCTTCCGACCAAACTGTTTGCGCACGTCCTGCGACCTTTTCTTTCTCCACCCCTTGCAACTTGGAAATCTTGGTGGAATGAAAATGCTACTTTCACTCGAGAGAGTGAAATCATTGTTCAGGGATAGATTAAATCATCGAATCGATGGACTAGTTTTGGATATAGGGAAGACCCGAGTTAAAAGTCCCCCGGGTAAGTTGGTCCAATCATTATTTATAAAAAAGGAGAAGAATCTGCGATTCGTTATCAGTTGTTTTATTATAAAAGCGGGTAGATACGCTCTGTCGTTCATTTTTACGACGTCCGTGGTATATAGCGAAGCGTATGTTTTCAACGAAGGCTTAGTTACGTACCAGTTGAGTAAATATTATTCGATGCTAAACTTTTCGGTTTATTTCGATTATTAACTTCGAGTGAAAAGTATATCGTCAACATCGAAGTAAGATGAAAAACTCGTACATTAAGTTTTAAGAGGTCGTTCTAAAAGGGAAGCTTCGATCTTCAAATCTATAGTAGATTCGGTTATGAAAAATATTCAAATGCTTTTAGACACGTTTCGATGTGTAGATTTTTCGAAAAATTATGTCTTCAATTTTCCACCCGTTATATTACGCAAAACAAGAACTTTCGAAAATCGAAATTTTAATTAATTTTATTGGATATCATAGAATGATATATTTTTTCGCACATGCAATCGGACCCCGTGCACAGCGTGAAAAGGAAATTCCATATAAAAAGGTACCATGTGAAAATGTAAATCAATGGACGAGTGTACGTACGTGTAAAAATGTGGGACATTTTTTCGTTTAAGTTTTAATTATTAATCCCACGCGCAATTGGCCGATATCCGAACCGAATTTTCGTCGGCACCGAAACGATTTACAGGGAAATATTATTTTGCATTTTCAATTTATTTTTGCACGTGGAATCATGACTATTCGAGTTATGTCACCGGTTGCGCTGCATCCTATGCTTTCTATGTTTTGAAGCATCGATCGAATTTCTTGTATCGTAAAATCAGATTTTATTCCACGGGAAATTTTCAAACCGTAAGTATTTTGTATTTTGATTGTTTATATTGCAAAGCTGTTTGAAGGCGCTATCGGAGTCGCCCGATAAGGGATTTGACTCGAGTTCCGGGGGAAAAGTTACCCCCTCTCTGCCAGTGCCGCAGTTAGTCACGTGACATTGTGACAGATGCACGACACAGACGAAACGCGTCACGTAGCCGAGCCGTGGGGGATGCGTGGGGAAATAGCGTCGTATAAGGGGAAAGTATAAAAATTAGAGTGGGCAGACAAATTTTAATCTGGCGATTCTGGGCGTTACCGCAAACAGGAAACAGCTTCGCAAGACTGCCGTCACGTTTTGTACAACTTATTAAAAAATCCGAAAATCTACGGGAAAAAAGTCCTGGCAGACCTCGTGCTGCAACAGAACGCGACAGACGGGGCATATTACGCGTAGCTTCTAATTATAAGGGAACTGCTAGAAAAATCGCTAAACACCTTGGGTGGTAAGACCTTTCGACAGCGCTTCTGGAAAATTTTCGTTTGTTTTTAATAATAATTAAATGTTAGTATCAGCTGCATTTTGTAACGTACGTTCCTCAAGATTCCGATTTGAAACGTATCGGTTAAAACTTTTTAAGAAACGGATTACTTCTCGCTGCAGCGTTTGAAATGAACTACTGCTCGCGGAGAAATGTGAATCGTGCTTGCTATCGTGGTATATTCGAGACGTGCTTGTTATTGGCAGAAGCATCGAAACGTGCTGCTTCTTGCAATAAATTGGAATGTGCTAGTCTTCGTAAGACAAATGAAATGTGCCACTTTCCGTAATGGACGTCGATAGGTGGTACACCCCGTATTTTTCAGTGAACATCGTTTGAACAACGTCTCGCAGTTCTGAATCATTTAGGATCTTCTGTTTACAGGGCCTCGACGCGTTCGGTGGGAATCGGCATATTTCGGCGGATTAACTCGTGCTCGGAAACTTTGTCAACGGTAAAGCGTCGGAATTACCATTAAACATGAATATTTTATGCCACCCCCGCGGTAAACTCGGACGTTAGTTAGTGTGTTTCGCGGGCGTAGCGCCGCGGATGTGACGACGAAGCAATATTTCCCTGTACAATAACACCATATTTATGTAAGCAAATTCCCGGCCTCTCATCTGGAGAGGCTTTCGAAGAAGAATTTGCATTCATTTGGGAGTAGCTTATATACCAGTTGCTCGAAAGCCCGTTTCCTTTTTCATGCAAATTCGAAGGACTCCGTCGTACCGGAGGGAACTTCAAACTCGTCGTCACAAAGCGGACAGTTAACTTCTTTCCCGTGGTCGCCCCGCTTCTTCCCCGCAACTTTTTTAAAATATCGAACAGTTCGTCTCCGACCGTGCAAAAATTTTCTCGCTTCCCCCGCTTTCCTCGAAAGTTACTCTTATCAATTAATTACAGAAGTTTCAAATACAATCTCCGTCGTAAGTTTACTTATTTTTTGCGCGCCGAAATGAGTTTCGAAGTCGTATATTTAGCTATCTTTCGCCGGCACACGTATCTGAAAAGAAATTCTTAACGAACTGGCTGCAGCACGGATTTTATTAGCGCTCCATATTAACTCGACGATATAGATCTCTGCAAGATTAAAATGAGACCACAGTGGATCAAACGTGTACATATCTAGGCACTCGGCTCTTTTGTTTAGCTGAAAGATAAGATAAATTAATAATGAAATTTATCCAAAAATTATCGAAATCGGAGGGTAGATAGCTGTTCCGCAGTTTCACCATAACTCTTTTCAATTATATAACAATACCACCCATTTGTCCATCCTACAATCGCAATCGCCATAGAAGTTTTCACTTAAAAATTGATTTAAAATTCTAAAAGGATATCTCAAATATAGCTAACTTGTAGTGTAGGAGATGAGTTTAATAATTGTGGAACGCATTGTTTGTTCAACGCATGTTTAATTATGAAATATAAATAATACATAACTCTTTGCATAGTAATTAAATAAAGCGCTACGGTCTGAGAATAGTAATAAAATATCCGTCCATAAGTATGAATATTTTATCTGGTCAGAACACTCGCTAAAGACAACAATAAGATGAAAGTAGTCAGATTTTACAAAAATAGATCGGTAAAAATCAATAGATTTATAGAGAAATGTAGCGAGAGAATGATTATTTTTATAGTTTGACCACTTAACATGTTTTCTAGATTATAATGCGATATCGCAAAATGAAATTATAACACGTATCGGTGTGCCAATATTACATTCTCGTCTATGTCTGTGATGCTGCACTTTTTAATGGCAAACTATCAACGTTCCTAAACCAGCGCATCGTTTTGTTTTAGAATATAGTGCTATAATATTCTAACGATATTCCACCTGTTACGTTATCTTAAAAAAGACCGAGTATGCCAATATTCTTTTTTGTTCACTTTACATATTCTCCCAATAAAAAGTCTACAATGTACATATGTCTTTTCTGCTGGTTTGGAGCTATCTTACGTGAAACGAATCACGAAATGTCTTTCAACAAAAGCGCTGTGGGTATATCTGAATTTGTTATTTATATTCTTTCCTTTGCCGATAAGAAGTTCCAGGTTATTAACTATAAACAGTCAAATGGAAGTGGCTACAGTCCCCGACAAAATAAAATTACGGTCGTAAATAATTCCGCGCGTAACAAACATTTATTCGAACCGCTTCCAGCACTCTCCAGTCCGCTCGTTCGCTCGTACTCTATGCAGTCAATATCAAGAAGCTGAGAAAAAAAATATAAACTATCAGGATTATAAATCGTTACAAGCTCAGTCGCGATACGACCTACGCACGCACGAAGAAAAGTTAAAGGGGTCGCGATAATATTTCATTCGGGAATAAAGCCGTAGGAAATAGGCCAGCCGAGAGAATTCCTGGACTGACAATTCACGAAATATCGATTCTGCCAGCGCGGCGCGGCGGGGTGGTCGAGACAAAATTCACGCATACGTATATATACATAGTCCCAGCGTTCTTCGTTCGAATTAGTCTACCATGATGCGAAGAATCGAGTCAAGTGTCAGGGCACTTCATAAATTATGTTGGTCCCTGACGCTGATCTCCGGTACAAAACATTTGCTAATTCATTCCTCAACATTGATTTATCCTCCTCTGTTTTCATACTGTTTCTCATTTCTGAACTAATTATTTTTTTCTTCAACAAAGTTATTTTTGGTTACCTTAAATTTTCTAATGAGTTTAATTAAGTTGTTGCTATCGATGAAGTATTGGTGGACTGGAAACGAAAAGGAAATCTGGTCCACTGGGATCGCGCTCAGCCACATACAGGGTGTACCGAAACTGACATTCTTGATGTCGTTTCAAGTAACTTGTTCGTTTCCAAAAATGTTCTTCGCAGCTTTGCAAAGGAGACATTAAAGAAAAATTCGGACCATTCGGAGCACCGACTGCAGCAGACGGATGCATTGGCTGAACCGGAATCCATCCGCTGTAGCTGCACTCCGATTGGTCCTTGTTTTTGATAAAGAACTCCTTGACAAAACTGTATAGACTTTTTTATGGAATAATAAAGTCGGCGATATTGAATCCGCCCACTGCATGGCCTTTCACCAAGTCGATTCAGTCAAAGTTTACCATTAGTTACCTCAGATATGAAAAATTATTAACACATCGATAATTACCAATATAGGAGTATTAATTCTCTAAAATTGACATATCTCCAATTTTGTTCCATTATCGCTAACTCAGTGCCTCATTGTACTTTGGCAATCGATATTGAAAATATCTACCATTCATAAAACTCAACGTTGCCTTTTGTATTTCTACATAGCTCTATGGTACCTGAAAAGAAATATTATATGTTTTTATATGCTTTTATATATCCCAACTGTTGCCCATGCTGGTATCGGCTTTTGTTTTACAAATCTCTATTTTCCAATTTTTGTTCCATCAAATAAAATCGTTCCAGTTTGTGAAATTTCTACTAGTACGTGCTAGTGTTTTCTATAAAACTACATGCTTTATGTATCTCGTATACTTAGCGAAACTATATCGTAACAATTTATTTGTTCCACAATTGTTTGTACAAATATCTGGACGAAAATTAACGCTGAACCGGTCAAAATGACCGGTTCCAGATTTTTGATTCTACAATTATCGAAATAATAACAATGATTTCATAAGAACTTATTGGATAAATATCTTTAGTAGGTCACGTATTACGATAAGTGCCGCACGACGTGTTTAAACTATCGTGCAAGAAGAAGATCCATGAATGCTTTACTAATCGGTTTTAATAACAATGTAAAACATGAAGTACTTATATTTGCATTTCAAATCGGCGTCCATCTTTCTTTATAGAAAATTGATATCGATGCACCATGGGATCTATCGTATAATGAATTTCATCGCGGCTTTGACACAATTCTACGCTTTGAATTTTGATTCCTGTAATTTAATTCTTTTAAACGAATACAGTAGGACAAACGAATACGGTATAAACAAATATGCGTTGAAATATGATTATATTATGAAGGGAAGTAAATTTTTAAAAAATAAAAAATTTATTTTGGAAAATAATGTACATTCCAGTTATGTCCATCGGGCCTTAATTTATCCAGGCTGTTTTTCTCCCGATCAAGCCGGCTAATCCGAGGTCCTACTGTACTTTTGTACTGTAAACTGTTTCTTTCAAATTAAAAAATGTATGAAATAAAGATTTGTCTGTTATTTTAAAGTTGTACTATTCAATAATAACTATACAGGATATTCTTCGTCAATAATTGTTACGAACGATCGAAATAATCTTCTCTCGTCGATAACTCTCATGAGCGATTAAAATAAATTTCTCTTATCGATAATTGTTACGAGCGATCTAAATGAATTTTTCTCAACGATAACGTTTACCGATAAGAGAAAGAATTTTCAGTCACTTGTAGTCTGTATTTGTAATCGATACGATTTTACTAGATGAAATACTTGTTATCTGACTTTGTTTTGTTTTGATATTGACTTAGTTTCTTCTTCATTGTAACAGTTATGTTCCTGTTCTGAACATTTCATAAAAATGTAAGTCGTAAGGTTCGCTGTTACAAATGTCATCATCTTTTTAAAAGTGGCCGAATATTACTGTGAGTGACTTTATCTTCTTTATACGAAATTGGTAGGTAACGGGCAACAGCGATTAGCTGATTCGCATACCCAGGCCGATTTATGGGTACCAGGAACGCTAATCAATGGTTGGCAAAAGAACGACGAAGTTGGAATGCCGAGAGCTGAGCGAATCGGAATCAGAATCGAATACGGCGGTATTCGTGCGTTGCCCGGAACGGCGGCGTGGCGCGGCGTGGCGCGGCGTGGTGTAGGACGGGTATCCGCAAGTCACAATGAAACCGGCAATGACGTATGACATCGTTTCCGGGGAGCCGGCGGTCGGCGAAGAATGAAAAGCACGCGATGCGATATCTGAAACGTGTTTCGCATGTACGAGAGAATAACGATCCGCGCCCGTCTGATTCTGCGGCTGGTACCTCGATAATTGGATGCTCGTAATTGGCCGAAATAGCACGCGTGAACCTCCGGTATCCGTTGCCTGGTATCCTGGTATTCGTTCCCGTATTCGGCCAGTTGCTGTTTGTCTACCCGCGAGATCCCGTTTCAGTTCGATAAATGTTTCGATCGTCTTTCGACCTACTCTGAAACGGTCATGCACCAACTATTACAGGTTTCTTACATCCTGTGGTTCTACTATTTCTTTCTGACCCACCGACCGCACCGAATGTGGAAAAGGACAACACTTGTAAACACGGACCGCGCGGCCGATGGCGCACCACGTACCGTCAATTAAAACGCTAAATAATAATCAGAAAAATTGCACAAATAATTTGGCGAACGTCCCATAAAAAAATAATGAAAAGTAGTGAAGTATCTACATTGTGTTCACGTTGACACATAATTTGAGCAATCAGACACACAGACAGACACACACACGCGCGCACACACGCGCACACAGCAGCAGCAGCAGCGATGAGACTCATCTGACAAAATTCACTGGTATACGTTGTTTTATAAAAATTATAAGATTGCATTGATTTAGATTTCGCGCAATTTCTATAAAATTATGTGCTTAAACGAAGAAATTCATTTAATAATTTCTAATGGAAGCATTATTGTAATTTCAATAATTGCAAAATGGACATTTTGAATTCAGTCATTTGACAGACCGTGATACACTGAGCGTGAATGAAATCTTTTCGTGAGGAGCTTAAGCCGAGTTTAGCCAAATCAAACTCATTCACTGTTCAGCAATTGTGTACGCGGTGCGCCTAAAGAAGTTTTCTCTTCAAAAATAGCTACCAATTTGAATAGACACATTCTCGTTATTTTTATAAAGCAATTCGAAACCGTTACTTTTAGTCCTCCGTCAACCTAGTGTTAAGAAAGAAAAGAATCGGTTTGTCTCCCGTTTCTGAGAATCGAAGTAAACAGTTTTTCTTTGCACGAAGATCCGCAGTCTACCGATCATTTTCATTCAACGTCGTCTCGAGAAGATTGTGAGAAGATACGGGCCGCCGCGCTGCCGCCTGCCGCCTGCCGCCTGCCGCGTCTTTTAATCTCAATAATTAATGTCGACCGCGGCTCGAGGAAAAAGAAGACCGTCGCCCGGTGTAATTCTTCATGTTCTCATAGTAATACGCGGGAACTCCGTCGACTCACTTTGTAGATTATGGTAATGAGCTTTGGTACCGATGTCCATGGCATCTTAACGAGTTCCTCCGCCTTATAAGTTTCGCGAAAAGTTTCAGCCCTATTCAGAGAAGTTCTCCGTTCGAAACGTTGCCTACCGATGCTCCCGACATCGCGACATTAAGAGACATTACTTCGGGACTGTCAAGTAACGAACCGTCGCGTCGCCTCGCGTCGCATCGGTGATACAGAGGGCTATTCTTCGCGCGTACGAAAACTCGGCTTTGTTAAACGAATTAATTCGATCCGTGGAGCTCGCACGTCTCCGTTTCGTCCCAATCCGATGTAACGAGAAAAGTTCCCGACAACCGGAATAACAATTTTAGTTTTGTCACGGCGGAGCGGCGTCGCATGCCGTTCGGCACGGTAAGAACTGGCAATAAACGGTAAACAATGGATCGTGAAATCCTTCACCGCGGACATTGAATCCAGCCAGTCAGTTTAATCGACTGTTACACGTGGCGAGGGATTAAGCCGAGCATCACGCCGCGCCACGTCGCAACGTGCTACGCCGGCGTAATTCCGGGGGACATAATTGCTGGCAATTAACCGCCGTTTGAGGAAAACTGACTCGGATTTGCATAAGATTCCCTGTTCAGAAATTCACAGACAAATCCGTGTCGTCCGATGGCCGATTCCCAAAGCAAAGTTCGAGCGTCAATAGTGGCTCTCTCCGTGCCACCGACTGCTTGCTGGACACCATACTTGAAAACAGATCAGCTCTTTAACGATTCGCTTCGGTTAATCTTGGACGACACGATTTGTTTTGACCCAGAGTTATAAACGTCCTATCTTCTTGATCTTTTTGCAGCCAATTTGAATTATTCACCCTCCGTCGGCGTTATGGGTTGTTCAAGGCCAAGCAAAAATTTCCTTAATTTCTCCCTTCGAATTTTTATTCTTAATATAAAATTGATTAAACATTTCGTTCAACTAACACTCGTACATTCAATTAGAGACTTCGGTAAGAGTTTCGGAATTCTTTTTTCAAATTTTTTACAACCTGGAACAATAACAGTTTATGCTCCGGAATGTGAGTCCCGTGATGGCAGCCGTGTTAGCGAAAAACTGGGGCGGTTAATTGTCTACAGGGTGCTTCGACAAACAGCAATTATTAACATTTTTCTCTGGCTAAACTTTAATTTCTTAACCCCTATTTCATTAAACGAATTACTTTAACTTTGTGTAATTTTTGTAGTTGTTTTCATAAGAGAATTAAATTTTTCAAAAAATGCGAGAGAGAAGCTTTTTATCCAACCGTAATATATTTTTGTTTTTTATCTCTTTTTTCTGTTGCTCTGAAAACAACCCTATTTCCGAGAAGGAAAATAAGCTGTCCGTTACTAGTTAAGATAAATCTACGGGAATATAGGTTTACGGCTCGAAGAGATCTATTGTGAGGAATTAGCCCCGGCATTTCAAAGCGCCCCTCGCTTTCCACAAAAAGCAAACTGGAACGTCGGCTCTTGGAAAAAAAAAGAGTGTCTCGCGTTGAAGAGTCTTGCAGCTGGATGCAAATAACAAGAATGCTGCCCCCGGACTATATTTAACTAGAAAAAAGTGAATCCGACGAATTTATGCTGTGGATAGTTTATTATTTAATAGTACATTTGTAACGTTTGTGGAAAACAAAAAATATTCCATAGAATTTGAAGCCACTTTTCAATATATTAAAATATTTAAGTCTTTACCTTTTATAAACAAAAATAATAAGACGTAACTTTTTATAAATATTCCAATTTTCAACATTCTAATTTTCCAATTTTGAAGAGGCTGTGAATATTTAAGCTGGTACAAATTCTTAAAAAGAATCGTGCAACAATAAATTTAAATGTATATCAAAGCCTCTATTTTCATTTTGTTTTCCAGTCTTTTCTAAAATATGCTACAAATATAGCGTCGCTCGAGACATTGGAAAATTGTTTTCATGAGTGAATCAACCAAAAATTTTCGGTACACTCTATACAAATGTATTTTTTATGTTAACCGCTTAAAAGAAAAATTATTATATTTTGAATCGTTTCAGAGATGTTTGTAGTCAACTTGATATGACAGAGATAATTAAGTCGTATTTGTTTTTTAAAAATGAATTACAATTACGAAGAAATTACTTATGGAACCAAGGTCACTTCTTCCAACATAATAACTCGCAGCATACAAAAACATTTAATAGATTTAATTTCAAGACATTTTTTATAAATTAAAAATTGATGTATAATATTTAGACGCTATGTATTTAAAAAAGAATATCGTTTTTAAAAATGAACTCGACGTGTTGGATTTTTTTAAAGAGTTGGAACAGTTAGGTCGCTACTGCCGTGAGAAAAAACTTTTGAAAAAATTGTAATTGGCGCTACTGTGGAGGATACACTAAAAACTGCTATTTACTACTTTTTATGACAAAATTTTCTCATTAATCGCAAATTTTGTTAAATTTTTTACAGCAGCTAGTAAACTAGTCGTAACTTCTCAAAAAATTCAGGTCGATTGGCTAAATCTTTTAAAAAAGTCATTTTCTTAAGTGCGCAAATCTTACTGGGAGTAAGTGGAATATGGAGAATTCAGCATTTTAAAAATATGCTCTTGAAATTTGATAATTTTATTCGATAAAGTATCGAAATCATTGATCATTTAATATTAGTGCCACAGCGAAAGGAGCGTACAAAGCTGTATACATATACTACCTGTTGGTGTATTAATGAAAAATACAAAAGACGTTTAGTATACAGGTCTGATATACGAGGTATCTAAGCTAGATGTGAACCTAAATATCGCTCTTATTTATGATTTTTAATGATCGTCGATGTATTGACGAATAAACTTTTTTCTTCCTGTTATTACTTTACGGAATTTTAATGTCATTAATATTTTTTAAAATGAATTTCAGTATTTATTTTTCTATACATGTGTGCAGCATGAAAAAAATAAATCCAACGACTCACGTAAATATATAATTGCCATAGTTTGATCTTGAAATATACGTCTCCAAATATTTATGAAATATGCTGGATAGCGTGTACATAATCGTTAGTTATTATTTCAAGAGTTGCAGATGGTACAACAATATTGACTTTAATACAACGTATGTTCGAAATAGCTACCGTTTGATATTCTGCCTTGCATACTGTGTGCGAGCATGAATGCGAGTAGAATGCGAGTCAGGGACACACACATCGATACGGTTGAGCTACAAGCATTTTCACAATTCGCCGAGTGAGTTACAACTACTACCACGGGTCTGTAGTACCGCGTGGCGGAGAAAGATGACGATACGCGTCAGAATAAACGTGTAACGAGCGAACGAGTTGAGGCGTCAAGGTGGGTATTCGGCGGAACCAGAACTTTACTCCCCTTGTCTCTGAGCCGTTCCGAGTCTCTTCTCGCGAAACGCAGACAATACAGCATTTCATTTTTAAAAAGTGTAGATGACCACGAAATCTTGTAAAATAATAGTGACTAAAAATAAAGTATACATTGATCCTTTTGAAACAGTGCAACTTCGTTGTGTTGCACAAATACAGTCTTTTCTTTGAATTCGTAATATTTACCTTTCTTTTAGGGTACACCCGATAGCAACAGTTCAGAATGCGATGCAACAGACTCGAGTTGCACAAAATTTGACGTTTCTAAACGTGCATTTACATGCTCTTTCAGCCACAATACAGAGACTGGAAACTGCTGAATTTACTCTTAACAAATTCAATGAAAATATTCATGGACTGTATTGAACATTTATAAGAGCTGCTCTTGGTAAATGTGGTGATCAAATTCGTGTTAAAATAGATGCAGTGGTAAAAAGAGTCCTGGTTTATGAGAAATATCTAAATTCGTGAGGATATTAAGCGATGAAAATGTGTCAACTAATATACCGCAACGCTGGTGGAGTAAATATAAATATGCACCGATTACATCCAGTGATATAGAACGTACTTTTTCAGCATACAAGTCGATATTAACTGACAAACGGCAACAACTGAGTGTCGCAAACCTGGAAAAATTACTAGTAACTTATTGTAACGCAAATTATGGTGTTTCTGTATAAATAAATTGTTAATTAAAACATGCATATGCTTTATGCAAAATAAAAAATGTCTGCGTCGATTCTAATACACAGAGACCAAATAAAAATTTCTTTCTTGTTTTAATTATTTTATTAAACTGAAACCGATACGTTGATGTTCTTAAATTTTTTAAATATATCCACTGCTTTAAATTGTACGTACCAATTTTTGTTGCAAATGCACAAAGTTCACGGTCTAGTAATAATATTTGCAGGTCCGAAATAATTAAAAATCGTACTAAATTCTGACGAATTTGATACTCCAGCATTTTTTAAAAATTTGTATATATCGTAATTTAATTTTTATAAGCAAATAATTACAAAACTTGATACAAGGAATGGAAAGCACTTGTACATAGCTTTTATTGGATTTTTTTAGGAATTTGGCATGCCATGGAAAATCGATCTGGATGCAGTTTCCTATGAAATCGTTAAACACGACCGTTCTCTGAAAGTTGTAGTATAATGTAGAATTTATTGGGGGTGCTAAATTTCTACTGTCCACCTCCGACGTGTAAAGTTACAAAAGACAATTCGAGCCTATCCCGGACATGTTCGTTCTGAAACGGAGATCAGGGAAGAATGGGATAAGCAGGATGAGGGTACCGACACGAGGGGCGGTAAAACGATTAACGTGAGCCTACAGCGTTGCTGGAGAGGAAGAATGGGTAGCGACGCAACATGATTACTCGACGTGCCCACACGACACGAAACACGTACGCGCACCCTTTATCCTCCCATCGTAAAATGCCGCGCTACCTAAGCTGGTTTTCCCCTTTAAACGACACGTCAAGATAACCGGCTCAAAAGCGTCTCCCTCCAACCGCCCTTTAATTACACACATTTTTGGCAGCGTAAAAATGCCTGCTCGTCTCACAGACTGTTACCTAACGAAACGATTTAACGAACAAAACGAGTGTTTAAAATTGGATGCTAATTTTCGATCCTTTAATTACGAGTCCTATAAAATCCTGTTAAATAGCTCTTTCGATAGAGATCATCTTTAGGCTTTTCCCTCATTTGGTAACTATTTTGTTCCGAGCTATTCGATTAAATAAACCGTTTCATTTTTTTCTCCATTCAATAAATAACTCCTTCGCTCAACTCGCTTAACTGTGTCATAGTATTTGTTGTGGATCTGTACGAATGGCAAATGCCGTCCGCTGGACCGGTACGCGCGAAGAAAGGATCGCGCGCTAAAGTAGAAACCTAGACAGCACGAGGCAATTAAAGGCTAACCACAAATTCTCTACGACACGTATCGTTGTTTCTTTATTTACCTGGTCCCGATAAGTCTCTCTTCCTAACAGTATTCATATTCATATAAAATATATTGTAATTAATTAATTATGATAAAATTTGTGTTCTTTCAATTTTAATCAAAAGTCACCCAATAATCAGCTACCGTTGTATCAAGTTGCGATTGCGAACGAGTCGATATTAAATTTTGTAGTAACGTTAAACACATTAAATTCCAGAAAAGATAAAAATAGTTAATATTACTTTGTCGTAATTTGTATCTATAAATTACTATAGATCTCACGATTTTCCAGAAATAAAAATGTAAACGAAGGAAAAATACGCTTGACACTGTTTTATGACCATTGCTCTTTTTCATAAACTCGATCAACAAACTACTGACTAATCGTGTTCACAGTTTCTCGACTCTCCTAAAAAAAATATACTTTTTGAGTTCTATCGCCTTTGCAGCGAGGATTACTAATACGGTGAATAATAAACGTTGCTCATATCACTCGAGAACAGCGTCAAGATTGTTGCACCGCCCTAATAAATCGGTGAATGAAACTTTTGGAAGACATTTATGCCAAACTCCGGACACGGGGGTGTCTATCGATCACGTTTGGTACTCGATAGTTCTAGCATTGAATACGGACAAATGGTTCGAATGGTTCATGGTTAGCTCGTCGATGCAACGATCCAGGCTGTATCGATTCCCTGACAAACTCCGCATCGATCCGGGACGCGAGTCCAGGAGTCAGGACGATTGCCACGATTATAGAATTCACTCGGGTGTGTGTTCATAGATCGGCGAGAGCAATATGTTTGCCCCCTACGTGGGATTATATTTCCCATGATATACGGCGCTACCATTATGATAATGGCCCATCCAAGAAACTACGTTACGAACGGTTTCGGTGCCGCTGTAACAAAGCGAAGATAAAACTGCCGTGTAGCCCCCGCTCGAGTGTCGAGTGTGATAGTCCGTGACGTAACTCGGAACATTTATCTCCACTATCGTATTATCTAACCCAATTAGGTAAATGGCCACTCAGGTGCACTTGGGCGTTGGAACGACCCTGGGATCTATACCCGATAAATCGTACCCTTAATCTAGCGCGTGCGAAGAGAGGCGTAAGATCGCGAACGATTGGTGGATAAAACCCCGGGATATCGTATTACGAGAAATAATTGCGCTAATTAATGCCGGCCGACTGCCATGCGGAATAATGGCCGGCAATGGATGGCAGGGAAGCTGGTAAATTTCCGTTTAATCGAAAAATATTTAATCACCGTATTCGGGATTATAACTATTGTAACAGGCGATATTGTTGCTTGTCGAAATAAAACCACACATTCGTCCGACTCTATTCACCCTGGATAGCCAACGATAAGCTTTCGTAAACGCGACGATCGGAACATTTCCATCTTACGCCGCGCCTTTCGATGATCCACCAAATGTTTCGATTGATAAGTTCAATATCTGATACAACTTCTACGTTTCAATTACCCGCGTCTACAGCGGGCGAATTCCAGTTCGGCGACAGCGAATACGTTAATATCTCCTCAACGAAGCCGCGAAGAATATTTTCGCAGAGGAAAACGTGATTTCAAATGACCTTAGGAATGGTAGATAGATACGAATGGTAGTTGGATACGGTACAATGTTAGGAAACAAAAATACATGTAGTCATCCCAATAGGTAACAATTACAAATTCAATCGATATCGATCAAAAACGCATGAAATGTTTAGCGGAATTATGGAAATTTCGCTGGCGGTATTACACTAAAGCGTAGTAGATACTTTCGAGGGTATCTAATAATAAAAAGGCGAGGTCGACAAGATATAGGAAAGCAGCGCTTTCGGTTGACCCTGTTGGTGGACGGATCGGGCAAAAACAACCCCTAACGAACGTCCGAAACCACCGCCAACTCTGACCGCAACAGCGCCGTTCCTGATGAACTTTGTCCGTTACGCGAGCGGAGAGCTTACTGGTTTTCTTGTCTCCCGCGTGTATAGCCCGACCCGGGATCTCTGTTATCAAGATTCTCCCATTTCGACGAGACGCTGTTAGTTTTACCGTGAGACTGTGGCGACGGTAAGGAGGAAGAAGGGTGCGCGGAAGGTGGGGGGATGAACAACGGCACGGTGCGGTATTACGATTTTCCCACGAGCGGAGTAACCGAGCGCGACAAATCGCACGTCAAGCGATTCCGCAACGGTTGGCTTCGTGGATTTCGTCGGAGATTAGCCGGGAGATCTCGGCCGAACCGACTTCGCAACGACCAGATAGAAACGCGCGATTTACACGCGGCTACGCGCGTACGTACGCGAGGGAAAAGTACAAAGTACCGAGCGAATGGACGTACCCGTGGACACCGTGCGCGTTTCATTATCAATGGTGTATCAGACGGGGGTAAACATTATTATGATAGAACGATGATTGCGCGAACGCACCAGTCGTATCATGAATAATTTCCTGCTCGTTTACGCTGCGCTCGAAATTATTCTCTATTATATCTGTCACTCGTATCGTTGATGAACCGAATATATGTCTGCATTAACATTTACGAGGCATAATAATGACGTAGCGTTTCAAACGTATAATTTGAAGGAATATCATTCGCTGACTACTTTAAGGACACTCGGATGATTTATTCGTGGACACGTTATTTGAGGCTCCAAATCATTTCCATAGATATTCGTTAGCTATATTCTTTATTTTCATGTTACGATTTAATGGTGTTAACGTTATTGCGATTAGACTACGGATCTTTGTGCAAAATAATGAAGTATTTATCTTACACGAATCTACAATGCTGATACGCATTTTCAAAATTTTTACTAAGGTCCACTAATGAGAGTAAACTACTAGCCTCTGAAAAAAGTTCATGTTTTTTTTGTATTTACAGTTTTATGTCGCGTCAACTGCTAGGTTATTGGCGACATCGTACAATAAGTCAGAATAGACTACATTATTTGTTTGATAAGTTTGGATTCCTTAAATCCATGTTAAATGTAACAAAAATTGCACCAAAAAATATTGAAAACAAAATATTATTCAGAAATTTATTAATATATTATGTTTCTACAAACGTGCGCTATCACATTTTGTTCCGTTAGATTTTTTCAAAAATGTTATTTTTGTGAAATAAAGCTAAACAGGTTAGTTGAATCCGATTTGATTTGATACAGTAAAATCATTCGATGACCTTGCAAAACCGTTAAAACGAACTTTACAGGATTCTTTTATCAGCATCGGATATACACCTCGAAACCATGTAAATCCTATTTAGTCATTTTTTCTTAAAATAATTTTGGTGCTCGAGTTAAAATGAATACCCTGTATATATGTTATTAAATGTATCCTGAAATAATGTACAGTGCCATGTAAAACTAATAATATTCTATGCTATAAACAAATATAACATATGGTTTTCTATATTCGTATAATTTTTGTAGGATCGTGCCGGTTACGTTCTATACGATAGATCGATCACATTAATGATCTATTTACCGTCGATGGCCTCCACTTTAGCACTCCCAGAAGCGCCATCCACTTAGAGCAGCTTGCACGGCGTGAAAGTTTTTCTCTTTCCTTCTGACCTTTGGCCCACTTTCTCTCGAAGCATACCAATGACCGCGCTGCCATCCCGGCACGTTGGGAGCGACGCGAGTCTGCCGAAAGCATTAGAACATCCGCCCATTAAAATGGACGCGCCAACTAAAAGGATTCTACGGAAGTTCCTCCTCTTCCTTCTGCAGTACTAAGAGGCGAAGGTTCCAGCTCGCCTGAAAAATGCATTCGCCGCTCCGTTTGCACACGTAGAGAGGACACATTGTGTTTACGACGTTCCGCTACGGATTCTATTGGATTTCTGTACCTTATTCTGCTGTGAAAATTTCAGCCGTCGCAACCCCCCCCTCCCGCTTCGCCCCATCGTGTCCCCTTCACCGCTTCTTCCTCCGTTACGAGCCGTCGGTCCTGGACCGCGTCGCCATTCGCATTTACAATCGGGCCAAGGCGTGAGCTGTTTCCGCAAAAACGGCCCGCCGACCTATAAAAAGGTAACCGAGCATTCGGAGGTGTTGTCTCTGCACGCTGCTTCATGGTTCCCCTACCACAGAATAGATAAATACGGCAGTGCCACGGCCCGGCCGCGGTAAGAGCTTGTTCCAAGATGTTTACCTCTTATTAAAGATTCCGTAACACTCGCCGCGCCGGTCTATCGCTCTCCCTTTCTCGCGTTCGCTCACTTTCTCGCGTCTGCCGACAACTTTTTCTCCACCCCCGTACCGACGCAGCGAAGCGCGCTACGAGCAGGCAAATATGAAGATTTCCTTAATGCCCAAGCAAACGGAGCTTTAACGACGTTCAATGGTGGCAAAGTCAACCTTAAATATTTGAATATTTTAAGAACTTTAAGAACAGCCCTCGCAATTTGGTTACCGAGTTCCCCGGGCTTGTTCCTTTAACGACTTTCCGCCGGCAGTAATTGCATATTTTTATGTAATTTACTCGGCAAGACTCCGGTAAGCCACTTAACTCCTCCTAAGAAACGTATATCACGGGGAATCGGGCTGATTTAGCGCTAGGGATGAACAAGCAGCTTTTTAAACACTTTTTATTTGTTTGAACTTGGGCCCCCGCGACTTCGTAGGGGGAGTTCCCCTGGTGCTCGACGCTTAGGATTTTTCGTAAACGAATAAGAAAAAATAATGTTTTATTCTTTTTATTCTACAGTATTTGTAACTTAACGATATTAGAAATCCAATTAAAAGAACAAAATCATCGACATTACGATCATTTTTAAACTTTGGTATACGATTTTGAAATATCATTAAGTGGCACCTAGTACCGAACACGATAAAACTTATTAACTTAATTCGGTACAGTTTCAATCAAATTTACAGCGATCGCGAATACGTATAATTGTCGGAACAAAGAATTAACATTGAATTCGGTCTTCTTCGGTACTTTCCAAACACACTACGCAGAGAATTTCCTGGTTTATATAAATTTATCTCTCTTGGTTTCAGTGTTTTGGCTTCCTTAAACTTATTTCCTAAGTTATTATTCATGTCGTTTAGACGTATCTTTTACCCAGTAAAACCAAAATAATGAACGGTAATACAAATAGGAAAATATATTGAGATTTGTACCGTCCGACGATAGAGGAAGCCGTCCTGTCCGGGATGGTTTCTTGCGAAACCATTGCACTTTATACACAAAACACAAAGGTAATTCAAAAAGTACTTGCAACAGGATATAATAACACGATTCACGCGTCTTTTGGCCAAGAAAATTGATAATTATAATCCTTCGTAATTTATACGATGTACCGCATTTCCATAAAACGCAACATCAAGTCAATTTCCTTATCTGTGCACGCGCGACTGGAGCGTGTCGAACCTGTTGGAAATGTCTTTACAGGGTACGTTACTTTAAGGAATTACACGTTAAATTATGACACAACGTCGAAAGTATTCGAAGCTTTGAAATGATAAGTTTCACGCTTAAAAAATATGAGTCGTATTACGAATTACAAGACATTTTTATTTCTATGGTAACGTGTAAGTATCGTGATTATACATGTTAAATTTAAAGTCTCTCGCATGGTCGCTCGAGGACCTCCAGGGGGTGGCGGTCGGGGGTCGAGTTTGGTATCATCGGATGTCCCCCTTCGCGACGAACAACTTTCATTACCCACTTGTTTTGATCCGATGCATACATCTCGAGATATTTCAATGTCTTCGGATAAATCGTCCGCCCTGTACGTAAAGAAAAATAAAATTCTGTTCACCTGTTATAAAAATGTTAATATCAGAGTAAATGTAAAATCTTTTTTGTCTGGAAAGTGATTGATGGCAAACACGCGCTAGTCTTAGTTTTGAAGAAAATTGTAGGGCGAGGGTTAATATGCTGTAAATGCACGAAGATCCGCGGTCCGGTAATAATTGTAGTTCTACGATTTCGTAGCTGGAGTCGGCGAAGATGGCGTATACACGATGGAGTTGCGAAGAGAAAGAAGGTACTGGTATCGGGCGAGTTTTGAGTCTGCGGGAAAAGCACAACGGTAAAGTTATCCGGCCGTAATCGCCTCTAATTTCGCGTGTACCGCTCTTTACGTAGCGCTATCGACGTTAGTTCCATAAATAGGGCTAAGCCACGCCCGCGCGTCGACGTGTCCTCTATAAGGGCTCGCCTCGCGTTTCCACGAGCACGCTGAAGCGCTTTTACTCTTTAACTCGCGTTTTTACGAGGACCCCGACGTAATGGGTTTCGTGACTCCTCTTTTTACCGGTCTCACGGAAGCGCGATACGATGTCACAACAGAAAATCGTCGATTCTCTCCTCTTTTTTTTACTTCGTCCGACTCGAAGCCAAACGGAACTCGAACACTTTGTTACTTCCCCCCGCGACTTTCCGCTATGACTACTCCCCTTGTTTCGCCTCCTCGCAAACGCTGCCCCAACCTCCTCGATTACGGAAGCGTTTCAACAGCGACACTTTAATATTGTATATCTTCGTTTACACTATGACTTCTGTACTAGGAAACTTTCACGATATCAAAACAATTTTGTTAACGAAATGAAAGCTCGAACATTTAGTTTTGTTCTAGCGATTAACCTTTTAACCAGGGACCAAAAATAACAGTTATCGATTATCCTTGAAATTTCCGATAATCGATACAAAATATTAAAAAACAATCGAAAAATATCGATTTTTTAACTTTTTGGTTGTCATATATCATATATTGGTTATCGCATATCAAGTAACAGTTATTGGTAGACTGCGAATCTTTATGCAAAATAAAAATTGTCTGCATCGATTGCAAGAAACGGAAACTGAATCGAATGTTATTTCTTCCCTTAACGATTCTAATAGAGGACGAATCATACATCGACGCATCTTCAATTTTTAAAATTCATCAATAATTTCGAATTTCATCCACTCAATTTTGCTGTAAACGCATAAAGCATTTTTCAAGAAAATTTGGATCTTCCTCGATAACTGTGGTCGCTGAAGAGAAACTATTTAGATTGCTCAAAGCAGTTATCGATGAGAGAAATTCATATCGATCATTCGTAACAGTTGTCGATGAGAGATATTCATTTCGATCGCTCGTAACAGTTATCGATGATCGAATTTTGTTCACCTACTCATAGTAGTTATCGATGAGAAAATTCATTTCGATTGCTGATTTAATTATCGGGTTATCTACTCTTTTTCAGATGAAGGAAGCTTGTGAAAATCATTGAGAAGTTTTCGTGTCGAATCGATAGAAGAACCCAAAGTCTGTTTGTTAACTGTTTTTGTTCACGGATGACTCTGTTCCACTCGTATATGGACGTACAATTGTTTAAAGGAGAAATTTTATTATTGTCAGGAGAAAATTTCGAAAAACTCATGTACGTTACATTAATTTTAAATTGTAACAATTAATTTTACGGATAAAAAATTTATGAGCGAGTTACGAGTTACGAGGGGTGGAAACGGACTTCGCTCATTGATAACTGTTATAAGCGATCGAAAATTTTCTTTTATCGATAACACTTTTATGTGAGAACGAAATAAAAATTTCACTCGATTCCTCTCAACGATAACATTTACCATCAAGAGAAAAACAATACTGTGTGCATGAGACTTTTATGGCGATTGTACACCTGTCTATTTCTCACTCGCTCTGCAAAACTTAGCTACCCGGGTTTACCCGAATAGCGTTTCATCTTGGAGCGTGGCGGATCAGACTCGTTCACCGCCCAGTAGTTGTGTACGCGGTGCGTCTAAAGAATATAGTCGATTACATACTTGTTATCCCTGGACTTTTCTCTTTTTGGTTGTAACAATTATGGGTTCTGCTTTTAACCCTCGTCCGTCCCTTGTGTCAATTTGACACATTTTTCACGTACAGGGCGATGTTATTCTGCCATTTGTAGAAAAATTGATCTGGAATTTCGTGACTGTTATTGTTTTAACATGAATGTACGTACACTCCACTCTTTTTTACACGGGAGATACGTACCTCAAAAAGTCGTGTAAACACCGTGCAAAACAATGTTCCATATAGTAAAATGGGAGATATGTTTCAAACTTGAAATAACTGTTGAAAATTGTTTATTTCAAAGATTTGACTTTGTGTCGCGCTCAGCAAGTTTTAGTTGATTTAGTTAAGTTTTACTTTTAAATAATTACTTTAATATATTACTGAAGTATTATTCGTTGAATAGTGTGCAGTATTTGTCTTTTAATATTAACGAAGAAAATATGTGTTATAAAAAAATGTTTATTTTGACGCTTTATAGGTTCTGTCCAAACTAAAATTTTTACTGTGGCGAACTTACCTTTATCTGTTTTTGTCAACACTTTTAATATTGGGAGATGTTTTCAAAAAAGCCCTACGGTTCACATTTTAAAGAGAACCTATTAAAAAAGTATTGAAGCAGAATAGAGATACACACACACACTACTGATTTAAGCGCGTATGTACAATAAACAATTGTATTTATCTAACCTCAGGTTTCATCGAGTTTTACCTTTGCGAAGTCTGCAACAAAAGTTGGAACTAAATATTGGCACTGTGGAAGTTTTTGAAAGCAGCCGACATAATTGTTTCTGCTCCTGGAACGTGTTCCTATTCAAGAGTACAGCGATGCATGGTGACGCGACGGCTCAGGCGATTGTGCGTTGAAACGCGCGGGCCCAATATTGGTCAAGCAAACAGTGAAGTATGCAGTTACATTGGTTCCTCGGTCGAGCCGTGCCGACGGGTGTCGATCACTCGTGTCGATTATGTTCGACTGCATCGATTCGGAATTCATACGCTGATACGCGAGCATTTCAGCGAGCTCGTAATAACGCACGATCAGCTAATATTGCGTTGCCAAATAATAAAATATTCCGAGCTGGTTTGCATAATGCGGTTTTACCATTGATCGACTGTCGAAGTGTGTCCACACGCGCGCGCACAGCGCACAATGGACAAAATGATCTTTCTAGCTGAACGAAAATTAAAATTTCATATTCAGAGATAGACAATTCTTTAAAAGTGTTGTTATAACAAGAATGATCGAAGTAAATTTGTTTTGATTGTATTAATTTTAATAATAATGTTTAGTATAGATTTTGTCGATTTTATTTGAACGAAAGGCATTAAGGACAATCGCAATCGTAAGGGGTCAAATAAGGTTCTATTTTTAGGGTTATTTCAACGTTTTAGGGATGTTATTAAGTTATTCAATAAGGAATTTTTTTTTTAAATCAATTATTATATATTTATACCAATATTATCTCTAGTATTATCTACAATATTATGATTAATTTATCCTTTCTATGTAAATGTTTATATAATACATTAGGGAATTATATTTATATTAAGATTAATAGGGATAGGGGTTTTTTCTGTTATATTAAAAGGGTGAACATCAAATTCTAATTATTCTATATTGGAAGCTATTATAGTTCGGTTGTTCAATCTATTTCTTATAAAGTAAGTTTATATTTAATCATTCCTAATTTAATGTCATTAATTAAAAGATTTTCTTTATTAGAATTTTTTAAATCTTTTAAACTTAAATTTCGGCTCGCCCGAGTTCACCCGACTAGCGTTTCACCTCGGAGCGTGACGGATCAGACTCGTTCAGTACCTAGCAATTGTGTAGGCGGTGCGCCTAAAAAAGTTTTAACTTCTAAAATATATGGGGGGCGGGGGGTGTAACAGTTAAACGAGACACTCTGTATGTTAGAACATTGAGCAAATTTTAATGTTTGTTTACTTTTCATCGAATTAACGTATACAGTCTACGTGGTCAATTGTAGCGCCGTTCAGGCCCATAGATGAAATAGTTTTATCCAGCTAGGAAAGTTATTTCGACCGCTGCACGACCGTTCGAGGGCGTTCGTGGATTCTTGTTTCATCGAATTGCACGGTGTTGATGCAGTTTTCATAGATCGTTCGGAAAGCAAGTGGCTTTTTATCAAGCGGTCCGTCTATCCGACACACACGCCCCGCGCATACACACGCCATTCGTCTTTCTGCGCGTTTCCTGCCGTCTGCGCTTCCGGCTCATCCCTTTGTCTAGCTGATTTATGAGCGTCGCGGTTGCTTCAACGTGGATCGAGCCCGTGGCGAAAGTATTGCACGGCCGAGTTGCGAAATGATCCTGTGAAATCTCAATTCACGGGATGGTATACCGTCTCCCTTTCTCTCGCACTTTGCCCTTATCCGTTCCTCCCTTGTAAGGCTGCTATCACAGTGGATCCGATGTCGGACGATTCGGTCGACGCGACGTCCGACGCGTCGATCTGACATTTCAAATGTGGTTTGGCCAGTGCGCGAGAACCTACTAATGTCGGATTTTCGAATTTTCTTGTTCTACCCCGACGTGGTAATAAATTCTGTATTTTACACTCTGCATTCTCATCCATTGATATCTTATAGAAATTTTTATATATAATATATTTTATATATATATATATATTTATATATATATTTTATATATAGCATATTTTTAAACAATTTATTGTTTTGTCCGTTAGAATTGTTTACCCTTTTAAAAACTGCATCCTCCAAAAATCTTGTTGATACGAAATCCTCTTGTCTCGTTTCGTTTAAAATAAAGTTATTACCTTTCCGGCAATTCTTGATAACATTGTAACAACCTTGGGGGACAAACAGTAAATTATTTTTCTTTAATGACATTTCTACGACGCCAAAATGTTTTTTATGCCAGCTAACTTGAAGTAGTACATGTAACAAATGGACATGGGGCACTTTCAAAGTAAACGACTCATATACTCTAACGTTTTCGCTATAAACATCAAAAACTCATTTTCATTTTCGCTCGTGCGTGTTTGCCGAAGTTAGACGTCGCGTCGGACGAAATCGAATCCACTGTGATCGCTGCCTAACGAGCGCTGGTAAGCGGCGCGACGGACGCGACGGGATATGAAGAAGCTCTGGTAAAACCTTCATGACCCGGCAATTTATTTCACCAAGCGTGAAAATAAAACTACAAACTCGCAGCTCGAACCGCTCGATATGATTCTGGAATCATGTTCCGAAAGCTCCCTGGAAATTTCATGCTCCAGGGATCAACCCATGCCCTGATTTGACTTGTTGATCCTTTAGAGACCGTTTTAGATGTTCTCGAAAACGATAAAGCACAATTTCATGTACAGTTTTTCTTCAATAACGTCAGGATTTAACTTCTCAGCCGTAAAGCTTGATTTCGAAAGTGGATCGCAAACATTCTTAAATATTTTATTGATAACTAGACTGCGGATCTTTGTGCGCGTAAAATATGCAAAAATCATATGCAAATACGCACATAACATATGCAAATATGCACAAAAAATATGCAAATATGCACGAAAAATGTGATCAGAATATCAGAACTAATACAAAGAGATATTTATCTCTCTCTCAATTATGTTATAATTAATCATTTATATATACGAAAACACCAAAATTTGCGTTACAATAACTTGCTAGTAATTTTTCTAGGTTTGCGATACTTGTTGTTGTCGTTTGTCAGTTAATATTGACTTATATGCTGAAAAAGTACGTTCTACTGTATCTATTTTAACACGAAATTGATCAGCACAATTGCCAGGAACAGCTCTTAGATGTTCGATACAGTTCATGAATATTTTCATTGAATTTGTTAAAGGTAAACCCACAGTTTCCAGTTTAAATGTACTTTTATTATCGCTAAATTTAGTGCAACTTGTGTCTGTTGCAACTATATCGTCTTCATCAAAATCTTCAACTACCTATTTACAGAAACAAAATGAAGATTGTGAATCAATCATTTTACTGTTTTCGGATGTTAAGAGAAAAGAATAGTCGAATTTCTTTAGTTTTATTTAAATTTTCGGCATAAAATATCGGAGTCAAACGAATCGTAGCAAAATATAGTGAAATTATAAAAGAAATATGTAATATACGTGGATATGCACATGATAAAAAACATATGCAAACAATTATAGGAACACAAATGAGAGGAACAATAGGAATAATAGGAAACGCAACCGATAGTTTGAGGAACCGTCTGACAAATCTAGTAAATTTGATAAACATGCGATGTAACTCGCAATTTTGTTTTGACGTCGTTAACATAAAATGCGGGTTATTACTGCGCATACTGTGACAACGGAACAAGTACCGCATTTAGTTAACCCTTGTTGTCAATACGAATGGGAAAGGGGACACGTGAATACATGATTGCGTAAATGGACAAGAAGCGCAGACTAGCTACATATCACTCAACACACAAATAGAAACAATTTCGATCAGATTCCAGATTCGATACGAAATTTGTAATTAGTTTTCAGTCGGTTTCTGACAGAAATTTCCACCGTTCACGAACCACTTTATAGATTAAAGTTTGTCGATTTCGCGATTTGATTCCCGAGGGAAACCTAACCGTCCATATCCAATTTATGAAATTTATTATTCAATCTGTTTGGCAGGACTAACTGTCGACTGCAATGAAAATCAGTTAACCATCGAAAAATTCATATTCGATGTCTAATTTCCGAATACAGATGCGAAGGTCATTACCGATATTACCATTAAGAAATTAACTCGTTTCTTGCAAAAATATACAAGGCGATCGATAACTGTGACACAACCGAAAAGAAGGTGATTCAAAATTGTTTCTGAGGAGATCTAGTTTCAAAAATCAGCGAACACGCGTAGTATTTGATAGAAATGGATTAACGAGTCTCTTCGTGCCGTACCGATTCTACTTCTTACAACTACTGAGCACACGAACTCGACAGATTTTCAAAGTCGATTTTTAGAAAATTTTCGACTTATTTGTTTTTTATGTACAATCACACCCATTTCGGTTGTACCATCAGTTACCGAATACCCTGTAAACAGAAAAGCGTACAGTTTGAAACGAATATAAAAATGTTTCTTCTCAATACCCTTTCATCTGAAACGATAAAATTTTGCTCCGCTATCACGAATGCTACGTAAACCTCGTAATTATTTCAATTAATTATGCTCAAAGCATATAGCGCCACGTGTTGGGAATCGGCTCCCTAAGCGCTGCCGAGCATTGTTAGAATGTAGCATCGCTATCGTTGTTATTTTACCAACCGTACTCGTATTTTTTGTTCACGTAACAACGTTGTTTAACGTCGGACAGTTTCGGGTAGTTTTTTTCGTTCGGAACGGTGGCGCAACGAAGTTAATTGCACGCCGAAATGAACACGGGCTAGGGAATAGGAACGATCGTATCGGCGCGGCGCGGCAAGGTGGTTCCTTCGTCGATCAAAATCGGTGTGGCGTCGGTGCCGAGTAGATATTCGTGCGCGGCGTGTTGTTTCATCGGAACTTGATAAAATACCAGTCGTTAGCCGCGGCAAGATCGTTATCCGGACAGGAATTATATCGAACGAAATTCCATGAAAATCGAGTACGCGGCTCGCCTGACCGAAGTGGTATTTATAACTTTCTGTTCGGTACCTTTATCCGCGTGTAGGTACGTTCGCGCAGCTATTGGAAATCGGCTTCCGCTAGACGGAGCGGCGGCGCTGCGGCGCTGCGGCGCTGCGGCGCGGCAGCGAGAATAGGTTGAACGTTGAGCGTTGCTCGCGATTAGGCGCGCGCGAGCGGAGCGATCCGGGCCTCCACGATCCCCTTAATTGACCGTGCCGAGACGGTATGGGGATGGGTTTTCGTTCGCATGTTCCTACCAATGATAAATAGAGAGATAAACGGCGCTCCAGTTACCCTTAATGGAACACCGCCTTTATCGTCTGATCTCCTCAGCGACGACTTCCTTTTTATCTAATTAACGCTTTTGTTTCGCGATCCCGACGGAGAATAAGAACGGCGTAATTCCTTCTCGCTGCAGATTACTTTGTTCTTTCTTCATGGGGGAGCGGACAGAGCGGGTGGCGCGAAGGGAAAAGAGCTCGGAGAGACAAACGCGCGGACAATTAAGCGTTAATGCTCGTTCCGGGCACGCGGAACCAGCACCGGTCCGCGCAGCCGGGGCTTGCGACACTTTTGATCGATTAAGTTGATACTCTTAACCGGTTGTTTTCTCTAGGTGCGACTTAGTTCCACCGGGACACAGTTTGATCATCTTTCCGCAGTCGCGGTTTACTCGATCGACTTTGAAACGATGCGCGATTGGTAGAGGATAGGGTTCCCATCTATAAAATTGCGAACCCAGGACGAATGGCATAAAAATCTCGGACTTTTCCGTCTCAAACCCGGTCACTTTTAACTACTTTATAAGTTAGACACGATACCATAAAGAAAAGTTTCGGACGGGAAATTCGGGAAAAAAATGTATATCTATCACATTATCTTTCATGTTTCCATTTCTACAATTTTCACTTATTGACGTAAATATGACACGCTTTCTTTCCTCAACGTGCGCGAACGAATGTTTGTACGTGTGTGCACACGCGTCAACTGCGTGGCATGCAAAGCGCATAAAGAAGGCGAGTAGAAGCAACATTGTCTCCTTACCCCTTCCACAACGCCATTCCTCCATTACCCAGCGGCGAGCATCTCCACGCTTCCGTCACGAGCCGGACGCGCGACGCGTTTCGTCTCTGTCGTAAAGTAAAAACACGGACAGATCGAAGCGCGGCTACAGCGAACGGATTCCGACTCGACGACAAGTCCCGTTTAACGTGGCGTCGCCGTTGGCCGAGCCAGAATCAATCCGCTGTAGCCGCGCTCCGATTGGTCTGTGTTTTTCGTTAACAACTCCTAAACGATGCCGCGGACGACATTTTTGCAAAGGAAAATGTCGCTTCGAATGATCACAGGAACCTCCCATTTCCGGATATTGAAGGAATTTTGAGACACCCTGTAGATTAAGAAACGAATCACCGTTCAACATTCAAGAGTAATAAATCGAAGAACACGCGGTGCAAAAATATTGTTCCCGCAGAGTTCCTCGATTGTTCCGCTTTCGTTGGTATGTAAATATTAAACCATAATATCCCGTCAATCCATCTCGCATTGGGTAACCAACGACGAAGAATCGTTGACCTATAAATTCTACGTACAGCAAACCGCGCCATTCCACCTATGGTCAGTTTACACGGCCGAGTAGCTTGCATTCGGAGCTTCAATTGTACGTACATTTTCATTCCGTTCGCGTATTTATCGACACCAATGGCGAAAGATAGAGAAAGATAGGACGCTCGTCAGAGGGAGAGAGAGAAAGAGAGAAAGAGGTCCCTATTCTCGCGGGTTTTAATTTCTGCTGGTTCCCAAAACGGCTGAAATTAAATCCACGAGTCATTTAATCGAACAGCGGTAGGCAGCGTCGTTTCGAAAATAAAAGCGGCAGGAAAGAAGGTAGCTGGGGTCTGTTGCTTTTCACGGCGCAACGACCATCGGGTTCCAATATTCGTTTTCCCCGTCAAAGGGTGTACTCGCCAGTCTAATTAGCGGATTAAACCAGGCGCGGCGCGCGGCGCTGCGAAAACTCCCGCTGGTGCCCCCGTTATTTTTGATTACGCACCGGTGCGGTGCGGCGCGACGCAGCGCGGAGCAGCGCGGCGGGGCGATAACATTCGGCCGCGCGTTTGAGCGACGCTGCGTGGGAGGCATGAGGGAGGAAAGAGTGCGTACGGGGAAGGGACCAGATGAAATCGTTCGAAAGAATTTATTTCAACCAACCGGACCGGTCCAACCCGCCAACTGTGCGTCGCCCGTTTATTCCGGCTATCGTAGCACCGCGATAATCGTGCCGAGTAATAACAATCGCCGCTGCCGCGCCGCTCCGCACCGACCGAAACGACATTTTCAGTTATTCGGCGAATTTGCAGTGTCACCGCCTGCACCGGTGCTCGCTATCTCATCTTGCACCGCGCCGAACCGAAGGTGCGAACGGTCTCGTAAATACACCTAGCTGAACACCACCACGAAAACGTTGTGCCCCCGGAAAACGCTGCGTATCGCCGGAACGAACATTCTTTTATTCCTCTCCCGTAAATTTTCAATTTGTTCCGGTATGTTGCTCGCCGTGTATTCCGATGCTTTATGGACGGGAGAAGTGTGCTTTCCTGCGGTGTGCAGCAGGATCCACTGATAGCGGTAGCGTTCCTTGCCACAGCATTCTATACCCGTCAAGTTTCGAGCTTGTACAAAAAATTTGTAAAGTTTTAGCATCAACTGCGATATTGGCGGCTTAATCTGTCGTATTTTTCTACACCCGAACGTCGCGTATTTATACCCACTGCTGCGTATCATGGTGCGGGCACAGGTATATCGATGACAGGTTCTAAACATGTATAAACTCAAATTGATCAAATCGCACCCTTGCGACAACAGCGACACAACTCAAAAAACTACTTTCTTTAGAAACAGCGAAAAACTGTTTCTAACGTAATAGAATATTGTAGAGGCGTCAAAAGCTATTATCAGGCGGAATGTAATCCCGAAGTAAACAATAATAATGTCATTTTAGCCTTACAACCTTTAAAAACAATCCTTTTGGCTTGTGACGTTTTTCATTTGTATATCTGATATCCGCACGGAACTGATATATTTTGAGTCGAGTCGAGTCGAGTTTTATCGTTGAACGACACAAATGTCACCTGGTAGCTAGACAATGAAATAACGCATATAACATATGTAACAACATTTACAGAATCCATTAATGGTAATAACTCGGAAATCAGGTATTTTGACTTGTGCGACTTTCGTCCCAAAGATGCGAAATGATTCGTATAATATACAGTTTCGGTAAGAAAAACATTCAGGTAACGTTTTTTTATCGAATCCACCTGTTTAGCACTACTTACGTCCACTGCGGGAGATGTTTTTTTATTTTCTTGCATGGCGATACGGAATAAATAGGTATTGTTGTATAAATCACAACTTTTTTCTGTCAGTGAAGTTTGCGATAATTGCAATAAATTGAAGTAATATCCAAAAGACTTTTAACAAACTAACTGTCGAACAAGTGAAAAAGAAAATTGATTTTGCGAAAAACTTTGAATTTTGTAAACTAAAAGTTGCGATTTGCGAACTATATAACGGTAGTATTTATTGGAAACATTGAGTAAATACTATATGTTGTGCACGCGTGTTTTAAGTATTTACCAGATAATTCCGTAACCGCATACTTCGATGAATGCTCCATCCTTTATGCACACCGAACTCGGTATTTGCTTCGAAAATCGATATGAGAAGCTTTTACTTGATTTTATGCATACAACAAACTTAATGCATAACTCATCCGTACGGATGTTCGTATCGATGTTAAACGTTCGAGCATAAAAACAATCGAACACTCGAACGTTGTAACATTTAAAGGGGTAGACTCGTTTCTAGACTGAGTTTCCGGGACTCGGTTTCAAAACTGAAAATTGTACACATTTATTCGGGGCAAAATATTTATTTTTACGTATTTTCCGTACACCCTCGGTACGGAAACGTACACCCCCGCTCAACAGTATGTGGACAACACGTTTAATTTTTTATGCGGTCTAGTTTAGACGGTACCAGAGAATATATATTTTAATAATAATTATGTGAGTTTCGTATTCACATATTTTTGAGCAGGCGTGTACACCCACTTTATCCCCACGTACACGCATGTACCCTATTACTTGACGGCTCTCGTTCCACGATAAAACAGCCATCTACTAAATACTTATTGAATTGTTCCAAAGATTACTTTTATAAAAACATAAATAACGGATAAAGGGGTCGTGCGAGTGGCATCCAGCAGACTTTTTCCCACAGATATAGTGAGCGACGAATGGTCGGCGCGCAAAGACTACGGAGGAATCCCTCGATTCTTCTGTTTCTGGCTCCGTGCTCGCTGCTGAGTTTTTTTGCACCGGCCGAAGACAGGCCGGATGCACGATTCGCGATCAACACTCGGGCATGGCTGCGCGTCGCGCCGCGCCGCGCCGCGCCGTCGAGCTGGTTCGGCCAGCCGAGCCTCTGGCTGTTGATTGAAACGGGTGACTTGCCAAAATGGCGAGCATTGTGGAGACCGGGACGTATTGTGAGTGACACTCGGCCGGTCCGCGCGGCGACGGTTTATTTTCCGAGAGAGGTCGGCGTGAAAAATGTAGCGGGGAAACCAATTCGCGTGTTGCTCCGTTCGCCGCTCCATTCGCCGTCCTAGCCGACTCGTGACAATACAGGAAAAGCTGGGGCCAAGCCATTGTACCGAAATTAGACGCGGTTCCAGACCGACTTTTCATTGACCCTCTTCACTCGTTCGTTTAACCCGACCAGCTTGGTCGGCATTGTTTCGCCTGGAAAAAAAACCGAGAGAGACTAATTTTTTAACGAGCTCCGAAACCTCGCCGTTCCGAACCAAGTCGGAGCTCTCGGGGTCGTTCCGACCATTTTGCGAATGGCTTCTCTGTAGATCCTCTCGCGAATTTACGTTGCGAAGCGTGTCCCGCGAACTTTGTTCGCATGAAATATCTTCGTTCTTTCAAACGATACGTGAAAATGTTGGAAATTAAAATTGTTGGATTTCATAACTAAACCTACCACCGCGAGCTAATAGGCCGGATCAGAGATTTTATTCGACAATCGCTAAAATTTCAAAGATCGTTTCATCGAATCGAAACATCGAACGGTACTATAAAGATCCGTTTCGGAAATTTCAAGGTCGACTTTGTTTTTTTTTATTGGAATACTATATTTTTTATAACAAAATATGGAAGACTGTCGAATTCTGAGTAACAAAGTATTGACTAGTTGACGAATAGTTTCGGTTTTACGGATTTTTGACCGCTTTTTTGCCATTTCGCATAGTAATTCCACACAGTGGTGCGGAGTGGTCCGAACGGAAAGTCCAACGCCGGTCCCTACGGACCGGCGTGGCACTTAACGTGTTAAATATCCTCGCACGCGGTCGGAGCAGGATTGACGACCCTGCGAAATTCAGCTTGCGAATCGCGATACTCGAGGACGCAACAGATTGACAGCTTGCCATTTTGGCCAGTTACCCGTTTCAATCAAACAATCAGAGGCTCCGCTGATAGAACCGACGCGGCCGAGGTCCGAGCGTCGATCGCGAAATCCTGCATACGGTTTGTCTTCAGCTGGCGCAAAAAGAACATCCAGCGGAGAGGTCGGGCCAGAAACAGAAGAACCGAGGAATTTCGTAGTCTTCGCGCGCCAACTATTCGTCGCTCACGATGTCTGCGGGAAAAAGTCCGCTGGATCTCGCTCCGACGACCCCTTTCTCGGAAACAACAATCCGTGCCGGCCAAATGGTCAGAGAAATTTATGCGCCTTTTGTGCGCGGGAACGCTTCCGTTTCCGTCCCTGGAAACGCATATCGTGCTCCCAGATATAATATCTTCTTGGTACGCTGCGTAATTATCGGAGGCATATTTTCCCGCGGACAGAATCTGTTTTGTTATTTACGAGGGAGAGTTTATGTAAACAGCATGTAAGAAGAAGACTTTACGGGCATTTAATTTAAATAATGTATTCGGTTGGGTTATATTCGCTCGATGCCACGAAAGAAATTAAAGAAATGGTTGATTTCGGTAACTTATATACATACCGAAAGTTTTATTAGAATCGGTCAACATTGTAACGAGCTACATACGTTTAAAGATGAAAGCTTAACGGTGAATGTCGCAGATCGTCAACTTAATAGTGTCCCCGACCGCAGATCTCTTATCGCTTCGTCAAATAAACAAACACACACACCTGAGCGAGTTCAGACAGAAACATCGGAAGCTCTACGACGCATCGAATCGAAGAGACACAGACCTATGCGAGACACGAGTGCTTTCATATCTTTATAAATAAAATAAAGATACTTTACTAAAAACTTTGTTAAAGTAGCTAAAGATATGTGAAAAGAATGAGCTTATCAAAACGCATGAATCGATAAACCGGTGTGCTCTCTAGCTACGACTGGACTCGAATGGCGACTCCTTGCATTACCTATCCGGTCGCCGTCCTTTACATTATTTTCGTGCGTTTCGCTACGACGCTCGTCGTGGTTTGTTTACATTTTTTCGGGTGCGCCGCTACAACACTCGTCGTGGCCTAACCATATGTAAACTGTGTCGTCGCCTGTGCATTGCATTCTCTACATATTTACGTTCGTGCAAGTTTATCGTTCTATCTTTACTTTTTTCTATTGCTTGAATTGCTTCGCTCCATATGATCTCATTTTTAAACAATCGATGATTTACCAACCTTCTTCGTCTTTTCGTACAAAGCTTTTCGTAAATCTTCGAGCCGCTTCGAAAAATAAGAAAATCTGCGATCCAGACGTCTACGTTTGAAAGTTTTTACACGGCTGATAAAGAAGGTCCGTCTCGAGACGAAAGACATTTGCATAAACTGTTGCGGTATGGCTATTACTGTTGGCCTGTTCTGCAGCTGACCAGTCAAGACCGAAGGTGAAGAGACCGCTGCACCGGCAATAGCTGTAACCTTGAATCCACGCAGACATTCTAAACCTCTTCTGCATCGTCGGGTTTCGCCGGTGGAAGCTGTTCGCAATCTACAAAATTCCCGGACGCGAAGGAACGCAGACTGATTGGGGCGGGACAGACGACGGAGCATGTTTTGAGGGGAAGAGAGATCGAGCGGTTTTATCGAGCACGAGGCAGGCTCGTTGGCCATTCGCATTTTTCATTGGATCAGCAGGTGCGTCGGAATCGGAGGTTGCTCGATTCATTTCCGTAGCTTTGGCCAGGCGTTCCATCGGAAATAATTACCCTGTCTGCAATCGGGAGCCGCTGATCATTCTCGGTCGGCCTTGGAGCAACGTTTTTTTTCCACGGGGGTAAGACCGGCTGCTTTCAGCGACGGAAATAATGCGTCTCCGCGGGATCGTACGCCTAGGCGGAATTGTTTCCGCGACCAAGGCCGGGGCCGTAGCCGGGACCGGGGCCCCACCCAGCCTGATTCTTGGCAAGCATCGTTGATGAGGATGAACGATGAAATGGCTCGCCGCGGTCTGCTGGTCTGCCCACTGGTATGGAGTCGTGTGGTTGATGAATTGGTGCTGCGCAAACCGCCCTCTGCCCTCCCCATTCTTCTGTTTTCCACCCTTCCTCCCTCCCACCTTTCCAACCTTGCCCTCTTTCCTGCTTTCTTCGTTGCCTTCTCTCCTTCGTTTCCCCCTTTCCTCTCCGCGCTATTATATCTATTCTTTCTTCCATTATAATTTTTCCGGGCAACGTCCGTGGCCACCCCCATTCCTTCCTTCGTAATTGTTTCCTGAGATATCTCTTCTCCGCTTTGTTCTTCGTAGATCGTCTTTGCATGGAGATTCCTGAGAAATCTTGGCACTTTGTCGTGGAACTTAGAGTTGTCTGGGTTCAGACATTCGTGTAGCGCTATTAACAGTTGATCAAAGTTGGACGCTGCTACCATGGAATTGTTTCTCTCGGTATTGTTCTATGCTGTCGCGATACCACTGCATTTAGAGAATTAATATTTGCACGTGCTTTCGGTGATGCAGACGTATCGAATAACGGTAACAGATCGTTGAAACTTCAACGCAACAACATATTTTTGAACCGTTCAAAGGTATTATCCGCTAAAAAGAACCTGGATCAGAATCTGTGAAAATGTACCAAAAAATAGGTATTAATATTTTTTAAATACATTTTACAGCGTATTGGACGTATACAGATACTGATATTTTTGAAGTGTTCAAAGGTATTGTCTGCTAAAAAGGACCTGGATCAGAATCTGTAAAAATATAGTAAAAAATTGATCTTAATATTTTTTAAATAAATTTTACAGCCTGTACATGCCTTGATCTGAAAAAAACTCTCGGATTCGTATTGTTTTTTAGATCCTGCGGTTCTACTATTTCTTCGTAACCTCGCTGTATCGTGTTTGGCGTCATTTTAACCAGAATAATGCCAAAAATAAGTTGGCGAATGTCATATTTTTGTTACCGGTGTTGTTCGTATCGAAGCGTCAAAGTTAATCTTAACAAATAATTTTGAAACTACTTTTGCGTGGTTTTATCGCGTTAACCTGAAAAAATATGGTGACAATAATTTAAATGAAATATCTTCAAAGTAAGGACTCCATCAAAAGTAGATTGTCGCTTGCTTAGCCCAGTTTATGAAATGGAAGTAATTGATTTACCGTCGTACAAAGTCAATTACGAGAGACTTCGGGTCTATATACAACCACTCAGGCCTGGTTTCTGTACACCTAGTATCCGACATCGCGTCGCTTACGATCATTGCCACTTTCGTGGGACACCCCCAAGGATTCTGATATCGTTATTCGTTGGTCGAGAACGAGCCTGGGAAGCTTTAATGGTACCTAATAATCGAAGGGTTGCTCGTAACAACGTGAGGTAAATTAAGGGTCGCGGAACTTCGGCTGACGATAGATGCTTGTTGATTTTAGTAACATCGACATTCCAGTTTCAACTCGTTATGTCGGAAGCTTCGAAATATGAAGATTTTTATGTAAATAATTGTCTATTTCTTACGAAAATGTACGAGCGAAGCTGTAGATGCTATTTCTTGATCTGTACCTTTTAGAAACAAAAGCTATACAAGGAAGCTAAATAAGGAAAGCTTTTTATTTAATACAAAATTTGTTAATTGTAGCGCCATTAATACTTCAATTTCTGTAAATTTAAAAATATTCTTGGATGCAAATAAAAGAAGGAGTGCGATGAAACAAAAGTAATGAAATATTTCATCGAAATCGGTTGATGCGGGAAAAAACGACAGGCATCGAAAGATGTAAGAATTCTTAGATATAGGCTAAAAATCGAGAAAACCTGCAATTTTTACCATCTTTAAACGTTTGTAGCTCATTGCTGCGTCGACCGATTTTGACAAAATTTTCAAAATATATTTGATTGACTCAGATTTATACGACGTAATTTTTAAATTTTTAGTGTAGCCCCGCATAAAAAAAGTTGTAAAATGCAACAATTGCAATTTTTGATAAAATTTCTTTTCACATCCTTTAGTAAACTAATTGCTTTAGCTTCCGAAAAAAGTTCAAATCGTATAGCACAATATTAAAAAAGTCATCGTCATTTTTAGAGCGTCCGAATATTAATTCGAGTAACTGTATTTCAAATTCATCAAAATCAGTGGAGTCCCCTTTTCTAAATAATTACCAACAATTTTCCATTTCTAACATAGCAGCAGATAAGTTTACATTATTATTCCTAATTTAATAAAGCAATCATTCGGAAGAGTAAAATTTCAGTAAGCATCTACCCATAAAAATTTCAAATTTATTCGATTTAGTTGATAGATTCGCTTTGGTCTTTCGAGGTACAGTACTGTGACATAGATTGCGAGGGGATACTATTTTTGTGTGACGTATATAGCGAGAGGATACTATTTTTGTGTGACGTAAATAGCGAAAGGATACTATTTTTGTGTAACATATAATAGCGAGGGGATACTATTTCTTTGTCACCGCGTCGACCGTGGCGAACGTAGAAAAGGACGGGGCATATAAACACGGACCGCGCGCGCGCGCGTAACCGAAAACTTGCTGCATACCGTCAATTAAACCATTAATTACAGTTGAAATTATATCGTGTTTCGTGTCATTTTAATAAGAAAAATGCCACAAATTATTTGATAAAAGTCCCATAAAAAAAGTAATGAAAAATAAAGAAGTTTTGTAATTGGATTACTAGTGGTTCACACCGATATACCCAACCCGGTATCGGATCACGCGGCATGTTTACATTGCTCGACGACCGAGGCAGCTCGAGCTTCTTGGAAAGAAATAAACTTTATTATCGTAAATAATTTATGTTGATCTATATAGATAACAAGTAATTCTTTTTATTTAAAAGTTATTTAAATAACAATCAACTTTTCATTTAAATATTTATTTAAATCAGCATTCGCTTAAATAATGTCCAACTCTGGCATCTGCTACATAATTATCTCTTGTAAATCGGGAATACAATTTTCAATCGTTTCGATCGGCCGAAAGTTTCTCGTGCTGCTCCATCGCGTCGAAAAAATTGTTCGTTCGCGCGATTCCGTTTGTTTCAACCACCGACAGGGCGAAATAACTAATCTGTCTTCGTTATACTCTTCGCGGACAACGGCTTCGAGAAACGAAGAAGGGTACCGTTCAACGATTTCGTATACATGATGTATTGCGGGCGCCGCGCCATCAGTGCGGAAACTTCGTCAAAGTTTCGTACGTCTCTCATTAAAACTTGCCTATTCAGCGATGAAAAATTAAATTTCGCCGAGTAATTTGCTCAACAATGTTTTTCAACCCCCGCCCGCCCACGGGAGAACGGCAATAAATTACGTTTTAATCAAATTCTTCGTATCCAGAGAGGTTGGGTACAACGGACGAATACTGATTGCCACGGATAATGCGATGGCGTATTAAACGGCGGCTGTTTAACCGGAATCGAACCGTTCCCCGAACACGATGCCCGGCAACAATGTTTTTATATCCGGCCCGATGACTAACGAGCGATATTTTCCGGTGAAAATTTCGCCGAGCCCGCGCGCCACGACACTGTAATTAACTTCCCTCGACAGAGGGTACACGCGCTTGCTAATAAACAGCCAATGCCCGAACAACAATAGTTCTCAGGTAATTTTCGAGCGCCGCGCCGAGCCGGTTGAAAATTCTCCCCTCTACCGCGCCTTTCGGCCGGATAACTTTTGAAAGGGTTTTCATTTGCTGTCGTTTAATTTCGCGCTTAATCCAACTAACCGAGATGCGTCGATGCACAAGTGTAAAAAAATTATTCAACCTGCGCGTAAAACACTGTTTGAAATATTCTTCACGCTGACGCAACAACGCTAATAATGTTGATATCGAAAAGGCATCTTCAACCTAATAAACAACGAAACTTATGCAATTTTATATTGATTTCGAATGTTTTTAATGAAACAGCTATATTATTCGGTGCATTCTACATTCAGATTTTTACAGTCGCTGATCACGAGTGTCGAATGAATCTTTATTACAGAATGTTAAGTCGTTCGAAACGCATCAAGCTTTAAAGTCTATCGCATCGATACGGCAAAATTATTTATTAACTTATATCGTTGGTTCCACGTGTCACCGTCGGTACATAAGGTTTTGATGCATGGACCATCAGCAGTTAGAAACTGCATTTTTGAAGCGTCGCACAAATTATTTAAAACGTATAGAACAGAATACAGTCGAAAGAGCTTACGGATAAAACAAATGTGGACGTACTTCACAGGTTGACGGTACATTCGGATCCATACATTTTTCAGAGTGATATTCAATCTATAAAATATCTAAGAACCGAATACCATCTGAAGTTTCACCACTATCAATGGATGTATCGATAGAAAATCAGTGTATCGATTCTGATTTTCAGAATACACAGACAACGTTAAGAACAGTATTTAGCAAATGTATTAATATTCTTATATTTGTTTCGTACGCTTTACTATTATAAGAATACAGACATTTTTTTATTAAAACATAGATGTTTCAATGCGATGTTCAAACAAATGTTCATAGATAGACAAAACGTATATATTCTTATGTAAATATATAAAATAACTTCTTTAATTAACATGTAATTTTTTTCACAGACGATCAATTAAAATATTAATCTAACATTAAATTTGTGATCAACGGCCCCAAAAACCCTATACGGTACTTTTAGAAAGGTTTTTAGCGTTCTTCTAGTGTTTTTAATGCTCGGATAGCTTCTGGGCCTTTTTGCATACTGCGTGTCGTGCGTCGAAATTGAAAGTGCATACAGTTTCGAATTCTTTTTCTTTCATTGTTCTCTGCTTTGTGACCAGATAGTGGCCTCGTTAATAATTTCTGCCGGATGAGTATACGTCGGAAGATATAGAAGAGAGGAAAAAGAGAATCGAGCGATATCTCGTTAATATTAAATTCTCGGTGCATAGACAGGTCGACATGGAAAAGATAGTAGCTGGAACGCTCGCTTTTTCGAGCAGAATCCCGTTTCAGAAAGTCTTGAATCCTCCACTGTCTCGTGTGTATTTCAAGACGTCACACATTTTAATCTGAAACAGCATGGCGGACGACACTGGAGAAATTTGCAGCGATTTCTTCTCCGGTTTCTTCCTTGAGAGTTGAAAGTGAATACGGGAGAATGCGGTACTCTCTGCGCCTCGCGAAAACATCTGATCACGGCCGAGGAAAGCGTGCTTTTCCGGTATTAATTTCATATCATCGACGCGTCTACATGTTCCGATCGAAACCACAAATTTCATCCACTTAACGATACCGTCTGTCAGAAATCGCGTTCCAACGACGCTATTGAAAGGACCGTTTCAACGAGGTATGAATTGTCATAGAAAACTGTCAACAGCAGCGGATCAATTTTTAATGCAACGTTAAGCGCGGTTAAATAAAAAATAACGCGATTGCGGATGGAACCGGAAAATAATATTGAAATGCCGGCCAGTCGGCTTTCGGCATTGCTGGGTAGTAATTAACCAATATGCGAGATATCAACTTGCTGACACTGATTTTACCGGAAAAATACATTTACGTTCCATTGAAAATGATCGGTAAATAAAATGTTAGGAACATTTAAAAAACAAAAATAATAAAAAATAATGTTTTCAGTGAAAATATAGGATTGGAAAGAAAGTAATTTCGGTATTTTAAGGTGAAATAAAATCGAATTTCTTTGTTCAAGCGATGAACTTTAATCGATAAAATATTTTCTCATTTATTCTTTTTGACAAAAGATCAGCGAACAAAAGGGAAAGTATGTGTTCATTAAAGTTCATTGTTTGAATAAAAAAATTGGGCTCTATTTCACCTTAAAATATCGAAATTACTTTCTTACCAACCCAATATTTATCCGTAAATATTTTTGTAAATACTAAGCCTCGAGGAAAATTTGTTAATAAACAACACAAGTTTAATATTCATCGTGATAGACTCTGTTCAGAAGTTTATTCTTTTGATAAACGCGTTCCTCGAGTAAAGAACAAAATTCAATCTATATTTATATATGTATGTATGTGATCGTGCTCTATTCGGTAACATTTGGTATAAGCGAATAAGCTAACGCAAGCATCATCCAGGGGTGTGCGAGATCCCGAAATATCGGGTCGGGAACACGAAATTTTTTCAGGATCGGGACGGGTATCCGAAAATTTCGAGACTCTCGAATTTATCGGGATTATAAATATATTATATATATGTGATATAATATAAATATTTAATTATTATACAAAAGTGTTTTCGTGGAAAGAGTATTGTCCGTCACGAATTCTTTTCAAGAGTGTCGTATGTCATATTCTCGAAATTTTCGGAAACCCGATCCGACCCGACTCGACCTCTTCCTGAGTCGTCCCGACCATCGAGTTGCCGATATTTCAAGTTCTCGCACACGGCTAGTATCATCATATTTGAAAAATGTCATGGACAAAGAAAGGTTTTCCTATCAAGAGAATCATACCAGAGTCGCCAGATCGGGAAATTGACTCGAATCGAGGGGGGAAAAAGTTACCTTTTCTCTGTCGGTGCTGGATTAGCTGGATTAGAGTCACGTGATATTGTGACACATGCACGACAGAGACGGAACGCATCACGCGACCGGGCCGTGGCGGAAGCGAGGGGAAATAGTGTCGTAAAAGAGAAAGGTAGAGTGGGGAGACAAGGTCACAATCTGGTGACATTGAACCAAACTGCTTGTTAAAACAGTTTGTTCCAAAGTGAAAAAGTTTTAGGGAGAATTAAACGTATTCGGACACGATTGCGATTTTGGAAGTCGTAATTCTTGGAGTGGAGGACAGACATTAGGGAAATGGTATCGATACAACTTCCAACACGGCAAACTCCATTAACTATATCGCCTTACCAAACCGGATCGTTGGATACAAACAAAGTTTGATATAATGTACTGTTCACGCGCGTTTCTTCTTTCAGTAATGTCCAAGTTTGCAGTTTCGTATAGCAGTATCTCTCCAAGACTTTAGGCACGTAAGCCCAATAACTCTCCGTATTTGATACTTCAAAACTACGCTCGATAGTAGATCGGAAGTCTCTACCATACCCTTTCCAAGTTTCTATCTACAAACTGTATAACAGCGACAGCCACGACAATCGAAATTAAACGATTGTGTTTTATTTAAAAAATCCTATCAAATTTTTAAAACATCGGTTCCATCCCTTCGAGACCCTAATTATAAATCGTCTAACGATAAGACGCTGAAACACTTGAAACACACACACACGAAGCTTTCCTATTAAAACTGAAAAACATTTAACAACGCGTACCGTGTAAAAAAATATTAAAAATATTTATTAGAAATATTCCTTCGTTTCTTAAACAAACGAACAAATACGCAAGACAGACATTATGATTCAACAAAAAATTGCACAATAATCTCACAATAATATATAGATAATACAATATATTGTATATATTATATGAAAGTTGACGTTGCATGTATTTTGAAATAGTCGCCGCTTGCACCGAATAAAAGTCGAAGAAGCAACAAAAAGTAGCTAGATGTTGCCCCAGTGTGGAAGTAACTTTAAATATTTAGAAATGTTTTAACTTTCACCGATGCAATAATATAATTGTGAATCATTTTAACTAGCCGCAATGATTACCTTGCACAATTTTTGAGACAGCACCTCCTTGAAGGGGATGATTCCAGAGGTCATTTGAAGTAACTTTTTCCTTTGCGATAATGTTCTCTGCGGCTTTGTTAAGGAGTTATCAACGAAAAACACAGACCAATCCGAACGCAGCTACGGCTCGGCGGACGGATCTCAGTGGAAGACCCTGTAGCCGCGCTCTAATTGGTCCGTGTTTTTCTTTAATAACTCCTCGAAAAAGCCGCGGAGAACATTTTCGCAAAGGAAAACATTACTTCAAACGACATCAGGAATCACGTATTCGATGGAAGTACAACATTTTTGGGGCACCCTGCATCGTGTAACAAACGCTTCTGGCGTTAAATTAAAGAATACAAGGCTAAAAAACCGAATTTTCCATGGACCTAAAAATAAAAATCACATATCTCTCTGCCGTATAATTTTTCAATCGTGCGTTACGCTGAAAATTTTCCAGAAATTTAAATCGCATAATACAGAGAGCGAAAAAGAAAGAGAGAGAGAGAGAGAGAGAGTGTTGGAAAAACCGAGCGCGCGGCTGAAGTATCTCGCGAGTCAGGTGTTGATTACGGATTATCGGCTTAATAATATTTACACGTGCGACGCATAAATAATCTATTGCCGGCCGTCGACGGTATTTTGCGACGCGCGTCGCTAGGCTTGTTCATTCATGAATTAGTGCACCAACGGGACAATAATTTGCGCGATCGCATATTGCACGTTGCCGGGCTGTGCCGTTCCGGTCTTGCTCGACGCGTGTACGTCTGCAACGTTCATTACGATCCTATCTGGCTTGTCGCGATGACACATTGTGATAAGTTCTGACAAATATTCGTGCTCGATCCGTCCGGTCCCCCTCTCTCTCCCCGTTTCTCGAATCGCTCCCCGTGTTCGCTGCTTCGTCCTCGCCCTCGTCGCCGTCGTCGTTCTCGTCCTCGTTCTCGTCGGAAGCAATTCCATTGGGAGTCAACGCTCGCGCTGGCGAATAGGATTTCTCGCGTTAATTAAAGACTTCTTGTAGTTAAATGTAATTTGGTAGTTCGGCGTAACGACGGCGACGACGACTCCGTCGCGTTACGTCTGTTCCTTGTTGTTGTTGTTGTTATCGGTGGTGGTGATGTGGTTGTTGGCGTTCCGTATTAGAACGAAACGCGAATAACGAGCAAATCGGTCTTATAATCACAGCAGGATTAGTTCTCCTGCGAACTATGTTTCATGCTTCGGCTTCTGGGGTACACGGTAACTCCGGTTCTAACATTTCCGCTTTCGAAAGCTGTCGACCGATGCGCAACGTGTAAACGCGTAATATGCGCTGGTTCGTGCAACGCAAACAAATCTGGGATACCGTTTCGAAGTGCCTTCCGTTATCCCAGAGTCTAAGGAAGGGCCCGTTAGATAGCCTTACGAAGAAGTCCTCTGTCAGGCCCAGGACGAAACGTTCCCTTCCCTTTTCCTTCTCTTACGCAAAATGTACGTACATCGGGCGCCGCCAAACCGACTTGTACAAAACGATCGTACGGCAAGTATGGTCATTGAAATCTGATTAATTTCGAGCAGTAATGGAAACCCGCGTAGCGAAATCCGGTTATTGAAATTGACTGGGATTCGCGAGTATCCACACACCGAACTCGATCCTATGTTTGGTCGACGCAATTTGTCTGGCAATTCGTCGGCGCGGCTCTCGATGTTAAAATGCATACGTTCTCGCGTTACAGTGCCGTTTAAAAATGTCAAGCGCAGGGCGTGCAGGTAGTTCAAGCGTGGCCGTCACAAAGGTGGCCACTTGAAACCGGCGAACAGCTGCATCTCAATGTGACTCGCATTATCAACGGCTGATAGATCCGCAGGTGTAAAAGAAAATTGAGGCTGCGCGTGTTAGCTGGACGAAGCGAGCCTTTGATTTTCACGTCGATACATGGATGCACAGAGGCAGCCGTCGGCGTGCAACCAGCCTTTGCAGCTCCCTCTCTGGCTGACGTCGTCCGTTTTTTTGCCCTGCCTCCTCGCGGATTAACCGGTCTGTGTAATTACATTAACGTATCGAATTTAGCTGGGAGACGGCGCCGCGCCGCGCCGTCGGTATGCGGTATGTGCTCTCGCGACGACGCTGTCCCGTGTTCGTTACCATCGACGTTGAATCCAACCAATTAATAGAGCCCGTCGCGCATCGCGTCGGCCCCGTCGAAAAGTCACCGGGCAGCAGCGAAACTAAATAAATAAACCGGGACACGCTTTGATCACCGGAACGCCTGCGCCGGCATGGTGAAATATTAACGGGGATGAGTCGCATCGATATTCATTGTTCCGCGTCGTCATTTTCAGTTTTATATTTGGCGTTTTTCAGCGGCGCGGTGGCCCGGACACGGATTTATGATCACATGCGGCCACGTCGCCGACAAATAAAAACGCGACGTCGCGTCGCGTCGGTGGCACCACGCTGAGAGAACGACGACGTCCGCGTGTCCGACGGACGTCCGGCTGACGCGAGACGTCTTGTGGCTGTTTCCATTTCGCGAAGCAGTCCTGGATAGCTTCGTTTGAAATGGCCTTTAAGGTCCGAGACGAATTTTCTTTGATGTCATCGATAGTCTGAAAACGGCGTCCTTTCATCGCCGATCGATGTTTCATCGTCATTGGATTGTTCAAGGACTTGCCGACAAACGTTCACACGATTTTCTTTCTGTTGTTCGGTCATCGAACAAGGAACAAATTGTGCCGCGACTCGACGCGTGTTCAATTTTTCAGTCAAAATTTCATGGCACGACCCTCGCTCGCGAAACTTTATAACTTGCTAATAATTTGTCGAAACGGGACAATCATCTTTAATTCGTTTCAGAGATATTTATAGAACAGCGCTATATCAATAAACTGTTACAAAAGAAACGCTAGCGTGGCGTTTGATTATTAAAGATTTTCTGAAGTATATTTTCGTTGCTCTTAGACTATTTCGAGCGTTCAAGGTACTCGATATAATAATTCTTTAATCGTCTGGAAATGGATTAGACCGTTACGAAAAAATAAATACTGGATCTTGTTCCGTTTGATGCTTCCGTGGAAAGTTTTATTAATATTTAGGTGTATTATTCGATCTCCGGCTCTGTCGGTAGACGAGATCGTATCGAGAGAACATTGATCTTTGAACCGACACCGAGGAAGACCGAATTCGACCGGAGACAGTTCTTACAGTTCTGAAGTCAGTTCGGAGATGTCGTTCAAAATTTTTGTGGTCGGAACAAGGTTGCCTCGGGGAACGAAAAGTTTCTTCTGGTCATCGAAAACAATTTTATGAGTTTACTGTACCGTCTCCACCGACGGTACAGTTACCTGTATCGATCGCACGAATCTTTGAGTTTTCTTTTATCGCTAGGAAACAGAACTGGAAATTCTGACTGCATAGCGAACTGGTTATTATTAACAAGCAATTAACAAGTTAAATTACAAGTTAAGCGTCGATGTTACAGCTAATATATTAAATTTATAACATTTGTAGGTCCAATATGACATTCTTGAAAAAATAGGCCACTAAAAACTACAATATACCCTTTGAACAAAATCCGAAACAGTACTCCGAAAAATGTCCAATTTCGTTAAAACTTTTCCACTAAAAAGTAGGACAAGTCTGGGGGGAAAACCGGACGGATGGCAACCCTATCTGCACCCGACTGTCGACATCGTTACCATCTCCTAATGGACGATCGTTAGTCATAAAAGTCAATTTTACCGTAATTAATCTTTACCGGTGATCGGACTGCAGATCTTTATGCGAATTCTCATTTTCATAGTTAAATGTACGAAGACCGAAACAAAAGACTTTCTTTAGGTGATCAGAAGATTCCCAGCTATGAAAATAAAATAAAAATATTATACGTTGTTAATGCACGCAACTTGTTGTATTTCAGGCACGCGACATAAACGCATAAACGTTCTCTGTCTACCAACGACCAGTCCGCGAGAGTTTCTGTAGTTATAGGATCTCTTAACCTAGGAAATACAGTGCAACGACAATTGTAGAAAACTTTAACATGTATGTCAGGAAAACAGTACTTTCGGTACAGAAACTAAAATTACATATAACTCGTTTATGGTAAAGTTGAAAATTTAGATGTACATCGACGCGTATAGTTTAATCCTGAAAGTTCTGCGAGCAACTATTGTAATTGTTCGTGTAACCTAGTTCGTGTAACCTCGAGGTAGCCCATAGTTAAACGTTCCGTAGTACCGCTCTCAAGGGTAGAACTCTCTAATTGATACAAACCTCGGACGGGATTATCGATACCTTCCAATATAAGTTCTACTCCCTACGGTAGAACTAAGGGCCATACCATCGAGTGGTCGCACCATCTCAAAACTCATCCCCGCACAGCTACGCGACACAGGTCTCGTCTCATCTAACGATGCATCCGAAGTTGCAGGCCTAGCAACTTTTGTCGCTTTGTTTTCAGCAAGTCCACGTTTACTTGACCATTTTTCGGCAGCATCCTACTTCGTAACAAACAAAATAACGTAGCGATACTTATGCGTAGTTCAATCGTTTCTATGCAAAATAAAAATTTCCTATCTCGATCGTTACATACAGGAGTGCGGTAAAAATTCATTTACATTCTTGATAATTTGAACGGGTTGGACATGATGTAACGGCATGTTTAAATTTTTCTCATATATTTATGGTTTTGTATATCATTCCCATTTCCATCGGGTTTTTATATGTATACAAGGTGACTCACGGTAAGTGCCGTTTGATGTAACTCCTGAACGGCACATGGTAGGACAAAGATTAGACACAGCTCAGGTTTGGATTAGTTCTGGATTAGGTTTGGGACCTAAACCTAATCCATGCATTTAAATGTAATTTTGTTTGCAAAATCGGGGAGGAAGCAGCACATCGACAAGTTTACCGCAACACCATTCGCGAACTCATCGGCACCGGTGAAAAATAAGCAAAACCGAATCTGTCGAGTCGAATTCGACGCGACGCTATTTATAGTTGGAACGCGATACGATGTCGAGCCAGACCGTAGACAGAGGACGACGGAGGGTTAAAGATCCGAGCGATCCAAATGAAAAAGTTTCACGTTCTACGAACCACGCGCAAGGGTGAGAACCCCATTCCGTTTGAATCGGTGCGGTGGATAAAACGGTGGGAAGATGGTAGGCGCGCAAGGGGGTACGCGGTGGCGGCTAGGTAATAAAGAAACGACGATCGTTCGAATCACTTTCGCGAGCGCGGGACGGCAAGGAAATATCCTGGCGCGGTGAGGTACGTGCCAGTTCCCGCATAAAATACTTTTCCCCTTTAATCGAGCTGTCGTCGAAGTCACGTAGTCGGTGCCGACGCTGCAGAACAGATCGTTTATTGCGATTCTGAGCTTCCGAGGCGGTTATACGACCGCGTTAAGTCATCGTCTTCAATTAAGGGTAATCGGTAAATTGCTCGCAACCCCCGGCCACTGCTTCGGCCCGCCCACACCCGGACCGTTCTCCTAGCCGGTTTCTGTCGCCATCGTGACAACGCCAGGGCCACCGGCGCGGCGCGCCGCGCCGGAAGATACGGCACGAATTCTACTTCTGGCTGTCGTCGGCGTTCGCATGCATTATAGCTATCTCGACATCTGCGCCACCGGGCTGTCGCGCGGCCTCCGGACGATTCAACGTTAAACTTGCCCGGCGAGGGTGACGAGCGAAAAAAACGAACAGACGGAGCACTGGTTCACGGACGGAGGAACGGGTCGACAGGGTCCCGAGTGGCCCCGCTGCGATACGCGACAAGATTTTTCGCCGATTCCGTCGGAACCACCGCCAACATGCTGCACAACTAGCCCTGCCATCTATAAAATCACTAATCTTAGGTAATGTTGCGAGCCGAGGTTTAAGGTCGTGGTTCCGCTGACTCGTAACTTATTTAAATTAAATGGATACACCCTGAGCGGCAAAGGTGTATCGTCGTAGGATACCAACGACTGGGAATTCGAACGGGACTGTGAATACGAATACTCGAATAATTTTTATTTCGTGCTCTCGAAGGGACGAGGAATAAACTGCGATGTCTTCCAAATAGACAAAGAGCTCTGTTCCTTGTAGGCCAGTCAAAACCTGATCCACGAGTCTGTGGAAGGTGGGTGGCGCGTATTTCCATAGGGTTGAAGATATCGTGGTTCCAGCTCTATTTCCCCGTCGCTGTCGCTTGCGTCGATGTCCAAGACATGACGGTAAAGAGAGCAATAAAGTATCGGAAATTTTCGCCCAGACATCGACATTGTTGTCCGTTGCCAGATACTTTCCAGCCGTATCCGAGTCACAAAACAATAAATTCATCGAAGAGATACGTAAGCACGCGTCAACATCGAGTGATTTATGAAAAACAGAACTCCTAGATATCTCCGTTACGATCGAGGATAGAAGAAGACGTTAAAGAGTAAAGTTGCTTTGTTCGAGGAGGCAAATATGGCGATACAGTTTTGTTTCGTTATAAGTCGATGGCTCGGGACGGCTCTCGACGTGTCGCGGCGCAAGGTACCCTATGCGGCTTCACTTTGTTCCCGAGTGGGCCGGGAGTGAACAGGGTGAATGTGCCAGAGGCTCGAATGTAGCGGCAAACTACAAAGTGGTCTGCCGAGCAGCGATATCTCTCGTTGTAAAAGAATATGACACGCCTTCTCGTTGCGACGCTAAGCGGTGTCGTACGAACAACTTCGAAACAAAACGAGGGGATAGCGATTTTCTCATTGCGAAACAAACATCGTCGTCGTAAGGCTGAACAAAACTGTATAAAAAGTTTTCTGACTGTTGCTGTCTTCAAGGTTCTTCGAAGGTCGTCGACGGTTTTCTAAATAGCATCATATATTTTTAACTTCATAGCGTAGCAGCTGGTGTCACGAAACAAGTTCAACAATGTGGCATAACAATGACCATCAAATGATTTTGGGCTAATCAATTTATGACGATATCAGGTCGTTGAGTATGAAACTTGACAAAGAAAACGCAAACCTCTCGATATTTGTCAAGTTTCATACTTAACGACCCGATTCAACGTTCTGCAGGGCAACGAATTGCTCTTTCACTTGGTTCGGTTGAAGTTGATTTACAAGATCTTAATATTTTTTTTTCATGTTCTCCGGTGTAGAAAAAAACATCGAGAGAAGCTAGGAACGACGGAATATCTTATGAAAGAATGGGCAATGATTCGTGAGCAACCAACTTCGCCGGTGAACGTTGCAGATCGTCCAAATGCTCGTGTTATTGCACATTTATTAATATATTCTCCTAAAGAATTTGGAGAATAATATAACAATTATATTAACCCCTCCTATCGTAATCAAATATTATTTCATTTAGAAAGAAAGGCGTAACATTCATATTTGTTAGACTTTGTTTAAAATCTTCATCGCGAGTCTAACTCGTTGAAATACGGCAAGAGGTTAATATAACTGTGAAACTGGAATTTTTCATTTATTAATCATACCTTTATGAAATTCCCGAAAACAGCATATTTTCAGGTAGTCGGATAGTCTCGACAATTGCAGGAAAAAAACTCCTCTGAACGCGCCAGGACGTCATAAAACTTAGGACAAATCTGGGGAAAGATAGCAGTCCTATCTACAACGGACATTGCCGGATCATGTTGATCGTCTGGACCCTCGATGGCGGTGGCTGAAAAGTTCACGCGTGTCCGACACTAACTCCGAGGGGTGAAATCGTGGGAACGAAAGTTTTTAGTGTGCAAATCGTCCGGTTATTGGAATTCCTTTGCGGACAGAGAGACCACCGTGTTCGGGGGAACGGAGGATTGATGGTGTTTGATCGTCCGCGGTAATGAAAGGCAAATTTTGCCCGGTGCCTGTGTGCTTTTCTGTTAGCACGGTGTTAAGTATCGCCGCGAGTGGACTTGCATGGAATTTGATACTCGCCACCGCTGTTTGCCGAAGGTCTAATGAGTTGAAGATGATTCATTTATATTAGTTTTCGTTCTTGGCTTTGTTTAAACTTTTATACACGGTTCCAAGAGGAAGAATACACCGTTGACAGTCATCCTCTATTATTAATCTGGTTTTTAAAGTAACGTAGATCAGGATTTTTATAAAAATAGTGGTTTTAAAAGAGGACTCTGCGGAAACTGGAATCGGAGATTTGGCGTGCCCCATTAAGAATGCAAATTATAATCCCGATAAATTCCATCGATCACCGAAGTCACCATTTTTACTGCCCCGGAATATAATATACTTTGTGCATACCGGCTGATTCAGGAATCGGTCACGAATATTTTCATCCGATACAACAATATAATTTGTTTATTGCACTGTTATCTGCGATTCGATGACCAATATGTAGTGTTTATGTTTTGAAACACAAATTTTCAAGAAGATTTTACTGTAATCACATTATTGCGTTAGTCGTCTTTCGAGGTTAAAGATTATGATAAAAGAAAGAACATGAAATGATTCTTACTTTTTATGGGCAAATGGTATTTTCCAAAATTGTTTAAATATTGCATTTTAAATGTATAGCGAATCTTGTTTATTGTATATTATATATTTTGACTAAAATATCGACTAAAGGATTTCTTATGGTAATATTAAAATACAAATATTGTTCGTGCAACATAAATTATTCTTGCAGAAAATAATTTATATTTTCCAAATTTGCACATGCCATAAATACACAAAGATCCACAATCTTGTAATCAATACATGACCGATGTTATAAATTAATATCATGAATAACAGGAACGTTATTGGTAAGTAATAATAATTTGAAATTCTTCTACCACCTGTAATATGTCCGATAATTTAATCGGTATACGCTCAGGATAATCTGGTTTTATAAATTAGTTTAAATGATCACACGTTGTAAGCACTTTTTTAATTTAACTGCCAAATGGAGCAATGCTTTATCTTCCTCGAACAAAGGATAAAAAATGTTCACGACATGAAATACGGTGTAAGAAACTATGCAGTATATGCAAGAGTTGCCTACGGTATTACGAGGCAGACAAGGTTATTAGAAAGCCCGAAGAGGATTAAAAAGTTAATTTGTTACGAGCATGAAAAACACAGGGCACAATTTACACAAGTAGGTTGACGTGGACTTAATATGTAAACGAATATACAACAGTTCTAGAAGTTTCAATACGTTTCCGATAGTTCCCCGTCCCAAATTAATTGCTCTGGTGGCTGGTAAAAGTTTCCGGCCAGTTACGGTGTCGAAACTTAAAGTACAGTTACCGATTTAAATATTTTGCATGCATAATCTGACGAAGGCATGGGAATCTCATCGGTTGGGTTGCATTTTTTATGCTAACTTTTCTTCGTTCTTGATTTCCTTTACATATGCACATATTTTAGGTTAGGTTTAATATTTACTTAAAATAGTAACTGTAGATTGATTTGTAAAGAAATGTTTTGTGTCGCCGATTAGGAAACCCAGTTTAATAAAAGTAAGATGTAACGACCACTATTTATTTCTTGATAATGTATTACAAGCTTGGTAAATGTAAAAAAAAATTATAGTCTACTTAAAATTTATACTACAACGTTTAGAAAACGTTTTCGACGTTAACTCTTAATATTTTCTTCATATTATTGCTTGTAGATTGTGCTCTTATACATTGTCAAGATAAATCCAAAGTACTTTGCATATAGAGGGTTCCACTTGGAACGGACCACCTTTTTATTTTTTCTAGCTATCGTGGGACGAACCATATTTTTGAAGCTCAAAATTTCATTATAAACATAAATTTCAAGCTAATGCAGAAATTACACGCAATGTCAGTTTAATTTCAAATTTCAATATTAAATTACAAATGAAATTCTAGAATAACTTTTGAAGACCATTTCATTATACATCGATGAGTGCACAATAATGTAAGCTGTCCACGCATGTAAAAATCTCGGATGTTAAAAGAAAATCAAGAACGATTTTCATAAAAAATCGTTTTCTTTTGATCGGCTCCTTGTAATCATTTAAATTATACAAACTAGTGGGTTGTGTTGAACGAAACACCCTGTTAAGGTCGCATAAACCTTTATCGACCAGCTTTTCTCATTGTTAGCCTCTCCATTGTCACATGATAAAAGCAGAAATTAAAGGGGTATAAGGCTTTTTAATAGGTTCTATTTAAAACATGCACCACAGTACTTTTCTATGGAACGTAACGTTCCGTTCTATTTGACGTAACGCGACAATGTATTAGAACACTTTTTAATATTTTTAACGGTGGAGATGACTGTAAACATTGCCAAGAAAATGTTCTGAATGCATGGGGATGATTAAACCCTTCACTATGAAAAAATAAACATTCATTTTGACATTAATAGTTCTTTATGTACGACCAGTGTTATCATTGCATTTGCTTTTATTGTTAGCGGAAATATTTTCCACGTTTAAAATATGAATAATTATAACGATAGGCACTTTTATCGAATAATTTCTGCCACGAGTGGTAGTTTCAAAATGTGACGAGAATAATACCGCGATTCTGCAGAGGCGAAAAATGCCTCTGTAAGTGTTGCATCCCCAATGGTTTCCATATTTGTAGTTCCATGCTAAATCGACGTCACGCCCCCGCATTCGCGAATATTGTCTCCTTACGACAGAAGCGTCTACTTCTTTGATGTCGAAGGATTGATCGAGGGGCACTTCTATACCCGTTTTTATTCCAGCCACCGATAACTTATCCTCGCTGGCACCCCGAGGGCTTTCGATCTTATTCATCCGCTCTCGCATTTTTCGTCTGTTCCCTTTAAAGACAGAGTTACGATCCGACCACGACAGTCGGAGATCCTGTTCGTTGCGAAATGTGAGCGTCGATCTACAGGTTGTTTCATAACTAACGACCAGATGGTCTCTAAGCATTTTTCATCTGCCCGTTATGTAGAAATCTATGCGAGTGGATCACCAATAAGGTGGACCAAAGAATGAGATTTCACACATTTTTCATTTAAAAATTAACTAGCCCCGCTAAAATATCACTCGTAGTTCCCAAAGTCAGATCAAGACTTGTCTCCCCGCTCTGGCTGCCCCTTCTACGACGTTATTCCCCCGCGCTTCCGTCGCGGCATATATCACGTGACGCGATCCGCCTCTGTCGTGCATGCGTCACAATGTCATGTGACTAATCCGGTACTGGTAGAGAGAGGGTAACTTTATCCCCTCGATTCAAGTCAATTCCCCTCGCCTGGCTTAACAATTGAATTATCGCTGAACGGTTGAACAGACGACGATAAAGTTTATAGAGTTATTGCAAGTGATTTTTTATATAACACAATCGCGCAGAGTTTAAATCAAATGAAATTTAAGTGAAAAGAAGACTTTCGTATGAATAGCTGAGGTAGGTATATTGAAATCTTCTTGGCTGTTTCAAATACACGCGTGTCCTCTATAAGAAACTCTAGAGTTTATTAGTAGTTATTTTTATTAAAGTATACTAATTCAAATGTAAGAAAAATTTATTGTTGCTTAAGTTAATCCAACGCGAACAACAAGATCATTTTTCTATTACTATTTACATTTAGTAATGCTTCGATTTGGTCAATTTCACTGTCCAACATTGATTTTACATTTTGATAACGAGTAGATGGTTTTCAAAGATTTTTATATTTTTTTCATCACCTTTGGCATTTCAGAAATTTATAAAGATACATGTACATATATTTTTAGAAATATATATCTCATTTCTAATTTCAGCAGTAGTACTCTTGTTTCCAATAGGTAATTTTAAAACTCTTTAATTATCCGCAAAATTTGATTTTCCGAACCACGTTGGTCAAAATTAGTTAGTATAATTGACGCTATTTTCCATGGAGGTAATCTCTGTTACCGATATCCAGCTGAATAATTGACGCCCTACTGTACTGTCGTCTACCACTGTATTTCATCTAGCATTGGAACCTATAGCTTAACTTTTATCATTGGTGGGCTGCACAGCGTCTAGCCGGCCAAGGTCAAGGGAGATTAACCACTCCGATAGAGCGGCTTGTGGCTAAGAAAACGTCCCAAAGGGTCGGTAAACATTAATCTTTCTATAGATACCACCTTGCCCTTTCAGTCCAGTCTGCTGCACCTGTCTTTGGAATTAGAAGAAAGGGATAATTCCTTCCTCGCTCCATTGTCGACAGTCTGGATGTACGGCAAGCATATAAATTCGATAACGCCAGATCCAAAGGGCACGACCGAAAGGGGAACTTCAACAGTGACTAGAGGTGACCTTGATACGGTTAGGCAAACGTGTGTAAAATTCTCATGAGGCTGTTGCAACGTAGAAGGTGTTTTCTTTAGGCTACTTTACTATTTTTTTCTATACATTTCTATACGATTGGTCCGTGTTTTTCGTTGATAACTTCTTAACAATCGCCCCTTCGAAGGAAGGACAATATTTTTGGGACATCCTGTATACGCTGGAGAGATATACAAAATTCGAGTTCGATCGGTACAATCGTCCATCCAGCCAACATTTTAAATATAAAATTTTGGGGGGATTATTCTAAAATGCTTTATTTTCGATATATGAAAAAATGCATTTTTTAATCTCGTTTCTCACTAGAATACTCTCTCAACCTTCCTTCCTACCGGCCACAAAAGATTAACATCGTCCAATGAACTATCCACGGGGACATTTTGCCAGCGATCGCTCACCGAAGAACGGGGAGCAGAATGGTAAGGAGAGGGGTTGGTTTATTAATATGATGAATGATAACGAGGGTGAAGTTTCCAGGGGCGCGTCTTCGCCTGGTAATATTCTAGGAAGCACGGCGTGACCTCCGAATTCTTTGACGAATACAAATCGTCGCTCGCTTGCACCCCACGGTGCGACCGTGCACAACCCGTTCTCGCGCGTATTCCGCCCCGTAAAACGGAAAATGAAACCAGATCCTGTGTACCGGCGCGGCGCGGCGGATCTGTCGCAACAGACTGTAAGATTTATCGCGAATTCTTCTTTCACCGGGTCGACGGCACGCTCGCAACTCCGCGTGGAATTTTTGTTTCCCCGAAACGGATTTCTAGAAATTTAATATGCTTTCTACTCGGTCGCCTTACACCGGCTACAGGGCGCAAATGCAATTCCATCTTGAGTCAAATAACATCTGCGCCTGGCTGACAGTCGCGTCGGTAAATTTAGATTGTTTTGTCGGGGCGGGCTGGCAGGTTTTTATTAGCTCGAGAGATAGTTTTGTTGGCTTGTAAAAAGATGCTACAGCCACCGGTGATGAGGAGTAATTTTATTTCTAAAGGATCAAGCAAACAGGCTTCGAATCAGCTTCCAGCTGAGTAATCTGTTTCGTTGCAACTTCGGATCGTCGTAAATGATATAGAATACTTTGGGACGCTTATGGGACGCTATAGACCTTCGAGTGGTTGAAGAATAACAGAAATTCAACAATTTATTTTTAAAGTCAATATATACTTTTGACCCTCGCAAGGTAAGGTCTAATAACACATAAAGAGTAAGGTGAGGTCTCTTTGACCCCGCCAAACGAATCTCATAAATAGCCTCGTTTTTAATAAATTTGGGATAAAGAACAACGCAGGGTAAGAAGTAAACAAACAGATTTAATTTTATTCGTATAAAAATTCTTTTGAAAAATCTGATATCGCGTTTAGTGTCATTTTAATTAGAAAAATGTCAGAAAAAAATTAGTAAAAGTCGCATAATAAAATAATGAAAAATAAAAAAGCGTTGTAATTGGATTAGTAGTGGTTCGCACCGATATACCCGACCCGGTATCGAATTACGTGGCATGTTGCCACTTTACATCGAGGCAGCTTAAGTTTCCTGCCCCCCCCCCCCTCCCACGGGGTATGTCACACAATGGTGGGGATAGATTTAGATCTTGGATCTTCTTAGATCCAGTCTTCGCTGTACTTCCATACTTCTTGTAACTACGTTTACGGAGCACTAACAGTGACCGTTCTACATTATTTTATAAAAATGACAAGAAGGTGTCTATCCAAATGTTTAGCCATTTTAATAATTATATACCCAAAGAAATAAAGTTGAATAAGTCCTATATATCTTAAACTTGAACACACCAGTCATTTTTGCAAAATACATAGAAGGTATCATTTAATATACATTTTTAAATACTACATTGATCTTTACAAAAAAGCCAATCACCGTCGAAGTCGATTAAGAAGAAATTAATTTTTTACTTCTAAAAAGAGGTAAACTCTATGAATAAAAATCTTCGTCAAGAATTAGATGATAAAAAATGTTTAGCCAACCTTCTATTTAAGAATCGATTGTATTATCGTTAACACGTTAATACGTACAAGTGGTTTTAATAATTTGGTTGCTCACTGTGATAACAAGAATTGAGGTGATAATTCCGGGCGACACACCCCGTATGCAAAGATCGATTAACGTCTGTGAACCGGAACTAGCTGGGAGAGAATAAAATCGTCGTAGGTTCTGTTAAACGACCGCCAGACATCCTGAGTTTCGTATAATGAAACGGGCACACAGCTTTCACAGCAAGAATCTTGAAAGTTCCTTCGTAAGTTGAGACGAAGGTGGCGGCACGAAGCAACCATATTAAAACGCTTAAAACTACGCTGTTAAAATGTTCCTCCCGTAAACTTTAAATCCCGGCGCTGTATAAAGATATAGCCGTCTTTACTGCCGCGACGTGTGCCGCTCTTATGAATCATCGTTCATTTTCCGGATAGTTAGATCGCAGATTTTTAAGGAGCGTCTTTCCCGACGTATATGACATCTCGTTGCGGCTACGTCGTTCGGATCAGTCGACCATAAACATGATCGATCAGCGTCTTTGCTATCCCACCGTATGGATCTCTGTGTACGTCCAGCTTTTTCGTCAAGACAACTCTTGACGCGTGAAATGCCCTTCGAACGAGATCCGTTCAAACAGTCTACGTTCTCAATTCCTTGAACAGAACAATCTCTCGGGAACATTGACGTAATCTATGCAATCCATCTATCTATGCAAGATAGGCCTTTGGCTGGGCCTTTGAACTGTTGCGTTTACATAGCTCGCTATCCGAGTCCAAGAAGCGAATTCGGGTCTTTAAACAGCTCACCTATCTATGCCGGCTGCTACGACTGCGCGTCTCTTTCTTTCTAAACAAGTATTTAAATATAATCACGATTCTATTGTGTTTGGTCTCGCTTCGATCAGAAAAAAATCACCAATCCATTGGTAAAGGCTTCGTAATGAAACAACTGAAAGTAATAGAGTTTCATCTTGCGCGTTAGTATTGCCTCACCGATATCCGACCTTGGATCGTGTTACGATCTAGCGAGACCGACCGCCCAAGGGGGGACCCCCTAGTAGCGAGGATCAAATGTTTACATTATCCGCACACACGAAAGTCGCACCATGCGAAGGAACACTGTGCTCTCAAAAAATTATTATTTCCCACCAAACCGAGCACAGATACAAACTTCAGAGATGCGTTCGCGTGTTCCATTGCGTTTCCTTGTTCCGCGGCTCATCGATATAACATCGAGACAGATCAATGAAGTTCTAGAGTCTTGGGAACTCGTTTTCTTCTATATCCATCACGAAGGTGAACCGGAGCAATCAATTACCAGCACATCAACCTGTGATCTTCCATCGTCGGGAGAAATTCACCGTTCGGATTTAGCTTCCAGGCGTGAGCACGGATCGGTGACGTTGGACTCTTTCGGAAAGAAAGAAGATGAAGAATTGATAGGACAGTGGAGTTAGGGTAGTGAGCACGTGTTACGCAATACGGGAGCAGGAATTCTGGAAGGAGAATATCGCGTGAAAGCGCCGCCGCGCCGCTCTGCGCCGGTAGGATTGTTTGATCGATCGTTTCCGACTCGATGTTCTAGGGTGGACTCTAATCTCTCTAATTCGTCGCTGTGTTTGAGGAAGATTGATGAAATTCATGGGAAACGGACGGAAAAGCAGCTGAGCGGTCGCCGGAGCTTCACGGGACGGTCCTGCTCCGCGTAAGCGTCGAGAGGAAGAGTAATTTGTTTGCTTGTCTCTCGACGCGGAACCGAGCGGGTCGTGTTTGTCCGGCGTAAGCCGATTCTCAAAAAAAAACAACAGCCGCCGAAGATGTTTGCGAGAACGTCCGGCTGCCAGACACTGTTCGCCTTACCGACATTTTTGCCGAGGAACCGTGCAGTAACGAGGTTATTGGATTGTTTGCGTCCGACAAATCGTTTATCTTGCCCGGCCCCCTGCCCCTACCCCTGGGTGTGTTATCGGGAAGATTAGAGAAGTTCCTCGGGAAGTGGATCAGGGAGAAATTCGGATGACTCGATGGGGCTTTGTCACCTCTCGGAAATACAGGCTTCTCGAAAATCACAGTTCTAATTCTGGGAAAGCGTCAATATATTCTTTCGTCGGTTCGTAGAAAAGTAGTGAATGGTACACTATGTAACAAAACGATCGGACATCTCGTTTTTTTTTAAAGGTTTGTAGTAAAAATTGCTATGTTATTACTAGTTTTACCATCTTGTTGTATTTAATAAATTATTAAGAGGCAAACGCAGAAGAGTTCAATGTGACCTTCAATGACCTTGAGTAATTATAGCCACTTAATTGTTAATGAAAGGGACCGTTCTCGTAGGTGTTTAACCTTGCAGGTGGCCACGAATGACTCCGGTATAGCATACGGAGGATTAAAGGGGTGGTCCCGTTTAAAGAAAAATGAAGATGACCTTGAGATTTCTAAAAAAACAAATATTCTTATGGCATCGTGTGACTCGCCGAACCATTCACCTTGTCTCTAAGGCATTTGACGTATCTTTAAAAACAGCAAAGATATTTGAGGTGCAAACGTCGGATGGCTCACCCTGTTCGATTATTAGGTTTTCCTAAAAGTTCGTTTCGTTATCAATTAACGGAGACAATGCAAATTCAAAGTAATTTTTTAAACACGCGAATTGCGTGGCTGCCTATGTAAAACGAAGCATAGCAAATAATAAAACGCTAATGGTCGGATGATCGCGTTGCTTATAGATGCTCGTGTTACTTAACGATGTAACCGTACAGATTGCGGTTGAAACTTTTGGGACAATCCAACATTTTAAACGGAGGTTTAAAAATCGTAGTACGTGAAATAATATATACATAATACTTATTATAGGTTTATGTATCATCTGCGGTTAGGAAATGTGGTCGATACACTAAATGGTATTACATTTGGGCTGACATATCGATAAGATCAGTGGTGGTAAGCAGTTTCAGAAACAGTCCCGAAACTAGTGGACCTGATTTTAGCGCCGACGAAACAAACAAGCTTATAATCAATGATTTATCAAGTAAGATAGGAATCGTGTTTCCGGGCTCGAACTTGATGGCACTAATTGCCGATGCGAATAGCGTATAATGGAGGCCGTATAGACACAGGGTGGAAGTAGTAACGCGATCGGTAAGCCATCAAATCTGAACGGTTCCAGTTTACGTTTCAGAAGCAGCCTAGATGGTAATAGGAAGTGATAATAATCGATAGCTTTAACTTATGAGCCAACTACACCGCGTTTCCGAAGCTCGTATCTCTGAACAAATCTAGTGTAACTAATGGCCATTATTTGCCCTACTCAAAGAACGAATCCTAGTATTCTACGAAATAAACACGTGATATTTGTATGTTTGACGCACATAAAAATATTTTCGTAACTAGTTATTCAACATCCATTTATTAATTCCGTGCTCGCGAACTCGGCGGACATTTAAACTCGATTTTCGTAAAAACAAGGCGTCAAATGAAAAAAATTTATTCCTTTTTTTCGATTAATATCTACATGTAGAATCAACCCTTATCCCCTTGTACATATTATTCGGCTGCACTAATAATGTAAACTGTCGGATTTTCGGAAGTGAAGAAAAAAGTAGAAAAATCCTCAAATTGAAAAATTTAACTTTGTCTTCGAAATTCCTCGGAAACTGAGAAATTAAGGAATTGAATATCGAGAACGGTAATCAATTGCAGAATATCAGCAGTATTGTTTTTTTTTACAGCGCAATCGAGCGATCGATGAATTCAGCGGACAATCTCGCTGATTTCTCGGTTTCCCTCGTCTTTTCACGCTGCGATAGCGTTCGAGTCCTAGCTAAGAAACTTTCTCAATTCTCGGGGTCTGTTCTTCCCGGCGGAATCTGAGCCGAGGAAACGCCAATATCGATAGTCCCCGATATTTCCGAGGGGTAAACAGACTCACCGGCGAATTTAATCCTTAATAGGTAGTCCATTGCACAGGCGAATCCCTTTGAGTTAAGTTCCAGTGAAATTTCCAATTTTTCCTCGGACCGTATCGCCTAACCCAGAAATCCCTGATTTTTCAGCGGTCGTATAATTTCGGTACTTTCGACGGAGTGGTGCCTTTATCCCTCTTCATTCACGGGCATAGACCTTGGGGTTAGGGCGAACGAGATTCTCGGGGTACGAAGTGGGGAATATTTCAGAAAATACTTTGAATAAACTTCGTGTCACCGAGGTCCACCATTTTGATTCGGACCGAAAACACTAGCTCGTTGTATTACCCTTTTCCAAATATAAAAAAAAAATACTTGAAGATTTTTTAATTTTATCCCATCGCTTCCATTTATGATCTTGCGTGACCTTGACTGTCTGTACCGACTGTGGTTGGTACCGACTTGAAACTTTCCACAGAGGGTTTTCTTTGGGGAGACTATCGAATTGTACGAAGAAAAATTAATTTGGTTTGGCGACACATTTGACTTCCTCTATACCGTCTTGTATGATATTGTGTATATGTGCTATATGAACTTGTAAATGTGATCCAGGTTTTGCTCCACTCTTTTTTTATGGTTATTTTATTTGCGGAGGTTTTCTCTTGCACCGCAGGCTTGATTGCAAAGCGGCGTTGTACTATAAAGCATAATACATATGTACATATTTCAATCGCAATTGCCATTGTAATCACTTTAATTCTCCGTATAAATGGATTCAAATAATAATCAGCAAACATTTCATCCTGTAAGTTCGTTTTGCCCGTGTTGCGATCCCTCGCGAGTTCATCGGGGTCGTTTTACGTATTTATTCGAAACGCCATGGAATAGCAGTCAAAAGTGGGATAACAGAAAGTTAAAGCCGGCCGTCAATATAATAATAGCCACGTGGTGAAGGGGGTTGTTGCTGTGATCTGCGTTAAAAACACGGTTCGCGCGTTGCAACGTTTTGATAGGATTTTATGACGCTGGAACAAAATTGCTTCATTAAGGGAACCATCCGATTTAGCACGCACTCGTAACTTTTAATTGATTCGTAATGCTCTCCACGGCAGCGTGCGACACTGCCATAATTCGTGGTGCGTATTTCGAAATTTTCAAGTTGCCATTGCCGCGATAAATAATTAGGGAGCCCGATGGCGTCGATAAGACGATGGAATTCATTATCCCACCGATAGTGTTGCGAACCGGTACGCGATAATATCGAACACATCGCTGGACGTGGATAATATAATTAGAGGAGTTTCACCAGCTAATTACGTTGCTCAGCTATTTACGTAATTAATTAGTAGCTCTTCGCGATGGTGTCACATTTCTGGCATCAGCCTGCCTACGTTACCGTTTACCTTACATCTCGCAAATCGAAAATACAATTCCGTGTACAGTGTTTCGAGGTACTAAAACAGATAACAGTATTAAAATATTGGTCTCTCTGGTTGTTTATACCAGTTTGATAAATTGTACATTTTCTGTAAGCTCAGTTTTATTCGTTACGAATGCAGCTCAAAAACAGTAATCCCATGAAGTATATTAAATTTTATTATCATAATCCCCATTTGTGGATTGCGAATCTTTTGTAATTTATAGCGTAAACAATTCATAAAATATTTACCAAAAACTGATGTTAATAAAATATGCTATAGTTTCTTATTATAATTAATTCCTCCGCATAAAATCTTACAAAACTGGTGAGTTCAATTAATTTATTACAAGGAAACTAAATGACGTCGAGCTGATATACTCGTTGTAATATAGCGTTGAAAGTATTGTTTTCCCTTAGCAAGGCCCTGATTAAAGCTATTGAACTACGAAAGCATACAGCTGCGTATGTAACTATTTTCATGAAGCTGCAACTGTTACATGCTGCTGAATAATGCAAATTACGCCTCGTAAATGTAAAAATAGAACTTTTGAGGGCGATCACGGCATCGATTGATCTTTCAACTAGCGCTTTTAACTACTGAAAGAAGTGAGAACGCGCATTCCGCACCCTCGTAATCCTGGAAACGAGTCTACCACCTTAATACCATTCATTCCGTGCCCTCAAACATGCTGCATCTCAATCGCACCGTCACTTAAACGCACCGCCGCGTCACGCCGTTTGGTCGCTTGCCGCCCGGCCACCCGGCAACCCGGTCACTGGTCACTGGTCACTGGTCACTGACCGCCCGGTCATATCACCGCTCATCCGCGCGTGGACGTAACTCAATCGTACTCCATTGCAATCATACCGCGCCTCACTCGTGCTGTCTCTCCCTCTCCCACACACGCACGTATACGCTATTCGCATCCTACAATAACGAGGATAAAAAATAAAATCGTATTTGTCTTTTAAAACGAAATTAAGATTACGAAGAAATTAATATCCCTGTATTCATACAGCGACTCCCACTGATATTCGGACACTGTCAAAAAGACGATAACTTTTTAAATATTGGACCGTACGATTTTAACTTTTTTCAGAAGTAAGAACACTTCGTTTGCTACGTAACGTGAAAAAATTTGTCAACTGTTTTATGTGGACTTGTATGAAAAATTCAGAAAACACGTTTCGTAGATTTGTATCGATTAAATATATTTTGAAAATTTGAGATGAGAAAATGTCGCAAGGAACCAGGTCTGGCGAGTAAGGAGGCCGAGGGAGGACAGTAATCTGATTTTTGCCACAAAACTGACGAATCGACAAAGCTGAGTGTGCTGGCGCGTTGTCGTGGTGCAAGAACCATGAGTTGCCTCGCCACAACTCTGGTCTCTTTTTGCGGATTTTTTCACGTAACCGTCGTAAAACGCCTGAATAGTACACACGGTGAATGTTTTCCCTAGTTTCACGCAATTTACGCATTTCACGTTGCATCGTTGTACCAGAAAATTGGACATTTCAAAAATCGTCGCTAATACTTAAACACGTCGCACTCAAATAACAATATCACGAAAACTAAACGAGATATCAACAATCCAAGAACATGTGGTTACAGAGGAGGATACGCGTAAAGCAATCCTGCCAACCGCATATGTATCACCAAATATCTTCATGGGCGCGAAATTGAAAATGTTTGGTTATTTTATGAACAGACTTCGTATGTATTCCTTATGTATTCCCAGCAGAGTTGTGCTAATTCGATTACATTGTAATCGAATTACATTGTATTTTAATTATATAGTAATTCAACTGCGACGCAACTGAATTACATAATTCGAATCTTTCAATTGATTCAATTACAATATAATTAAAATACAGCTCTCCAAATAAATAGCCCAGGACTTTGAAGAAGCGCGATATATTTTGATGTTTTCCTTTCATACAAAGAGTGTCCCAAAATTCACGCAAGATTTGAATTTCGTGCCATTTGTGCGGTAAAGTATTGTCAACGGAAAAAAACGACAGCATGTCAGCTGACAGTTCAGGGTTATGAAAAATGGAGTGCTACACGATAGAACAACGCGTTTACGTTGTTGAGCAGTATTTTAAAAATAATGAAGGTTTGGCAGCTGCAGTTCGCAAGTTTCGTACAAAATATTGTCGGCTCGTAAGGCGGTAACAGTTACCGGTGCTCGCTATCGCGACACGATAATTCAGTTATTGGTGCCTAAATTGCAAGATATGGATGTAGACGACACGTGGTTTCAACAAGACGGTGCCACATGCCATACAGCCCGAGAAACAATTAAATTACTGCACGAGTCGTTTCCTGGTCGTGTAATTTCCCGTTCCGATGATCAGAATTGGCCGCCCAGATCATGCGATTTAACGCCGTTGGACTTTTTTCTTTGGGGTTTTTTGAAGTCTAAGGTTTATGTCAACAAGTTCACGACCAACCACGCCTCGACGGCGGAAATTGAGCGCTGTATGAACGAAATTCAGCCACAGTTACGCAAAACGGTCATGGAAAATTTTGACAAAAGAGTGCGTATGTGCCGGCCATGCCGTGGAGGCCATTTACCCGATACGCTGTTCCATACATAACCCTACACTGTACACTTTACGAATCAATAAAAAATTCACAATTTTTAATTAAAAACCTGTGTTTTCTATCAAAATTACTTTTTGCGTGAGTTTTGGAACACCCTTTACTTGTTTGTTGTCCATGCTGCATATTTTATATTCCTCATCCTCGTAATTCGTTATTAATGTAATTTAATTACAAAGTATTTTATAATTGTACCCGATTGCAATTACGAATGACATTGTAATTTAATTGAACGAAGATCTGAATTATAAATTAGAATATGACCGAATTACAATTTAATTCAATTACTTTGTAATTATAATTCCTGGAGTAATTCAATTGTAATTCTTCGCAACTCTGATTCCCAGATACAACTTGATACGCTCGAGAGTGTCTCTTGCGCAAGCTGCGCTGCCGAGCAGAATTTGGAAAGGTGCACGACGAACCAATAGCCAGGACCTGTTCTTTGCACCCTGTAGAATATTGTTCTTGGGTTGAGTTGCGTTCTATCGCGTGAGTTCTTGTTTTCCTTCCCCTAGCCACGAACGTTGGTGCGGCGGTGGCCGACGAAGAATGGGCGTTTGCGGGGGCGGAGGCGGGCAGAACTTCCTGCATGCTTACACGGCCGGCACGAAAACACCGTTTCGTTCTCACCGAAAACGATTTCGACGGGCCGGGAGATCATGGCCGACGACAGGCGATTACTCTTTCCGCACGCTCGAGCCCGCAAGTTTTTTTTCCAGTATACGCCCGCGATGTTCTCGCGATCGAGCCCCGCGATTAAACAGCCATAACGCGTGTCGCCGTTATAGTCCTCTCCGTCGTCGCCGGCCGGGACAGGTTCACTCGCCGATCGTACCAACCAGATACCACAAACGCGACCGAGTTTGATTGAATCTGTTGTAACACGGGCTAACGTCTCTGAAACGAACGATATAATTGTCTCTGCTCTTGGGGACACGCGAGCTTGATGGCAGCTGGATATTGTCCAAACAGCGTACGAATTTTCTGAATTAAAAGTTAGGCGACACTTTGATATTTTGTCTTTGAAATAGCAGTTCTGCTTATTGTCCTTGAGCTACGAATAATCAATGATCGCGAATTATTTAGATCTCGAAGGGGTCTGTGGACGTATATACACCTGGGTCGGATAATGCGACTAATCGTTGCTCGCTAAATATGGACATATCTAGAATATCGACGTTCTCGGTTATCCGTCTTGAAGTTGGAATAATTTTGAGATCGTCGATAAGAATCTCCGTAACCTGAATGATCAGGGTTGCGACCATAGTAGTTAAGAGTCGACGAGCTGGAGATTGAGGAGAGGAAACGATGGGGATGTTTCGCCTCGAGCTTGCTAATCAATTTATCGTTAAGGTACCATGCAAACCTTGCGAAAGACGTTCCTCGGTGTATTGGAAACGTATTCTTAGGATATTAGGAACATCTCTATTACTCGAAGATGATAATGAACGTCACAAAATACCGATCAATTCGCTGGTGCGAATTTTATGCAAAATTCACATTTTCCGAGTTAGTTTTAAGAAACGGAAAGTAAACAAAAATAAACTTTCCCTTTTCATAGTTTTAATACGTCGAAAATAACGTAACAATGTTGCGGTATTCTTTTAATATCTTCACAGTTTTGTATGTGACCAATTCATTTTTGACCACGCTGTACCGATCACGCTGTTCCAAAGAATGAAAATAAAGAATTTACACAAGTTTTAAAAGAATGACATTTACACGCAAAAGTTAATCGTCATCTGTGAAAAGTGTAACCGTAAAGCACTTTTTGCAAATGCGGCGGTTATCGGTCCACATTTGACGGTCTATGTATAGGGTGTCCCTTTTTTTTCTTTTTTTTCCTTTGTAAACTTGCGGGAAAGTAAGAGTAACCAAACAAAAAACCGTACGGTTGAGGCCGTGGAGCCTCTTCCTCCCAATCCTTGCCCGGGACGTTTGACAAGGCCCCGTGTCAGCAATTCTTTTGTCAAAACATCCATTTTCCCGAGTTAACCACTCGTGTTCTTGTCTACGACGTATAAGGTGTCCCAGAAATGTTGTACTTCTTTGAAAGGGATGACTCCTCAGATCGGTTGAAGCGACATTTTTTTGCGAAAAAGTTCTCCGGGGCTGCGTTAAGGAGTTATTAACGAAAAACACGGACCAATCAGGGCGCGACTACAGCGGACGGATTCCAGTTCGGCCAACGCGCCGACGCGTCGCGACGCTGCGTTCAGCTGTAACCGCGCTCCGATTAGTTCATGTTTTTCGTTAATAATTCCTTGATAAAGCCGAGAAAAACATTTTCGCAACGAAAAAAGTTACTTGAAATTACCTCGAGGAGACCTTTCAAGGAAGTACAACATACTCGGGACACACCGTATTTTAAACAATTTTTGATATCGTGAAGCGATAAATTAAATTTTCCGTATTTTCGCGCGAACGACACTGTATTTGAATCTAAACAAAACGTGAGAAATCGTGGTCGAAAGCAATCAATTTCTCGGGAAAGAGAAAGAACAAAAGAGATTGCGATAGGTCAGTTCTGCGTGAGCTCTGCTCTGGCCGAGTAGGAGAGCGAGTCATCGGGTGGTTGACGGGAACAAAGCTCGCAATTTCGTTCGTCTTGAACCTCCTGGCCCGCCATTATCAACCGTCGTGCCACATTTCCGGCGCTATTACCTGGAAATAAGGTTCTCGACCTCGTCGAGCTGGACCCGAGGTTCCCAACGTCGCGTCGCCTCGCGTCGCGCGATAATGCCTCATGCCGCGGACGTTCGTGGTCTTAACGTCGCATCTAGAGATCCCATTCTATTATGCGGCAAATTACACGAAACGGCGTTCTGCCTTCTGAAATGTCTCAATTCTGCGCCTCGGTTCGGCAGGTGGCGTGGAATCGATAGCCTTCAGACAATCGATTCGGGGGAAACGCGATCTTCGTGGAACGAGTAACTCGAGACACCGAAGGATACTTGTTTCTAATGCGATTCGGGAAAATTTCCTTCCGATAATAATATGCGATAAGAATACTGCAACAATGTAACGGACTGTCTTAATAATGTAAGGTTTTCTCAAATCCTATATGATAAATAACTTTTATCTATATCTTGAGAAAGTTACACCGAAAACAATTTTTACTTCGCATAACTTGACGCGGATGCGAATCCAATGAATTTACACAACTGGATTTTCTAAACGAATATATTTGCACAGAGAGCTAAATCTGTTTCAGTCGTTAAAGGTAGCATTTAGATTAATTTTACGCCTTGGGTTTCGCATGTTCACGTTTATACATAACCCGATGCGTTGTTTAGAAAATTAATTAGAACCTACTCCATACAGAGAGTACATATATGTATTGCATGATTTCAGGTAGCGCTGTTACGAATTAATTTTCGACATCAAAGTAATTACTGGATTGATATCGTAATTAACGGCGGCGTGCCAACACGCGATGGTAATCTCAGAAACAGTTATTTTGACAAGTTTCATGAAAATACTTGCCGTTACCGTTTAAGCTTTTATGCTAAAACCAGCGATACAAGGACAAGCTATGTGGTTTGCGGAATAAATTACGCGCGTACGTACTCGTATGTATGCCGCGCGCAAGATAACGCGATTATGTCGAACCGTGTGACAGTCGATTCGCATAGGTTAGGTTAGGTTTTATGTTTCGTGAAATAAATGGAATTCTTATTTTATGAAAACGGAAAGTAACGATTACAGAAATTGCGAAAGAAATTAATCGAAGCAGAAAAAGCTATATATAACGTATTAAAAGATGTGGATAACTACGGTAAAAGGGAAAGCACTGGAAGGCCAGCAGCCCTGTCACACCGTGACATAACAGTAATACTTCGCGCTGCATCAAATTCTTGTGCTACTGCAAGAGAAATTGTTTGCAAAGCTGGTGTACATACTGATATTCAAAATGTTCGACGTGTCCTGCAAACGAGTAATATTGTAAACCTATCAGAAATAAAAGTCAACCCACAATTAACAAAGATGTATAGGAAGCATGCCTTGAAAAGCATGCTTTGAAAAATGCAAAGTGCAAGTTATTTGAGATTAATTAAAAACCAAATTGATGCGCAATGCATCGCAGGTCCAAAATTTGTATTCCAGCAAGATAACGCTGCCATACACGCGGCAAAAATTATTCGTGAATATTTTTCAAAAGAGAAAATTTCTGTTTTCAAAATGGCCGGTATACTCGCCGGATCTCAATATAATTATTATCAAATACGATTATTATCAAAGCTGTCTACGCGGAAGGTAGACAATTTGAAAATTTAAATGATTTAAAAATCTGATTTAAAGAAGAATAGAAAAATGTATCGCAATCTTCGATCAAAGAATTGTATAAATCCTTACTAAAAAGGATGATAGAAGTAATTGAGAACCACGGAGGTTCCACACATTATTAAACTATTAAGCTATTTTTTCTTTTCGGAGTGCAGATGATCCACTTCTAGCCAGAGTCGCCAAATTAAAACTTGTCTCGTCGCTCTACCTTCCTCTTCCACGATGCTATTCCCCCACGCTTCCGTCACGGTCCCCCACGGCCCGGTCACGAGACGCGGTTCGTCTTTGTCGTCCGTGTGTCGCAATATCACGCGACTAATCCGCTACTAACAGAAAGAGGGGAACTTTATTCCCCTGACGACGCTGTTTCCAGCAACAAGTTCAGCGACTTAATCTCGCAAACGATGTGTTCCACCGTACTCGACAATTACCGGCACAAAGACCGATAGAATTATTCATATCGGTATAACAAATAATTATTCCAAATTGACCAATAACTAGTTTACACGTGAACGTACAATAGGAACGCCGCTCCGCCGTGCCGCGCCACTCTACCTGGAAGTAGAAGACAAACTTGTTAGAAATGAAATTATGGCATCGTAGCGGGCTGATTGCACGAAGAGGACAACGTCCTAAAAAGTTCGTTCAATTTTCGAACCGTTCTGTCGGCGACGATCGCGGAAACTCGGGTTCGATACGAATCCATCTGCATAAATTGCAAATTGAAAATAGCGTACGGTCGCGTTTCACGAAGTTAGCAATTTTCCCGACAATGAATTTATGGGGCTGCCGTTCACCTAATAACTTTGCCGAACTCCGAAGACACCGGAATCCTGTAACTCCTCGATTCCATCTGCAACGGAGTAATTACAAGTTGACTATCGGAATTGGGATCTCGGCCGCGAGAAAGATCGAACAACCTTGCTGTTTGTACGTCGGTTCCGCGCTGAACTTCGACCAGCCGTAACTGCACCAGACGCATTCTCTCCGAGACGATGCAATTAGCATTACACTTCGGCTTGTTAGTTGTATGAGATTACGAAGTTGTAACTGGTCGGGCGCCACGACGGGAACAGATCGGTAAGAAGATTACTACTGTGTTACACTGTCGGTGATACCACGTGTAACACGCGCCTGTTAGTAATCATTCTGTTAACTATAAAACCATTAGTCTGTCGCTGTTCTCACATTATGCTTCCTCGCCGATGCTTATTGAACTACGATAACAATGAATTTCCGGACTACAGCTGATGGTACTACAGCTGTCAGTTGTTAGCGTGTTTTAAATTGTAAATTGTACGTAGAAACATTAGGTTGGTGCATGTAAAATTGTCATCTCGAGCCTCTTCCTTCCAGCGATACATACATACTCTACAGGGTAGTTCACCAAATATTACTACCTCGATTTTCTTCATTATTATTATTCGTAGCGAAGAATGTTTATATAAGGATACTTTGTGGTGTTGTGAGTTTTTTTGTGTAGGTCGACGCGTAGAAGAGAAACGAAGATCATCGGTATTTTTTAAAATGGGATCCTATGTTTTTTCCTGCACCAGTCGACGAAGCTTCGTATTCTCTACCAAAAATGACAAAAATCGGGGTAATATCTGATGTACCATTCTGTATACGAAACAATATTTTAAACTGCAAACAATTGATTCTAAAACTCCTGGGAATATAATTGTTCTCATCGAATGTAACCGAAGGAAGGTGCAGCTAGTTTTTAACACTCCCACTTTAATATGACATAACTATAACTTATACTCTGATACGACATAATTATAATAGGTGCGTAGAGATCACGAAGTCAACCATGCGGCTACAAATGCGGGAACGTACGTGTAAGCAAACAATCAATAACAGATGGCGCTATTGGTCTATCTCGTGCTTATTACCGCGAGCCTATAAACGGCTCAACAAAAACAACAATATTCCGTCACTCAGTTTTTGTATACATAGTATGGTACATTGATCGATAGACACGAAAATCGTACCACATATCCCTATCAGCTTTTATTCGATTACGTACATATATGCGAAACATATGCGTTCCGAGTGAACGACGACATAGAAAATTGTTTCTTTTTTTTAATAATTCCATTATTTTATTAGGTCGGAGGGAAAATTCTGTTGTATTTTAAAAACGCAGGTAATTTTACTTGGAGATCAAAAACACATGTTGCCAGCGAGTCATTGGGAAACAGGAATTGACAGGATCGACATCTGAAAGATGACAACAAATTGTTACAAACAATGGAAATTATATCATCGAATAATATTAAACATATATTTTTATAAACCGATTGAAATGTTTTCTTTAAAATACGACAGAACATTTATATTTTATACTTTATACAGTGCACGAGTAAGTTAATTTTCCATTTTCCAGATTGAACAAGCGTTCGAATAGTTTAAGGAAAATAATAGAATCGTAAATAAAATCGATCCTTGGAAAATAACATTCATCGAAAGACCGAACCGTGTGTGCAATTTGTTGTAGGAAATGTTGCTGCACCTAACAAAGCAGATGTTGGAAACTTGCAAATTTCGTAATTTTATACGACATAAAGTTCTGAAATTTTTAATTCAAAAAGTTTTAAAAGCTGCCAGCAAAAGTAAAATACTTTTGTCTTCTCTCTGGGTAAATTCCGTTGCAAAAATTTATAACATGTGTTTCATGTAAAATTATCAGGTAGAACTTATTTTGTGAAATGTCGAATTATCATATTATTCGACGGATAGTATTAGAGTACCATTAACTAATTGTTATTTGAATTGATACTCCGTGTGCTATTTATTTGTAATTGTTACATAAATAATTTACAGTTCAACGGTCTCATGGGCGTGTTCCCATGAAAGCTTTTTTAATAATTCGTTAGCGTGAAACTTGTACTATATAGGTTGTAGAATATCTGTTTCATGGAAACGCTTTTTAAAAGAATTTCGATGTGTAACTTTTCTTTCCATAAAAATTCCACAGGAACGTGCACCGGAAAAAGTGGTTCCATCCAGCCGGGTGGTGTTTTTACATGAAAAAATAATCGAATGAAATAACATTTTTTCATTTCAGACTAAATTCACGAAAAAAATTAGTCCGAAAATCCATCATTCCTATAGGGTTTTATGAAATATGAAGTGCACTCGGAGGATAATAACAGGGTTGATGAATTAAAACATTATAACAGTTCAACGAGTACAGCTGTTTATGCAGCCAACATTTTGAGTACTTCGTACGCTAATAAAATTATTCTTAAAAAGTACTAATCTTATCCTTGTTCGCGAAACCATTCGAATTAAATACACAAATGGTATACACGAAATAAGATAACAACAATAACAGGACAGACGGGTTTTCAAACGAAGCCTAAAATAAATCCATGTTATTTTCTTTTTTGAATTACTTTCTTTGTTTAATCTTTTTGTAGAGTCACCGCATGGCCGTTCGTATCACGATTTTCGGGTGGCACTATATTATTTCCTTAAATGGAACACACGTATGCGAACCAAATTTCTTTATTCGTTAACTGGACATTCAAAATGTACTTTAGAAATGCACGGAATTAATAAAATTATATTTCATATTGTACAGGGTGTCCAAAAAATGTATTTCCTCGAAAGAGCTGATCTCCGAGGTTATTTGAAGTAACTTTTTCCTATGCGAAAATATGTTTCGCGCGGCTTTATCGATGAGATATTAACGACAAACATGGACTAATCAGAGATTAGATTGATCCATATTTTTCAAAAGAAAAAGTAACTTTAAAGCATCCCAGAGATCACCTATTTCAAGGAAGTACAACACTTTTAGAACACCCTGTCGACAAAATTATTAACACTTGGTTGGCGGGATCCAGGTTCGTCCAGACCCTTTATTTTGAAGGCGTCGCCTAGTCATTCATTTCCCGGTGATGAATTTCAATTACAAGCTGTACAATTGGGTGCGATCAAAAGATCAACGCATGTAGATAATATTCCGTGAAAAATATACATAAACGAATGTATGAACAATTGTCTAAACGGAATGATAGATTGCCACATGTGTACAATCATCACACCCATTAATAGTTCCAAATTAAATAATTATTCGAATAAATTTGAGTGATATCGATAGTTGAATTGGCGATGGCAACACATAGTTTTTTAAGGGTTGAAAACGAAGCATAACTGTTTATCCCGATCTCCGAAATATTCGGTTCGTTATCGTCGAGTAGCATCCGAGCCGACGGGAACTGTGAAGGCCAAGGAGAATCTTTGCATTATCATCGATCGACCGTTGCGTTTATGAAGCGTCGCGTCGGCGAAATCGCAGGCCGTTATGTGCGCGTCATAATCGATAATTAGTCCCCCGTATTCTGCCCTACCGCTATGGCTGAAGGATGTCCATTTCGGAAACGCGATAGCCTGGCGGTGCCTATTATTATCAATGCTAATTCCCCGATAACACCCGACATCGGTAATCGTGTATTCGCGTTATTGGAGTTTCTCGGAATATTAGGGGCTTTACACAGGTTTCCGGCGCCCCGGATTCGGCTTCTTCGTCCACGATAGTCCCAGTATCAGTTCCGCTGGCAAACTTGTGTTCGTCCCTTCGAGGCGTTCATTGGATCGGATCGGGTCGAGTTGGGCAGGGTGAATTAAAATTACAGAGGCCGGATAGAATCCCGGTAGTTTGCCCGGTGATCGTGAAACGTGTTCGCCGCAGTGTGAATTATTAACGCGAACATTTCTCATTTCCGCCGCGCTCGCGCGCGACAGAAATTATTGGTGATCTCTGCAGATATATTATGCGGCCGCGCGATTTATACGTCATCGTGCCCGCTATTGTACGGTTCGCATCGATCCCGGCTACCGAAAACGACTAATCGTCCGCGACCGTTCGTCTTCATCCTTGTTTCCCCCAATGGATGTCCGAAAAGCTGGGATTCTAATTGCCTTGTCCTAACAGTCACTGACGATCTTCGGCAAGCCATTCTTGTACAGGGTCTTTCAAAATTATATGCCGCCACCGGTATAACGTGATTCCACACCTCTGGATAGGTGGGAGATCCGTTAACACGTTCCGTGACACGTGTACCACCGATGGTACACGTTAAACTATCCATTCGGGCCGCGTGTAAAACTTTAGGTGGTGTAGAATATATTTCCACCAAAAGAATGAGATATATATATATATATATTACAAAAAAGGCAGTATACAGGGTGTGTAAAAATTTCTTCAACATCCAGAAATGGGAGGTTCCAGAGATCATTCGAAGCGACATTTTCCTTTGCAAGAAATCCCGTCCGCGGCTTTGTTAAGAAGTTATTAACGAAAAACTCGGACCAATCGGAGCTCGGCTACAGCGTACGGAGTCCGACTCGGCGACAGGTCCCGCTTAGCGTTGCGTCGCCGATGGCCGAGCCAGAATCAATCCGTTGTAGCAGCGCTCCGATTGGTCCGTGTTTTTCGTTAATAACTCCTGAACAAAGCCACGGACGTCATTTTTGCAAAGGAAAATGTCGCTTCGAATGATCTCGGTAACCTCTTATTTTCGGATGTTAAAGAAATTTTGAGACACACCGTAGAACGAAGCACGCGAGTAAGACTTTTCTCAAGGTCAAAAATTTTTTTATTGCATGCTATAGCATTCATCGCGAAGAACAAAAATCTCAAAAGAACTATGGGTCTCGAGTCAATCGTTCTCGTAAAGATCGATATACATGTACAGGGTATAAATGTGGAGGGGATGAATCCACATATGGAATAACAGAGTTTACGAAACTTTAAAGTTGTTTTTTCAGAAAACGGTTGACACGAGACTCTGGTTACTTGGAGCTTTCTTCGGTGCGACGAGTAGTATACGATGCGATAAAAAACGGTTTTGACCTTGGGATTCAGGGTTAAGCAGAATCACGCTATAACGGTCACAATATATAGTTTCGAAAGTCACGGAAAAGAAGTTGGGCGCTCCATTAATTTGTTAATTTCTATTTTTAGTTTTGTTTATTTGGTTCAGTTGGTAAAACTAAAATGTTGTTGCTTCAAACTTTTAAGGCAAATTGATGGAACATTTAAAAAAAAAATGGAATGTACAAAAAGAATTTGTGAGATGCGTTTAATATTCATTATTTCATAGAAACTCCTTTAATTTTTTATAACGCAAAATAATTATTAATTGCACAGGTTCGTACAATTTTTTCCATAATTTTGTCCATCACTGATTCCAACGTGGAGCATCTACAGCTGTAATTGTGTGTTTAATATTCATTATTTCATAGAACCTCCTTTATTTTTTTACAACGGAACATAATTGTTAATTGTAAAGATTTGTACAGTTTTTTCCATAATTTTGTCCATCGCTGATTATAACGTGGAGTACGTATAGCTGTAACGAGGGGTAATTACGTACTGTAAATTTCTCTTCGAATATTTGTTCGATTTTAGAGTAAAAGTCAGAATTGTACTTATGTCGTATTTTTGTGACCAACTGTATCTCGAAAATTACTAAACCTCAATTTTGCCACAAATTTTCTTCTACATGTGACGTACATTCTAATTTTCCATTGCGAAGATATCGTACATCAACATCGACAGGATAATACCCGCTCTAAGCTGATTAGCCTGAGTGTTAATTGCAATGGCATCCAGGGACGCGGACATAGAATTGTACTTTGGTCTTGCGGAATAATTCAATAATTCTATGTAACGCTACATGTGCCATGTAGATTAACTGCTAATGTATTATCCTTAAGGCAGGGCTATAACAATGAGTATTTGTCTTGCCGGTAGAATAGCATTGAACGTTAAGTGTCTGTAGCGCGCGCGTGCAATCATATTAAAATAAATAAATTTACTTATGCTTTTGCAAATCGACATCCCCTTTTTCATAAAAAATCGGATATCTGAAATTCGGATAATTGAATTGGTGGCCGAAGCAACGTTGGATACGAGATTTTCTTAAAGTCTATTAGCTTTTATCGTTCTCCCATCGAACCTTGCTCTCCTGTAAAATGTGCACTTTGTATTGTTGTACCGTTGGCTATTGAATTGTTGGCTGGAACAACTTTGGATGATACAAAGTGCAAATTTTACAGGAGAGCAGGATTTGATGGGAGAACAATAAAAGCTAATAGACTTTAAGGAAATTTCACATCGGACGTTGCCCCAGCCACCACTGCAATCGAGGTATTTCATATTACTTCGAGTTATGTCGCATTCGATAGCGTTTCTTAGTTCTCAAGTTACTGATGAGATGCATACGCGAAGTCCTTTAGCAACAGCTGTCTCGACTTTATCGTAGCAGAACGCCGACCCCTGAACAGGCTCATAAAATTAGCATTCTAATTAAAATCCGATAATAATCGATCAGTAGGTATTCTAAGCCAGCGGGTCTAGCCTAATTTCGCGACACCCGGCTGCCCTTTGGACCTAAGTCTCTCGCAACAGCAATCAAAGGCAACAAGTTCGCCGGAGAAGATAGAAAGCGATTGTCTGTAGACTGCGGAACAATGGAATGGGTATCCGGGTCGACAGAGGAGGGGGGGGGGGGGGAGAAGGAGGTAACAATGGAAATAAGAATAGAAATAAGAATGAAAAGGAGAAGGACGAGGGTAAAGGGGGATGGTGGAAGAGGACCTCGGTAGGAGGGTAGAAATGCTAGTATGAATTGAGCTCAATAAATCAAGGGATAGCGGAGATGGAAAACCGGGTTAGTTCGGCCGTAAAACGCGGTCAACCGTCCGTGATGGAAGAAATTGCTATGGAAAGTTTTTATCGCTAATTACGTCATTCGCGGCGCTCGTGTCCGCGCGATCGCGTATTCGTGTGTATACGTACGAGCAGGATACGAAAGTAAATGGATATATTTCTCTAGAGGGGAGGGGATAGGAGAGGAGGGGAGGGTTGGTTGGTTTGGAAGCAACGAGAAAATCCTCTTATTTCGAGGCGGGTGGGACAGGCAGCCTCGAAAATGTCGACGCGATGGGCGGACACATTGCCAGGTCGATGTGAAAACTTCCTGGCCACGTAGAAACGATGTGTCCAACGTTTTAGCCGCGTCGAGCGTCGTAATGACGTCGCCGTGGAGCCTTTATCACGTGCGGACTTGTCCCAACGAGCCACCGCATTAGAAAAAAAAGAGGATACAAGTTGTACGGTCGGCCGCATACTCTCTCTCTCTCTCTCTCTCTCTCTCTACCTCTCTCTCATTCTCATCCTCTCTCCTGTTCTCTACGAGCGGTCCGTGAGCCTAAACGAGAACGTAGGCTTCTTACGTGCGGAGAAGAAACCCATGACACGTACTTGCAAGACACGTGTGCAGTGAAAAATGACCGGCTTGAGGAAAGTTCTTCGGCCGGCGTGGCGATGTCGGGAAAACTCCCTCGTTGGACCGCGACACTTGCATCGAACACGATGTTTTTATGTATATTGTATCGAGCACTGTCGCCGCACTGAATTCAAAGCGATCCCACGTCCAATTTTTAGTGGGGCTTTAGGAGAACGAATTTTATGCTTTCTTGTATAAAGCGGTCTCGGCTAGAGTCAACGTCTTCGTGCATTTCGGGCAAGCATTTGCAGATTTCTTAACTCTTCGCCCAAGTTCGTATTTGTGTCATATTTACCGTTTTTACTACTTCGTTGCGAGCTAGAAACAAAAGACACGGAGTTTTGGATGTGTCTCGATAAATGCGTTTCGCGTTGCTCGTGCTCTCTTAGAGTCTGCCGTTAACATGTACGTCGCGTACAACAACCCGTTTACCCATTCCTCCGCTTTCTTGTTTTACGTTGCGGTCATTCCTAGGAGTGAGAAGCTGGCACTCAAAAACCTCGGGTACCCGAGCCTCGGTTAGGCTTTCGACGACTCGGGTCGGGTCGAGTGGGGACCCGAAAATTTTGGGTATCTAAAGTCGAAATTGGGTCGGGTCGGGAACCCGAAAATGTATGACATTTGCAGGTCACCCGGATAATGCCCTCCGCCCATCCAGCGCGTCACACGATTGGGCACCGGTCCCCGTTCCGCGCTCGGAGATGACGAGGACCCAGAGAATTCTCGCTCTCTGTGCGAGGAAAGAGGTTGCCGCATCCGGAAAGAAGGGGTCGTCGGTGACGTCTTTCGGCACGCCCCGAGCCCCTCCACGATGATCAAGTTGGGATGGAAATACAAAAATCAGGGAGAACACCCCATAAAATTATCATCGACAACGAGTGGACGCGTAGAGGTTGTATTATGGTCAACTTCGATTTTTTAAATAGAACGATGTACTTTTTAATACAGCGATGGATGCACCCCGATATCGGTTGTAAAAAGTATTAACCCGTTCGTTTCGACAATTGAATAGTTTAGGAAATATTTCAATTTAAATAATTGTAAGACACCGTTAACGTCGTACCAAGAAGTTTGCTTTTATTTACTTTTTGCGCGCTTATACTATTTCTCTGACTTGCAAAAATAAGACCTAAACGGTTGAAAAGCAAGCTACTATTTTACTTGTCCGACTGAAACACTCTTACTCTACTTAGCGGGCTCTCGACGTACAAATCATTTGTCCGACTAACGTGCACTTATTCCACTTGTTTGGTCAGCGTCCAAATCTTCCATTTGTCGGACCAATGGCGAGTTACTCTACTTTCCTCGTTAGAAACAACGACGTAAATAGACTAAATCTTCATCCAGTCCGACATCACCAATTGCAAGCGCAACATTTCGCGATAGTATCGAATGTATAAAAACAAACGTTGAAAAGAATTGCAATCGGAAGCCTGAAACATTTTATAACAACTGCAAGAGGTGGGACGAAGTTGCTAAGTCAAGGAGCAATTACATGTTTTGTTATGATTTTTAACGATGTGTCTCAAATATCAAAGTAGGAAAATAATGAATTCTACGAGCTTATGAATCCGTCGTAGTATCGATTCGTTACATCGTCGGGACAATATAAGTGGACGCTCTTTAAAATGTTAGAGGGATCAGTTTACCAGGTAATGACGTAGAAAATTGATTTTTAAATTGCTATTGCTCGGAATTAGGAAAAAAAACTGTACGCGTACAAAATTTCATCGAATTCAATTGACGCGTAGAAAGATTATAGACATCGAAAGATGTAAGAATTTTTGAACTTTCTCATTTTTATCTATCGATAGCTCGTAGCAACTTTAATCGATTTCGATGAAACTTTGCGCGTGTATGAAACTTACTTACCATTAGATCCGCAAAAGGAATATTTTAAATTTTCATTACAGGTACAGACAAAATCAATGGTAACTTTTAATTAATCTTTTTACGCGTCGCCTGGTAAACTGATGCTTTCAGCATCTCAAAAATGACCCGAGTCGTTTGGTTCTGTTGGAACATGGGTATACAATGAACCACGCTCTTTACTAAAACATGAAATAGAATTTATTGAAAGCGATATGTCTCCGAAGGCACGTTGCGAGGCACGTCTTTACCGATCGACAAACACGACACGAGTGACGATCGCTCTAGAAAAACGGACGACGATGTGAGAAACGAGTGAGAGTCGAGGGTCCTACGACGTGGACAGCATAGATACAATGTATCGTTTGTATAGACGCTCGAGAGTCGAGTGATCGAACGTGCCTGCCAAGCAACAGTAGATTATTTTTGTAAAATTTGTTTCTTAAATAAATTCCAACAGGTTCGATGTTAAACAAGTTATTGGTTGTTGAGGAGCGTCACTTAATTTTGTCCGCGACTGTACATACAATGAGCAACCGTACAGTTGTTGAAATTTATTCTTTGCTTATTCTGTGTTTCACTGTTCGCGTTCGCATCCGTGGAAGCCGCATTGGCAAGCAATCCTTTGTAGCATGGTAACGACTTGTCGTATACTTTGTCATTATAACAATTTGCAGCTTCCACAGGCTGTAAACCGTGGAATACAGAGCACGGGTTGCTATTAGTTTACGGATCCGCGAGATGCATCGCGTGCAATACGGCCGACTTCTAAGCGCGTCGACAGCATCGAGAGAAATTCACACATTCAAATTTGTCGCGATGTCGCGCCGGAGTTGGATGATGTCGTTCCGAGTAGCATCTGCAGTGACGGTAACTGTTGTAACGAAAGCGTACACCGTCTCCGGGACTGCGAGAACGACATCCAACACAGCAGGCACGAAACGTCCCCGTATTGATGGTAGAGCAATTTGTTGCGATGGCATCCTCGAAAATCTTTCGATACGAGACCGTTCCCTCGATCTGTCGCCGGTAACGCGACCATCAAACTATCGCGACTCCATCGTTTTTCTCGGTATCTCTCGTCTATGGACGAACGTCTGCGAAATTGCATATTCGTGCCATAAACAAGATGTTCATTTCGCATTACGCGTTTCGATACCGTTGGTATATTAAACTTAAAAAATAGTATCTCGCTTCTGTCGGACGTACATAATTGAAGAATTGACGATATTTTTCGAGGATATATCTATACGCGTATAGCTGAGGATATATCTATCCTTTTGTATGCAACTTATCAAATAGTATAAATAGCATGACGAAGCACTAGTAAAGTTTCCTTGATTTCGTTTATGCGGAAGGCCTACTTGGTCCGAGCGAGCGCGAAGGTCACGGCGCTTCAGAATTCAGGTTGCTCGGTAATTCCAGTAGATGTGCCTTCGCTCTTGTTAGCGATACGTATCACTTTGTAGCCCTCGGGACACGGGTATCGGCGTTAGGTAAAAACACAGGTCAACGGCACGCAGCGCAGCTGAGTCTTGTAAAGGTTCGTGCACGGCACAGAGCCCTGGTATTTTCGTAGAACGGGTATTCTAAGACAAAACGAGGCTCTCGAGGCGAGAAGCCTTCGCCAGTCTTCGCGTAACGAGGCTGGCCTTGTTTCACCCTTCCACCTTGAAGCGGGCTGATAAGGGTGTCTCTAGATGTCGGACTGGACGAAGATTCTCAGTGTAAGAAGAGAAAGTGCCGGAGGAGTCGTAATACGAGTACCCAGCGAACAATATGCCCGCCTGTAATCTTCTTCCGTCAGCGACAATAATTATGCGCGCATATCGCTATTCAAGATAATTCCATTACCTCGTCAGCCGAAAGGAAATATCTGGAATCAAAATCTTTATGACGCACACATTAAATTTAATCGGATCGGTGCGAATTATTCCACTTGAAATGCTTTGAACGGTCCAAGCTTAGGTTGAACAGAACTGGTATCGTCGATCTCTAACATGGTGGTAGAGCATTTTAAAATAGGTGTATCGCGATAGATAGCTCGTGGGTAGATATAAACGGGAAATATTGAAACGCTTAATTATCGTACGGGCGAATCATGACCATCATTTTAATTCGGTCCGTGTCCTATTTAGCCGCAATTTCACCAATTTAATTCTGCGCGAAACGTAATTCGTAACACGAATGGAAGAATTGAAATCACCGACGAAACGTATTTAACGCTAGGTTCACGGGTTTATTTCGACGAGTTCTAATATTTTCGATGTACAATTACCGAGACCGTAGAGACGCATCCATGAAAATTATTCAGTTTTATTGGTTTGGACAATTTATTATAAAAGGAACGGCTAAAAATTAGTGGATCCTTACGTTTACGTTATTTTTATAAACTAATGTGTAAAATAGCCATTTTTAGTACCCCGTAAACCTACCGTTAACATCTTGCGTTGGCAATTGCTTCGCGCGGATACGTGTGACCAAACTGTGTACGGTAAAACAATATCATTTTTAAAGGAAAGACAGAGAAGGAATAAAAATATTTTTAATTCTCAACAAACAAATTTTCGACGCGCGTGGCAAGTCATTTCTAACTCTGAGATAAAATCTTTCGACGTGCTTGGCACGCGATTCCAGCACAAGGAGTAACCGAGCCGTCCACTCCATGTTCTGTCGATTGTTTCATCCGTGCGTTCTCGTATGTCGCGTACAGCTAAATGATTTCGAACGATTAATCCGATAACGAGAGTATCGATAACGAGAATGCGATACTTCTCGCGTTATGTTATTTTCCACGTATCTGCTGCTTTCGACGAGCAACTAATAAAAAAAAACGAAGCGGTAGACGAAATACAGTGTTATATATATTGGTGGATACGATATAACGACGAGATACATAGTTAGATACATAGCGTACAGGGTGTCTCGCTTAAAATTGAGCCCCAGCATATTTCCCTTAATTTTGACGAAATAAACAATTTTTTATGCGTAATTCGAATTGAATCAAGTGGCCAGTATCCCGCAGGGTTGTTTTTTAAAATGTTGTTTTTCTCGTAGTTTTCCAGGTCATTAATGACATCACCCTCAAATGACTTTGGACTCCGAAGATGAAGGTCCAACTTAAATTTCGTTTGTAAGAAGAACGCAGACTTTGCGAGAACTGCTCTCACCTGTAAATCTGTGGAAAGTGTATCTCATTTATGAGTTCACTTTCTCAAAACTAACTTGTGTTAATTACGTGTTTAATTACGTGTTGTCGGTTTCACAATCAGCGAGGTAGTCCTATGTCTGTTGTTACAGCGTGCCTTGCCCTGGATGCCTTGACAACGACCATAGATTACAAACTATCGCATAAATAAATAAATTACTGGTAAACGGTTATAATATTTCCTTGTAAATCATAGTATTCTTGTGTCCACGGTACGAATCTACTTTAAAAATTTGGGTGCACAACCAAGAGGTTAATTCTTTCCCGGTACGAGCACGATGCTAGTCTGATTACGCGCTGTCTTGTACTACTTATCCGAACAATCCCAGTCCGATACTATTTGTTGTCGTGCTATTTTATTTGTTGGGTGTCTACTGCCCTCGACGAGCCAGCGTCGGGAGCAATAGAAACAGAAACATAGCTTAGAAGGGATTAGAAGTTCATCCCGAGGGTGAAATAACAGCGATGGTAAGAAGAAACGTCGAAAAAGGTAGAAAGGATTCTATCGAGGGCAGCTTCGAGAGAGTCGAAGGTTCGCATCGAAGTTTTTACTATAGCGGTAGCGGGTGAAGTCGAGCGTACGCCACCCCCGCGCTGGTATTGTCGTTTTCTAGGTCGAGAAAGAGTTGCGATCCTCGCCACGATCGTCACGACTTTTGACTTCGAGCATATCGTTTCGACCCTCGAAGTTGTTCCAGCATAAATTAATATGGAAGCACTATTTTCCTCCAGGATCGGAAGCCCGGCGAGAGCTCCAGCTACAATCTCCTTTGTTCGTGGCGAACGTGGCAAAAATTACGACGCCTTTGCTGTAACGTTTATTTTACTCGTACAACCGGAAGGGGGCGTTAATTCTGAAAAATTTTCGCCATTGTGGCTTCGTCGGTGGAAGCTTTATACGGAGCCCTTTTCGTCTGGTTTCGGAATGGTCGCGACTAAATTGAACGAAACAGGACCAAGTTAATTTGTTCTCCTCCGAACACTTCGTCACCGTGTCAGGAGCTTGTTCCAAAAGTACTGCAGAACAATTTCTTTCCGGTTCTACTAGCTTGCGGACGTCGTCGTTCCCTTGTCGAAACTAACAATATAACTTTCCCGAAGCAAGTGACAGGTGCGCCTTGAAAGTGAAATAAGGAAAATAGGGAAATTCTTCTTCCTCGGTCGCTTGCTTGGCTCTCTTTCGACGGGAAACGGGATGGGTTGAGGCGACACGTCCATGTCCCAGGCTGGCGCAGCGTAGTTTGCTCGAAGTTCGGCCCAGAATTTTAAAATGCCCGCCGTTTGCCGGATGAGCGGCTAGGTCAACCGGGGTAGTTCCAAAGTCTAGAAAAAATTGAAAATCTTCCGTCGCGCATTCATTGTCTCGCCCCTCTCCCGTCCTACAGACGCGTCATGAAATTCCTATCTGCGAAACTGTTGCGGTAACATGTGATTTCAATTTATACGTCGCGCAGATTTTCTAACAACTTCGCGTACTCACTCTTCTCGCGTCTCATGGGGAAACTTTGACAGCAACTTCGGTACGAAGGCGTATCGTGCCGATGTTATTTGACTGGTATTTCACCGGGGAAACGTTATAAACAGCAGCACCTCGCATGTATTACAAGTAGACTACGGATCTATACGCGAAATAAAATTTTCTGAGTTGCAAAAAATAGATTCGCCTTTCGTCCTTCTTGCTACGGTAGTTTCTCTCATATCCGAACTAACAGGAAGCCGAAAGTGTTCGAAAAACGGAACAATCAATTTCCTCGTATTAAATTCCATTTATTTCCCAAAAAATCCGCAAAAATAGACTCCCCGATTCCTTTCGCTGATACAAGCATCGCTACATTTCAATCGTGTATCTAAAAAAAAACTCGAACGAAATGTTTCAGTTTTTGCAATACGGAAGAAGGAATTATTTTTAAATTTTTCCAGCAGTCCAATATGTCATAATCTTTTTCAGCATTAAGTGGTACGATATGTACCCCTTCGTTTAGCTGTGCTGGTTCTCAAAGTATTCGCGACGGCAGCTCGCGAACCATCTCTTTAACGACACTGTCCAACAAATTTCAACTATTTTTGGTTATTTCTATTCCCACTATGCGATTCTTATAGAGGCAACTCTGGCGGCAACTCGTGTCGGGCGAAGATATTTTGCTTTCTGGATCGAAAAAACGCAAATGGGAATAAAACAAGGACCGTGGAGTCATTTAAAATTAAAACGTTCCCATATCGTGAGTTCGAATGAGCACAGATAAGAGATAACTTTAGAAAAAGGTATTACGATCCGTGGTAAATAACAATTTTGTTTCGTCGTGCGACTAGAATGCGTTAATAACATTCGGTGTGGTCATGGATCGCTATGTACCGGGGAATCGGCTTAACCGTGTCAACCGGAGTAGCACGTAAACATTAATAATCAGACTAAACGGATCGTTCGGACGGTCGCGTGGATCTTGGCCTAAAATTACATGAAACCTATCCAACATGGAGTTTAATATTGTTTCCACGTTTCTCCATTGTGCCGGTACACACGCCGGAGTTTAAACGGAGGGTTAGGGGGGAGGGAAGAAAGAAAGGAGGCGTGCCACCGAGCTTATCGTCCAGGCGAGCTTTAGACGAGGAATCTTCCCGTTTCACGGTGGACCGTATCTTCTCCGGGGTTCGTTATATCTGGCTCGAGAACGTATTTCAATTCACTCGAAGATACAGCCGCCTCTATTTCATATGGATGTTTCCAGGTTTCGGGCGGTTGGAGGGTGACGGCCAACCGATCGTATACGCGGAAGCGTTTAGATCGTTGCGGTACTTTATCCTTTAAATACCCAGAGGTATTCTTTCCACGGAATTGTGGGACTCCTTTTTTCCAGGTTAGCGAATAGCCTCGGATATCTTGGAAAGATAGAGAAGTTACCATCACCCATCTCCTTCGTTCCTCCTCCACATCCACTCCTCCATCTTTCGTTTTTTTCCCCTCTTATTCTTCGTTCCTGCTCGCGAAGCAATTTATACGCGCCTCCACCTAGCAAACAGCCACTCATTACTTGAGGACGATAAAGATTCCCGAGCTTTGCGAACACATCCTGGCCGGTGCGGCGAGCACGGCCGAGGAGCACCTCAGGATTTATGACGTTCGTAAGTTCAGAATCGTAAGAAATACACGCATCCGCGGAAAATTCGTTCGCGCTAATTGGCGTCTACCTGGAATTACCGTCCGAAGGTTACCTCTTTAACGCTCCGGGAACACCGTACAGCGGAAACACTCGCCTACGGCAGAACAATTCTTCGCGTAAACGTTCCGGTAATGCGGAAAAGTTGGTCGTTTGCACGACACGCATGTACCTTTCGACGAAGCGGAGAATTGCCACGAATGTCTGACCCCTGGAATTGTTGTCCTATCGTGTGGTTTTTTATACTCCTTTCGTTATTGCGTGACTCGTTTGTTGGCGATACAACCACAGCGGTTCGTGTCGATGCAGAAAGAATTGTGTAAACGTTCTCGAGAAGCTGTATTTCACCGGAATACAGGAACAGGGTGTTTCGAATCTTCCGAGGCTTCTGTTCTTCGCGATAAGTACCGTGGGACGCGATAACAAAATTTTTTACCTCGTAGAAAGGGTCAATGTCAATTTTGCCATTCATTTTTTTAACAGATCTCCACCTATCCAGAAGCGCAGAATCACGCTACAGCGGTCGCGACATATAACATTGGAACACCTTGTACATGTCCGACCGATGGCGACATAGTCTACCTAAACATCTCTTTATCGATTCGTTTATTCGACTTGTCAGATCGATAGCTAGATGTTCTTCTCGTTCAGCCTGTGACGTGCCATTCTATCGGTGTGGGGACTGATGACATACTTCACCCGTCCGACTATCGACTGGTCAATTCCATTTATCTAGTCAACGGCATCCTGCCGACTTGCCTGAACAGATACCATCTGCTATGCTCGATAGGTTGATAACTGTCACACTCGATCTATCAAGCAAATTATGGACTTTCTCGTTTGTCTGACCAGGGGCGACATAGTCCGTTTAACACGTTAATGTCGCTTACTCCACATGTCGGATCAATGGTTAGATAGTCCTCTCGGTTAAGTAACGACATACCGTTCTACCTATCTGGACATTGACGATACCTATTTCATTTGTTTGCCCAACGACTGGACCACATTCCATTTGTCTAGTCTGCGTCACTATACTCGACTCGTCTAAATATTGTAGTTACCATCTACTGTGCTCGATGGATTGACAACTGTCGCACTCGATCCATCGAGCAAATTATGAAATTTCTCGTTTGTCCGATCAGTGGCGACATAGTCTACTCGTCGCGTTAACGACACAATTATTCCAGACGTCAGATCAGTGGGTTAGATATTCCTATTCTGTAGCCATTGTCATCCCGACATATCTGACTGGCCATCGATAACACCTACATCGCTGGTTTGCCTAATGCCCATTCCATTTGTCTAGCCAGTGGCAGCCTATCGTGGGATTTGAATTCTGGATTCGCCTTGAGGAAAAGTAGCGACGCTCTTCCTCGATAAATGTAACGTATCGTATATTTATTCTCTCAAATATGTCTCTCGGCAGCAAAACCACGCTGTTACACTCAGATTACGATCTCTACGCGACTCTCCTACTTCCTTCTTGGAACTATGTACTTATCGATACAAGAGGTTCGATTCACAGGACGTAATTAACAACCCTCCGCTTATGGGAAAGTATATGTTTGCAGCTCGGAAAATTCTTGGAATTTCGACTATATTGGACGATTGCATAAGTTCGTGCCCGATTGTCGTATACAGGGTGTTCATTTGAAAACTTTCCAGCCGAATATCTCAAAAAGTATGAAAGATGTTAAAAATATGTAAAACACTTGTCCAAGGATTTCGATAGGGAAAGAGGGGGGGCAGTATCAGTTTTTATTTGGATGGCGTTTTCAAGGTCATTCGAAGGTCAATTTTGTAACTTCAAAGGAGAGTCCTAACATAGGAAAGGACAATGAAATTCGAAGAAGAAGCCGAACATAGAGAAAGACAGAATGAAATTCAAAGGAGAAGCCGAACATAGAGAAGGACAGAATGAAATTCGAAGGAGAGTCCGAACATAGAGAAGGAAGAATGAAATTCAAAGGA